>CM062819.1:1817708994-1818184663 GCA_031772625.1 Pinus tabuliformis | reverse complement strand
TTTGCAAAGCAAATTGCAGCCTAGGGTTTCAAACTATTGTTTTGTTGCCAAGTCCATCCTTTATTCCCTCACCACTCCCTTACTCCATTTCTCCCTTGATATCCTTATTCCCCAAATTCACTAATCCCCTATCCACATTCCAATTCCCAATGTCCCAAACTCAAACTCCCAAACCATAGCCCTATGCTAAAAACTCCCACACTACTCCCTAATTCCCTGTTCCCTTAACTAAACCCTACCCCAGAAGTCCCTAAATCCCTCACTGTGCTCCCCCCCCCACAGTCCCTCATTTCACTATTTCCTTTGGTAGCAAAAGTTAAAAACATCACAATCACCTACTTCTCATCAAGGCAGCTCCAAAACAATCCATCCACCAGTAGACATGGCATATGATCCTTCATATGATTATGAGAGGAGACCCATAGTGATTCACCTACAGAGGTACATGCACCAAGGAGGCATCATAGAGGTGGCAAACATATTAGAGAAGAACCAACCACTCTTGCTGAATTACAGGCCTGCCCTCCTGCCATCTCTTGTTTCCAACATCAGTCCTGCTATGAATTTTGTGAGAAGGTTGCTAGCATTTAGTTTCATCATGAGTTGGCTCATTTGTTTGTGCTGCATTTACATGATGGTCAAGCCACTGTAGCTGGTGTCACTTTCACATTAACACCAGAATCCATTTCACTAGCAACCGATATTCCCAACATTGGAGAGCAAGGGAACAAGAGGCAACAAATTGACTGAGAGCATTATGAACCATACATCAAACCGGGCTATTTGAGACAACTCAAGAGAGTATTTCCTTTTTGGTACCTCAAAGATGGTTATGCTCCTTTGATGAAATTGATCATGAGGTATTTCAACTATGAGGGTCGTTTTTCACGTTTGTATGCTTATCATATTAGGCTGTTGATGCATTTTACCAGGGTAAGGATGATGAACATCCCTTACTTCATGTGCCGAAACATAGAGAAGATGACCACCCTAGTGTAGCACAAGACTCCTCAGCAGCAGTTCAATAGTATTTACCATTTTTCTCTCATTAAAATTGTGGTCATTCATCAGCTTGGCTTACGGGGCATCACTTGGGAGGACTTCATCTCTCGTGAGTTTTTCTGAGCTCCACAGGCACCTTCAGAGGCTTTGCATGAGACAGGTGGACCTTCTTATCAGCATGAGGGCCATGAGACACAAACCGCTAGCATGTCGTTGTTCATCACCTATCAGAAGGGAACTAGACGGTTGTTTGCAGTAACAAAACGAGTGTTATCTCCACCTGGGGTGGAAGGGGCCTCACTTCTGTCATCAACACAACAAGTTCAGGACCGAGGCAAGAGGCCACTATAGGGGGAAGGACCATTAGGTGAGCAGGAGACTGATTTCATTCTCATTGAGGGTGATGGTACTAATATGGGCCCGCAAAGCACAAATCTTAGAGAAATCATTCAGGAGCAGCAGGCAGAAATTGATGCCTTGTATATCAACTTGGATAGATCCCAATGGACAATATAGTACCTGGAGCAAAGAAATAAGTAGCTTGAGGACCAGCAGATGATTATGGAGTTGCAAACATTCAAGTGAATCGCCAAGCTGCCCAAAGGAGGAGGGTGGAGTTCACTTCACTTGAGAAGAGGTTAATGCCGATAGGGATTCATGGCTTGAAAGAGCCAATATCCACTTGGAGAGGAAGTTAGAAAAGGCCATCAATGATAATAATATGCTTAGAAACTTGTCATATCATTACTTTTCAAGGAACTTGGTGTGCCAAGCGAGAATTAGGAGTTTAAAGGCAAAGTTGAAGAGAGCATCAAGGAGGCAAAAGGAGGATGAAGGACTTTAGATATTGGCTGAGGCTTCCTTGGCCCAAAACCATGTTTGATGGAGGAGACTCAGCCCAAATTTCAAAAACTTTGGAGCACTTTTTTCATCTTTGAAATTTTTGTTACAAAAACAAGATTTTCTGCCCTATGCGTCGCGCCACGTGGCCCTCGCCTTTTCTAGGAGCCTCCAAAGCACAAAAATTCAGCATTTTTGGATTTGGCATGAAAAAATATGTTTTCCTACCGATGGCCAAGAAATTTGGACAGATTTTGAGCCCTCAAAAAGGTCAAAAGCACTTAAAAAATGACCTCACTGCCCCTATTTTGATACACAGGAAGCGGTGTTGGGAGAACTGACTTTTGGAGGGGCAAATGGAGGCCAAATTGATAAAATTCCACTTGGGTTGGAAAGTAGACATGCAGAACTTTCCAACAAGCACACCTGGAGATCATTTGGACACAGGGAAGGCCTCCAAAATTGGGTCCAAATAGGTGGTACGCATAGAGAATCACGCACAGCGCATAGAGGAAAAATTGCCAATTTGACCAAGTTTTGCTCTGTTTTTCGCCCAGCTTTGGCTAGTTTGACTTTTTCACTTTCCTAATGGAAAATTTGTGATGTAATTTGATGTACATGGATGGATCATGATGTAAATATGATAAATTTTCACTTGTATAGATAGATTCATCAGTTTAAAGGTTGTTTGAAACTGAATGAATCAATTCCCTTGTTTCTAGAGGCATGTTGTTCTGTTGCCTAATTTCTAGTTCTCAGTTTAGAATTAGTTGAAACAGCTCCTAAACATGTGTGCTCGACCCCTAGAGGAAATCATGAACTATGTTTGTCTATATTATGTTTTTTTCCAATCATTAGCATGGTTGGACTTTTGAGAAAGCCTTGTGCTTCATTGTACATTTCATTTCAGCATTTTGGCTAAGGAATTGAGACTAGGGTTTGCAGCACTCTTTGGGATTCATGTAGCAGTTTTTCTTGGTACAATGCTTTTCTTTGTAATTGTGAATTTTCTTATATTTCATGTATGCCATTCTCTATCTTGTTTCTTCTGAAACTAAACAAACAAGAGTGTAAGTAGAATCCATTGAAATTGCAGTACTCTACTTGAAGTTTGCTTTAGTTTCTTGATGTTTTCAGCTGTTTGGAGAGGATCCATTATTGTTCTTGCCCTCGTCAACACCTCACCTGTCTATTCCTTCCATCTCATTCAATTTTAAGTGCCAAAAACAATTGCCTACCTTGCCCCATAGAGATCTCTGTAGGACTGAGCCTCAATCCCCGCACCCCAAAATTTTCCTTTCCATCTGAGCCAACAAAATTATCATTTTATTCAATCAAACTCTCTTGCACATATACCTAGCCTAAGATCAGAAGATATTTCAGTCATCTCAAGCTCTCATCGATCATAATTTGCTGAGATTGACCCGAGAGAGCCCTCTCCTGACCTAGTAGGGCTAGCTACCAGGCTGAGCGTGGTTTGATGTTGGCCATGGATCCTACCTTTTCAGCCTGAGGTAAATCTAGGCACTAACAGGAGAGACAGAAGTTGCTCGTGCTTCCCCATCTTCTAGAGAACCTGTTCATGATCAGGTTCCTTTAATACAAAATATGTTTTCTGTAATAATGGAAAGAAATTTGAAGATAACGCTGAATATGGAGGGTCAAGCTGAGTCTCAAGTAACCCCTGAGCAGACCAGACTACTATCCACCATGGATTTGGAGAAGAGCCAACTAAAATTTCTTTCTCTCACCCTACAGAAATATCAATGGGATCTTCAAGCAGTTTTAAGACTGTGAATTTGATTGTTGACACTCACAAGCTCCCAATGCTTGACAAGTTTAATCTATATATGCAAACTGGACAGTTAATTGTAAATGATCTATATAAGACAAATGCAGCAACATCTAAGGTAGAAAAAATGATTAATAAGGTAATTAAACAGATGAAATTGGAGAAGGTCAACTCTAGAGCTTTCAATGCTTAGGTTGAAGAGTTAAAGAAGATTATCATTAAAGTAGGGGTCAATCCTGATGACCAACCTGCTGTTCAAAAGTTATTGCAATCTGCTAAGTTAGAGATTGGGATGCTGAAAATGAAATTGAATTTACCTACAAGTGAGCATCCTATAGCTGCAGGGATAACTGAAGTTTAAAATGAAAAAGAAAATCTTTTGCAGGATGTGTTACAGAAAACTGAGGAAGTTTCTTTACTTAAAGAAACTCTTGACAAGTTGCAAAAACAACTGGACACTCATGTTTGTACGGTAGTAATGCCATCCAACACAGGTTTTAAAACTGGGAACAAAGCTTAAAATGACTGAGATTGATGCTAAGAAAGCCCAAAGAGAGCTGGAAACAACTTGTAAACTATTGAGTTTAAGTGAAGAGGAATCATGAAGGGAAAAAGATAATGCAAAGAAGTACTGAGAGGATCTCTTTAGTGTTGAAGAGGAATCAAAAGATTAAAAGAGAAAATGAAAGGTAATTTATCCTTAATTCAAGCCAAAGAAATTTTATGGAATAATATTATTGAAGTTATCAAAGGCATCTGGGGATTTCTGGTGATTATTTCTGAAGAAAAGACACTCATTTAGGAAAAGGTGGTCACTAAAAATAAGAAGAAGGATGTAGATAGATCCAATTTTGCAAAGAAAATGATTGGTTTCATTAATTCTAAGTCGACTACAGAATTGAAGGAACATGAAATGCGTGACAGAATATTATGTGCTATTGACTTTAATAAAAAGATTGTCAGAAATATATGCAGGGTTACTGCTGAGAAGAAGATAAAGGAGATAAAGAAGGTAGTTTCAAAGTTTAACATCTTGTTTGATAAAAGGGTTAGGGATGGACTTCCTTCTTGCTGGGATCTATAAGGAAACTTGTTGCCATGGAACACATATGAGACTTTTCTAGTTGACACAAAGAGAAAAGTTAACAACACTCATGAAAGGACAACAGTGTTAAAGAGAGCTACCATAGTGAATTTCCTGAATAAGGATTTTAAGCTTCTCTGGACGGTAAAGACTCTATTTACTGACAAGCCCACCTATAGAAGGATTACAGCTTGCAGGATAGCACTTGACATGTCAGAGGAAGCACCAAAATCAAATGTGCCATTATGGAGAAAGCGCAAGGAATGAATGATAGAACAACACAAAGATACATCAACAGAACCACAGGCTCAAGCTATAGATTCTAACAATGAGAAGCAATCTCCCATCATTCTATGATTTCTATTACTTCTTATTATCTTGTTTTCTTGAAATGAACGAGGTGTTTTTACCCTCAAATGTAATATTTTGTAATGATCTTTACTTCAAAGCAGTTAGAGGATAGTTAGGTAGTTTGACAGTTTTGGGTGGTTATTGACTATCCTATGATATATAAAGAGGCAAGATTATAGAAAAAAGGGGCCGAATTTTGGAGAACCTGAAGACAACACTATTTTTTACTTAATCAATTGATGATTAATAAAAGAATCAAGAGTTTCCATACATGATGGGTACGATTTTGTTATTTCTCAATTGTGTGTCATTTCTATTTATTCATCTTTTTAAATATGGTAATGAAGGAATTGGTCTTTATTTACTGATGGAAATGAAGTTAAAATCCTTAAAGGCACTCCCATATTTAAAATCTCTTTTCGTATGTTTCCTCTAGCTTACAGAGAATAGTTCCTGTCAAACACAACATATTGTCTTTAATTTCCTTACATATTCTTCTCATCACATTCATATTCAGCATCATATGGCATTTTGAAACTTTCCAAGTCATCTAAATATTGAGAATTTAAGGTCAAGTTCTTCAGACCCTTCAACTAAGGAACTGAACAGAGATATAAGTGACAAGAATAATAAATTATTAATGTCTTAGGCACAATTTCTATACATCTAGGAAATTGGTTTCCTAAGGGACAACAGGGTCTAAAGCATTTTCCCATATTCCAATGGAAGAGAGAAGAAAAATAGATTCAAAATCCATCAGATGTACCTTTATAGGGTATTGTTCACAATATAAAGCTTATAGATTATTTAAACCCTCTACTCACAAGATTTTTGTTAGTAGAGATTTCATATTCCATGAAGAGGTCATGAAGAATCTGATAAGCACAATGAGGAATGGGATATTTCGTTCTTGGTGGAAGAAGAAAGCGAAGAAACAAGAAATAATTAGGATCAGCGGACAAAGGAAAAATATGAGTAGCAGCAGATACACAGCAACAACTGCAGATACAGCAACAACAACAACAACAACAACAACAATAAGGAAAAGAAAATGATGATAAAACAAGGTTTGAAGCTACCCCACCACTCAGGAGATCAGGTAGGAAATCTCAATTGCTTGCAAGATATAGGGGAAATGAATTTATAACTAGTATGATGAATGTTGTTGAACCTTCTAGTTATAGGGAAGCAAATTAATGTAGTGAATGGAAAACAACTATGGAACAAGAATATGAATCTATAATCAGGAACAACACTTGGGGGTTGGTTGAACTTCCTAGAGGGAAACAAACCATTAGTTTTAAATGGTTGTATAAAGCCAAGATTAATGCAGATGGAACCATAAATAAATTAAAAGCTAGATTGGTAGAAAATGGGTATTCACAAAAAGAAGGCATTGACTATGAAGAAACCTTTGCCCTTGTAGCTAAACTAAATACCATCAGAAGGTTGATTGCTTTAGCTACTGAGAAACATTGGATGATTCACCAACTAGATGTAAAGTCTGCATTTTTAAATGGAGAATTGAAAGAGGAGGTTTATTTGGAGCAACCTTAGGGGTTTGTCTAGAAAGAGAAAGAAAATGTAGTCTATAGATTAAAGAAAGCTCTTTATGGACTAAAGCAAGCACCCAGATCCTAGTATGAAAAGATTGATTCCTTTTTTCTCCAACTTGGCTACAAAAGAAGTAAAAACAACCCTAATCTGTATACCATGCAAGATGAAAAGGGGTGCATAGTGTTGATTTCTTTGTATGTATATGATTTAATTATCACAGGTGATGCTATTTCTTTGATCAAAGAAATCAAGCAACAAATGTCACAAGTGTTCGAAGTTGAAAGACCATGGTGAATGAAGATACTATTTGGGTCTTGATATCTGGAAAGATTCAGGACAAACATTTTTGTCCCAGGGTAAGTATGTCAAAGGTCTACTAGAAATATTCAGGATGGATCAATGTAAGTCTACTGTAGTACCACTACAGCAGAACATCAAATTGCAGAGTGAGGATGGATCTAAAGAGGTAGATGCGACACTTTATAGAAAATTGGCTAGAAGCTTAATCTACCTGACCACTACTAAACCGATTTATCTTATGCAGTCAGTGTGCAAGGTCAATACATGTCCAAGCCACTTGAGAGTCATTGGAATGCAACAAAATGTGTTTTGAGGTATCTACAAGGTACTGTAGATTATGGTATTATTTATTCTGATTCCTCTGATATTAGATTGACAAGATTTATAGATTCAGACTCGGCTGGAAATGTAGACGACTGTAGATCCATAACAACTTATGCATTCAGCATTGGATCTGGGGTGATTACATGGAGCAGCAAGAAACAAAACACAGTTTCCTTGTCTTTAGTGGAAGCAGAGTATCAAGCCATGTGCGTAGCAACGTGTGAGGTAGTTTGGTTGCAAAGACTCTCTAGGATGTCGGGGAAGAACAAAAAGTTGCAACAACAATCAGATGCAACAATCAGAGTTCAATCAAACTTTTTAATAATTCGGTGTTTCAAAAAAACACTAAATACATTGATACACAATTCCATCTTATCAGGGAGAAAGTGCAATCAAAAGAAATCCATTTGGTATATTGTAATACATGTGATAATGTTGCAGACATTTTCACTAAGCCTCTTGGCAGGATTAAGTTTGAAATGTTTAGGGAGATGTTAGGCATATTTGTGAACCCCTTCTCCATTAAGGGGGAGTGTTAGAGATAATGGAGAATATCTTAGAATAGTGAGTTGGTTCACGAGACTTAAGGATAAGAATTAGTTTCTATTTCTTAGGTTATGGTTCTAACTTCCCTAAATCTATGATTGCTATATAATGTGTGATGTACATGGACAATGTAGAGAATTCTGTAGAGCCAAACTCTCATGGTTTAGAATCTCTTTTGTAGAGCTGACCAGTGGGTTCTTTTTTATTAATTCCAACATCACTTTTTAACATGGTATTAGAGCTACAGGATGGAGGAACCTATACACTGAGTGAAGAATCTACTCGACGTGCCTGAGTCAAAAGCGTTGCATGGTTTAGGCACGTAATAGCGTCGATTCACGTGTATCAGTGAGAAAATCACGCTGATTCACTGTTAGCGAGAAGAGGGAACTTTTTTATTTTGCAGATCGACACGAGGGTTTGGCGTAAAATCATGCCTACCCTCGACAGAGTAAATCTCTGCTCGAAAAGATTGTCATGGATGCATGCTGCCAAGGAGGATTCAGTGGCACAGTGACTGTAGATAGCGCGGTGACTGCGAGGAAGCATCAATTCGGTGGAGCACTTGCTGCACGAGGAGAATTAGTGTGGAAGACATCAGAGTGTGGCGTCGACTGCAGTGAAAGATCTGTTTGGATCGCTGTAAGATTGCCAAGGTGTGATTGAGATCTGCTGCCGGTGCATGGTAAGAGGGAGTAGAAGACCACAGGAGGCCGGATTTTCCTGAAGGCTGTGAGGAGGAGGCTGAGGAGGCTGAGGAGGCCGAACCTCTGTTTGTTGTTTGCAGGCTGCAAGGAGATCAACAACAATGTGGAATGTTGTTGTGTAAATATGATTGAGGCCGCAGAGCGTTGAATGTTGTTGTGTTGAAGTGGTTTGTTGATGAACACCATTCAATTAATTTTCTCCCGTTTTTGTCATATCGTGGTGATATGTGGAACATTGTGTTCATCTGCCATTGTTTAATAATTTGTTGAGGTGGCCCTTGCAAGATTGTTGTTCATCTGGTGTTTTGAGAATTATTTTTTTTAGTTAATTTTTTTTGTAATTTCTTTAATTAAAAATATGAATGGGCTCTTTATTTGATATAAAGAAAGGGGGTTATTACTTCATATAAGAGAGGACGAATTATCTACCTGGTTTCGAACTGAATCATCATCCAGGCCATAGATCCAGTATTGTTGTCAGCATCATCTAACAGATTTGTCCTGGAAATCTTATTGTTTGAGTAACCTAGAAGTTGCAGGTTGTGGAGATCCCAAAACCAATTGGGTAAATTTTCTTCTAATTTATTATATGCCACAATGAAAATGTGAAAGTTCTTACTGATTTTAACCCATCTTCAGAAATATGTGTTATCAGAATTACTAATTACATACATCATAATTAGATATTGATAGCGTTTCCAGCTTGTGAGAGGTCATTTTGTTGCTCGTTGCCAGAGTCGAGGGCACTGAGACCTACGTGGTAGAGAAGCCACAGTCTACAAGGTTCTACAGTTGAAGAGTTTCCAAAGGGAAAGGTTTCCTGCCTGCCTGGTAATGGGGTTGTTGGAGCTCATTAGAGGACTGTGTGGAGTCGAAAAGAAACCTCGAAGCAAGATAAAGTGAGATAAGCTAGACTTTAACAACATGTCTATATTTTCAGATATTTTTAATTCTGATGATGATCTTTTTCTCATGTGGGCATTTGGCATTAACATGGGTAGTATGTTCAAGTTAGAAGAAATTTCAGAAAAACAATGTGGTTCTATTAATGACCATGAGAATCAAGAGGCACAATCTATTGTGCAAGTTCCTAAAATTGAAGACACACGAGCTGATTTTCAGGAAGGGTGTAAAGAGGAACAAAGTGTTGAAGATCAATTGGACGAGCCACATGAAGCTGATTGCAAAGACGTGGTAGAAGAAGACAAAGCTAGAGAGAATTTAAACTGTGATGATCTCATTAATATTTTTGTGTGTGCAGACGTTACATCAATGAATGATTAAGACATCATAGCTAACATTCAGATGGCTGACACCGGAAATAGTGAGAGGTAAAATTATCCTATCCAGCCTATCATAATCTTGAGAAGGGCGAGAATAAGAATTCAAGCTTTCCATCACTGGGAAGAAATGAGGTGAAGATACATCACTACCTCATGGCGAGGAAAGTGAAGAGGAAGCCTCGACTCAAGATGAATAAGCATGGTCTCAAAAGAAAAAATACCAAAATGAAAACCTTTGTTACCAAGTTTTTATGTACTATTGTAAGCCTAACTGAGACTAGATGAGTAGGCGTATGTTATTGTTCAGTACCCTTTCTCCATTAAGGGGGAGTTTTGCAAGTAATGGAGAAAGCTAAACTTAGATTATTGTTATGATGATGATAGGTTTGAGACTCTAATCTTAGACCTCATATCCTAATATCTTGGGAGTGGTTGAAACCATCCCGTTAGTGTGAAAGCCTATATATTTGAGGCTCATTTGACTCAATGGAATAAGTGGACTTGTATGACTGTTTGTACACTCTCCAGGTATCTCACCTGGATAGCCATTTATTTAATATATTTATTTTTTATCAAGAATGAACCTCTCAACACAATAAATATAAATGTTTATCTATTAATTTAACAATAATCTATTTTCCCTTTAATTAATAATTAAATTATTAATATTAATATAAATTTACTAATTAATATATATATATATATATATATATATATATATATATATATATATATATATTCTTAAACAAATATAGCAATAATCTATTTTCCTTTTAATTAATAATTAATTTATTAATATTAATGTAAATTTACCAAAAATATATGTATATTTTTTTAATTCTTAAACAAATATAGTATTAATTATTAATATGATGATTTTCTTACACTGTTCGTGAAGAGAACTAGTGCTATAAATCTTTAAACTATTTATAAAATAATTTATAATTTTTTCCATAATTTTTAATTCAAAAAATTAATTATCTAATTTTATAATAAAATAATCTATAAAGTATTTTAAAACATTCCTTAATTTTCTAATTTTTATAATAAAATAAATACTAAATTTATGTTTAAAAAATTAGAAAACTAAATAGATTCTTTTCCATTTAGTATGGTGCCCACCACCAAAATATTTGCTACTCCAATATCATACAAAGAAACAAGGCATCTGAACCAATCCAACCAAAGTTAATTATAAGTGTTGAATGTGTCTAAACTAAGTACAAATTCTATTAATTTGTTCTTTGAAACCATAGACATTGATAATCACAACTAATAGATGTTTCAAGAAGCTACTTGGATGTAACTTGCATTACAACTCTAAAAATAATGGTGGATTCAACAGAGTCGCCATCTTTTTTCAATATGGTCAAAATGAAAGAAAAAACTCTTTTATTTTAAAAAGGGCATGCATACATAAGAAAACCTAGAAAAGCCATATTTCCAATTTAAAACTTCAGCAAAACAGGTATGAGTCCAACACATAAATTTCAAAATCATGGGAGTGGGTACCATGGCCTCACCAAGAAACCTAAACCATCCTATTAGTTTGGGAGAAACCCTCAACTATTTTCCCAAAACTTCAAGAGATGGAAATGTTGCAAGTTGCAACCATGTATTGAGCACACCATGTGACTTGCAAGGATGAACAAGGTGAAGTATAGATAAATACACAAATTGCTAGTGAAATGATTTACCTATCACTAGGAAGACAAGGAAGAAAATGGATTTTTTAAGGTGAGACATCCTAGTCTATGACATCAATTGTACACCTCATTGGTTGACCATAAAGTTAGCATTCACTCAACACCATTTACATTCCAACTACAGTCAAACAACGTCATTAACCAGTGGCAAGTATCCAACAATAGTTGAGAAAAGGGGAAAATTTATCTAACTTGGTCTTCTTATATGAAATACCAAAGGAATATCATGAATGCTAACAGGTTTTTGATTACCGTATTTTTAGATAATGGTGGATTGATAATTCATTAGAGTAATTTGGGTGAGGCCTGAGATCAAACTTAGCCACTACCACTATAACACCAACAATATATCCAATATCTTGCAAGCTAGATATACCATGAATTTATGTCTTAGCAAGAATTGAGACTCAATGAGGATGGGGAAGACTACTCCTTGAGCATTATCATAATAAGCCAAATATTCCCCCCCCAACATGGGATTTGAAACTAGGTGGAGGCGATAACATCCCATTGTACCAAACACCCAGTTATCGTTCGAGGATACATGCCAATAGAAATGATAGTAAATTGAAGCAAAGTAAAAAGGTTATCGTTTTCATCATTGGTCCTTATCTTGAAGGTATAATGAGGTCATTGGAGGATCCAATCATAAAATTAATGGTGAACTTTTTAATTTACTCAATTTTATATCATTTTCACCAAAACAAATGGTCTTAATCTTTGTATGAATACCAATAAACCATAACGAAGATGAGAATGATGAACTAATAGCCACTTCCATCATAGACCACCATAATGAGGATGAAAATGATAAATGGAAAGCCACTTCCATATTTTCACATTCTCTTCGATGCTGGCATTTGAAAATAGGTATGGATTTTTCTCCACCTAAATCAACCATTATTCACTGACCTAGAGTTCCATTCTCTCCCTTTACAAGGCCTCCAAGTGACTGTAAGCTTCCAATCACTCCCATAGGCCTGCTTCCCAACGACTAGACTTTTATAGTCAGTTTTGTGCGAGTGAAATTGAATTCTGAGCCACTTTTTCAGGGCTAGGACTCAGTCCCTTGCCCAAAACTCAATTAAACTTCCAGAAATGATAAATGATGTAGAAAAAAGGCTTCTAAACCAAAAAATTGAACAAGGAATTGAACTTACCCCTTCGAAGAAGGACGAACATTCCATCAAACACATGATGAACATGCAACCTATAGGTCATGAATGCATATCTAAAAATAGGGATCTGAAACTTATCTAAGGTTTAACAAGTAGGACCAATGCATTCTCAAAATATCTAGTATATCACCTATTAAAACATTCATTCATTAACTAGGCATTCATTAATTAAAATGTGACAAGAGCCATACTTTGATCTGTCATATAACCATGATTATAACCAATGTATAACCAGATAGAGAAAAATGCTAGAACAACCATTAAAGCCACATAATAACAAGTATAATTACTCATGAAATAGAAGAGGAACTTATCTCTTATTAACAATATGCAAAATACAACCACATCAGTGACTTCCACATACCACTCGACCATAGATTGTTCTAAACCAAATCTTTATTTTAGCCAATCACCCCTGTGTCATATTCTAAGCATGAATGTGGGATCTCATGTGATAAAACAATCCATAAACAACCAAAGGAATCCAAAGGTTAAATCACCTCCAACATTACCATATCAAGATCTCACTTAAACCGGACCCGAGATCATAAAACTAAACCAAGCTTGGATGTCTCATAATTCCTTCACCACCACTCGAGGAATTTTCCTTTCTCCACCCACTTGTTGAGGGTTCCCAGAGAAAACCATCTCCACCCCTAACCCTTTGGATTTTCCTAAGACCACCTCACTCGGATCCAAAACCTTTCAGAAATCCAAAGCTCAAACAAGAGAGAATCCCATCATACCGTGACTATCTAGAAATGACAAGGGAACCCTAAAACCATTGTCAAAATCCAATAAAACCCATGTCAATGGAAACAAAGAAACCAAATACGCACATGCATATACCATGCATGCCAAAACCAACTAGGAAATAATACATGTGACCTATTACCCACAAGTATTCCTGCTGAAGCTACTTGATTCAACCTTTCCTTGCTTGGTCCTTAATTTCCTTTGATTTCCTTGTCCTTCCTTTTCTTTCCTTACTTCCCTTCTCCTCTTGGTGCTCTTCTCCTCTCTGAGACTAATTCCAAAATGAAACTGATAGAAGGCCCCAAATTGATGCTTTGATGTCTTTTATTATTGATTCCTCTTTTTTCTTCATTTTGCTTAATTTCCTTTCAATTTCCTCCTCACATGCAACCTGTGACCTTTCACCTCCATTTTCTCCTACTTTCCTTTATTTTCATAAATAAAAAACCAATAATTCCTTTTTTCCTTTTCAAAGCCTTTGTCATTTACTTTGCCAGTTTCCCCTTATCCAAAATAAACAACAATCGATTCCCACTAGGATATTTTTCCCAACATCCATCTTGGAATAAGTGTCCCATGACCTTGGTCTTATTTTGCATTTATTAAATTTATTACATGAAATTTTAACCTGAGGTTATTACAGACCCCTCCCCCTTAGGGAAACACCATCTTCGGTGTTCTATGACACCTACAACTAGCAAAATCGCTAAAAATTAAAACATACTTCCCATGGAGATTTATAATTTGCCTTGTTACAATATTTACAATGAACAACCTACTCAAAATAAAAGCCATCATGAAAAACATGAAACCCTAACAACAATATTGCTTATTGGATCTTTATAACACAAATTGTTGCAGTATTTACAATAGAAGCCACATATAAATATGTAAAACTACCAAAAACTTATTTTCCTCCATCGACAAACAATAAATGATACATATCCCACATCTAATCAATTATCTCCCATGTAGCTTCATTGTGCACAAAGTGCCTCCACTGCACTTTGACTTGCTCTATTTCTCAGTTCTAGAGTATGAGCTCTTTCCACTACAATATGCACTGAGGTTCCAATTGGAATTCTCCTTTTGGTTCCACCTGCAATACAAACCAATGAATGCCATTATCAACATCTTTTACATATATTTTATGCAACGAAACATGGAAAATATCATGGATTTTTACTATCAGAGGCAGTACAAGTTTATAGGTCACTAGTCCAATCTTCTGAAGGATCTCGAAAGGCCCACAATACTATGGTGCCAACTTGGCATATACTCCAACCATCAAGAAGATCCTCTTGGGATTAATGCGCAAATACGCATGCTCCCCCACTTGAACCTCCTTAAATTACTTGTGTTGGTCTGCATAACTCTTCTGTCGGTCCTGTGTTTCCTTTAGATTCTTCTTTATAACCTACATTTCCTATTCCATTTCTGCCAACATATCTGGTCCAATAAGTACCTTGTTCACTTGATCACTCTAGCTGATGGGAGGATTACAAATCTTCCCATATAATGTCTCAAACAGACTCATACTCAATGACTCCTAATAACCATTGTTGTAGGAAAACTCGGCACATGGAAGGTACACCTCCCATATCCTTAGATGGTGCATGACATACATCCTTAGCATATCATCAAAAATCTTGTTAACCCTCTCTATCTATCCATATTTCTATGGATGATAAGCTGTACTGAAGGCAAAATCTATCCCCAAACCTACAAACAACTCCTTCCAGAACTTGCAAGTGAACTTAGCATTTTTATCTAACACAGTCTTCTTCGGAATACCATGCAACCTCATTATCTCCTTGGTGAAGACGTATGCCACCTCACTAGCCGAATAAATAGTCTTCATTAGAATGAAGTGAGCTACCTTGCTCACCCTATCGACCACAACCATGATAGAATCATGCAGACCCAATTTCCTTGAAAGACCTGTAATGAAATCCATGGAAATGACCTCCCATTTCCATTCTATAAGTTTAATAGGTTGAAGAAACCCACTTGGATGCATACACTCTTCTCTTACTTGTTCACAATCCAAACATCTAGCAACAAACTTTATGACTTCCTTCTTCAAATTTGGCCAATAGTATAACTTCTTACTATTGTCAACATCTTCTGATATCCTCAGTAACCTAAATATGGCTTGACATGAAACTCCCTCAAGATAAGCTTCTTGAAACCACTATAATCTAACACATAAATATTGTCCCTAAATCTCACCAAACCATCTAACGTGAGATGATATTCCACATCTTGTTTACCTTTACCCTTCTTTAAATTGTTTCTAACCTCCTTGTACCTGACATCTTGATGCCCTGCCTATAAGATCCAATCTTGTAAATATGTCGCATAAGAACTCATAGCTACTATATGATTCACCTGCACTCTTATGTTAAAATCATATGCAACCATGTTCTCCTTACCTTTAATATACATGATCTTGAAATCAAACTCACTAATCATGTCTGACCATCTAGCTTGCCTAACATTCAGATTCGGTTGGTCAAAAAAATATTTCAACCCTCTTTGATCGCTTATCAACAAAAAACCTCCTTCCAAGAAGATAATCCCTCCACATCTTCAAGGCATGAATAATAGTTGTCAATTCAATATCATAAGTCACATAGTTTTTCTCATGCTCATTTAGTTTTGTGGAATCATAGCATGCAACATGTCCCTCCTACATCAAGACTGCACCAAGTCCTCTCTTACATGCATCTGTACACACCACGAACTCTTTATTCGGATATCCAATCTTAAGAACTGGAGAATTTGTCAACATCTACTTCAACTGCTCAAAATTGGCTACACATTCCTCTATCCATTCAAATTTCTTACATTTTCTTTGCAATGATGTAATAAGATATGCAATGTGTCAGAAGTTCTTGGTGAACCTCCTATAGTAACCTGCTAAGCCCATGAATGACTTTACGTCATCCACATTATTAGGAGTTTGCCACTCCATGATATCTCTTATCTTCTTTGGATCCATCGTTATGCATTCCTTGGAAATAATATGTCCAAAGTAATGTACCTCTGTCTGAAAGAAACCGCATTTGCTAAGCTTGTCATACAATTGATTCTCTCTTGGAAATATCGACACTGCTGCTAAATGTTCAACATGCTCTTCCTCATTCTTAGAATATATCAATATTTCATCAATGAATAAAGTAACAAACTTGTCTAGATAAGGATGCAATAAACTATTCATCAAGCACATAAAAATAGTTGGGCCATTACTCAAGCCAAAAGGAACCACAATATACTTGTAATTCCCATACTTGGTCCTAAAATAAATCTTGTAGATGTCCTCTTATTTGATGTGTACCCAATGGTATCCTGATATCATACCAATCTTGAAGAACATTGTTGCTCCCTCCAATTGATCAAACAAAACAATCCTTAACAATGGTTAAATGTTCATAATCATCAGCTTGTTCAGCTACCACTAATCAATGCACAATCTAAGAGTACTATCCTTCTTCGTTACGAACAATATTGGTGCACCCCAAGGTGATACGCTTGGCCTAATATATCCCTTATCAATCATTTCTTTTAGTTGCAACATCAACTCTACTAACTCTCATGTGCTCATCTTGTAAGGTTCGTTTGATGTTGATGTTTCTCCTAGTACCAATTCAATATAAAGGTCCACTTCCCTGTGGGGAGGCAACTTTGGAATCTCTACTGGAAAACATATTGAAACTATTGTAATACAAGGTACATATTGAAGATTTATGCACCCTCAACATCCTTACCCTTATCACTAGAAATATGAACTGCAAGCATTACACACGCATTCTTGTGACTGCACTTAGCCTGCATAGTAGGCGTCTTCCTTCCTTGCAAGATTATCTTTTCCAAATTATCATCTTGGCACTCAGTGCCTTTTCATAATAATGTACTTTGGTCCTATGAAGGTACAAAGAATCCATTGCCAAAAGTATACTATATGATCCCAATGGCGGTACATTCAGATGTGTTGTTGTAGGCATATCATTCATCTCAAATGCACAAGATCTTACCTAGTGATGAACTCTCTGCTTAGTACATGTAGCCAACTGCACTAACCAAGACTCTCCATGCACTTCTTTTCTCAAGTCACACTTTGTTATCTAGGAAATTCATTCTATAGATAGAAGCAATCCCTTTAGTCCAATGAGTGGATCTAGTAAGAACTTAAACAAATACATTCAAAACTCTCCTAGTTTAATCAAAATGATGTAAGAGAGGAAAGATGGCCTAAATCACTCCTATCTGGTTTTTTTTCTATTTTAATTTCGATCTCCTCACTTCCAAGCTTCATCCTCACTATCTTGTTGCAAATGAATACCTTCAAGAGAGATCAAACAAAGACACCAAAGGAAATCACATAGAATATGAGTTATAATGTAAACCATATGATAGATCAAGCAACATCATACTAAGCAAGTAGTCATTTACATGCTTATGGAAAGTAAACATGCATTGTATTAATAATAAGCAGAAGAGAGAAACATACAGCCACTTCCTTAATGTTGGAAGCCTCCTCCGGGATGGGTTTCCAAGTGGAAGTCAAGACTTCTCAAACTCTCCTTTCTCCTTCACAAATTGGCAACAATTAGGCACAATTTAGTAGCAACATGACCAATCTAGTATGACTAACCATTTGAGGGTATAAGGGAATGTATTTCTAGGGAATATGATGGAGTTAGGAAATCCAAAATAGGGGGATGAAGGTCCAAATATTAAGGGGAATATCCCTAAATGTAGGATCAAGGACTCAAAATCAGAGAACTCGACCATATCCTTACTCAAAAATAACTAACTCGCCATTCTCGAGGCTTCTAGTATGAGAAGCTTCTACTCCATTTTTGGAGAATCTTCCTGAAGAGGATCAACACAGATTTTCCTATCTAAAGTAACACTACTAGCACTAGTCAATAGTTAGTTGAAAGGATACCAGCATGGGTTTTCCTACTAAAAGTAATGTTGGGTTTGAAAATAGTGATTATTGACAAGCTCTTCTAGAATTTATACAAGGCATTTGTTCTTCTTTTCTTCAGGGATGCTCTGATCAATGTTTGTCATGGTCAATTCATGGAGAAGTTTATCACTTTAAAACAATTTGGGCAAAGTTCGACAACTCAAGGTATGAGGTAGGTAGTGCAACAAATTACTATATAAAAAATGCCCCCTAAAGGATGAATTCAGAATATGAAATGATGGTTAAAGTTCTTTACAAATCAAGGAAAGGATTTTGGAGAACTGTCCTCAGGAGACCTAAAAATCAAACATAATACAACATATATGACATATCTGAGTAGGAATTTAACAATACACGAATCCATGTGTCATAGCACCATTTACCACCCTTGGTAGATTTGATGCTCTACGATATGGCCTAGGGCAACTCTTCCCTACCTAACTTGGTCCATTTTCTAAAAAACAATGTTTTAAATCCCATACACGATTATGCCCTATCTAAAATGTGTGTACACACGGTTTAGCATATACCCAACCCACATATATGTGTTAAAACATTAAAAAATATACAATCTCCCTTAATTCAGTAGGGTTTTACAGGTTTGACCGCATACCCACCTACTATAGCCTATGGCCCAACCGTTTCGCAACTGAAAAAAAACTAATTTGGAGAAGTATAAATACATCTCCATGGGAAGGTCTAAAGGAGGAGAAAGCATTAGATATTGATATTATACATGATTACATCCCCAATCAAGTCTGAAGATATCCCTGTGCCTTCTGCACTCCCAAGTCATAGGAAACCCCTGTTTCATTGTTAAGATGTTCATCATCCCTTCATGACATCCTTGTGTATACTTATGGAGGAGGATTGTTGAGGCCTAGGCAGGATGGATCCGAAGGATGATTTCACTTGGAGCTGGTGGACGACTCAGGTTGTAGTTCTTCTGTATTTTCTTTAGCTTACATTACTAAAGAGGCATTGTTTTGTTCCTGATGATTATGGTCTTTATGCATTAATTTATGTCATGGTTTTCTTATAAAATCTCACGTTAATGCTTATTTTCTTACATTCTTTTATGATCTAAACTTGATATCATGAACATTCTTTCAACTATTTTTGGTGTATATGGTTTGCTTTAAATGAATTGCAGGTCTTAAAGCACAAGGAATATAAGCCAAAAATAACTAAAAGCATGTTCATGATATCAAGGTTAGACCATATAAGCATGTAAGAAAATAAGCATTAATGTGATATTTTAGAGGAAAATGATGACACAAATTAATGCATAAATACCATTATCATCAGGAACGAGACAACTCCTCTTTATTAATGTAAGCTAAAGAAAATATGAAAGAACTACAACCTGAGTCGTCTACTAGCTCCAAGAGAAACCTTCCATCGGATCCATCCTATCCAGGTCTGAGCAATCCTCCTCCATAAGTATACACAAGGATGTCATGAAGAGATGATGAACATCTCAAGAAGGAATTAGGGGTTTCCTATGACTTGGGAGTGCAAAAGGCATAGGGATATCTTCAGAATTCATCATGGATTTAATCAACTATAATATCAATATCTAATCATTTCCCCTCCTTTAGGCCTTCCCATGGAGATGTATTTATACTTCTCCAATTTAGTTTTTTCAGTTGGGAAACAGTTGGGCCATGGGATATAGTAGGTGGGTATCTAGTCAAACCCATAAACCCCACCTGAATTAAGGGATATTATATATTTTTTAATGCCTTAACACATATACGTGGATTGGGTATAGGCTGATGCGCATGTACACACGATTTATATAGGGCATAATCGTGTATGGGATTTAAATTTTTTTTTTTTAGAAAATGGACCAAGTCTGGTGGGGAAGGGTTGCCCTAGGCCATATCATAGAGAATCAAATCTACTAAGGGAGGTAAATGGTGCTATAACACCATGTCATGGGCATAACCATCCAACTAGAAAGGATCATATGTATGGATCCACGACATGGACACATCCATCTGACTAGAAAGGATCATATGTATGGATCCAAATCATGGACACAACCATCTGACTTGAAATGATCATATGTATGGATCCACGACATGGACACAACCATCCGACTAGAAATGATCATTTGTATGGATCCACAACATGGAAGTAGTTATCCGACTAGAAAGGATCATGTATACAATCATGAATAGTAAATAACTCCATGCATCCTGGATTTATCAAATGAAATCTAGGGTCTTCATCTCTATCCCGATCCAACCAAATTACGAATCTAACCACACGAATAGACGCGTTGAAGTGTTGAACATGGTAGAAAACACCTCATTAATAGTAAATGATGTGAACCGTTAACAAGCACGAGAGAAACCACCAATGATGATGATGGCTCTCAAGGTACAACACCACAATCCACAAGTGTGAATAAGGAAGCTGATGCTGAACACTCGTAGAATCATCCAATCGAAGGTCAATGATGTGAACCTATCATCAAATGCGAAGAACCTTCCATTAAGATATGCAAGATCCAAGGTACTAAAAGGGATTTTCTATATCATCTTCTTGGATAATGAGTTAGAGTCGAAAGGAAATGATCCATCGAAGGAGGGTCATAATGTTTCCCATTCCATCGACACGAAACAAAGGAATTTGTAATTTTTGTGAGAGTGATTCATGATTGTAGCAGAGAAGATCAAATGGGGTATAATAGGTTTGAATTTGTAGAAGGAACTTGTCTTGAACATATCGGTGAAGCGACTTCAAAATCTAGTAGCATTTGACTGAAAATGGGATCAATGGTCATGATGATGATAGGAAATGATAAAATGAGAGGAAAATGGATTTCACAAACCCAGGAAGGAAAGTGACTAAGTGAGGACATACCAAACTCGACACGAAATGCAAATGAGTATCATGTTCAAGAGTGCCACGATGGCTTTCATATGGAAAACAAGACACATTTAATTCCAATTTTTCCCTTCTTATTTCTAGCAAGTACCTCTTTATTTTTAATCCCAATATTGAAGAGGATACAATATGCTTCTCATATAAGTTCATCCTTCAGATGAATCCATCATAGTAAGTTTAACGAGCCCTACAAAGGAGTAACTCGATCTTGTAATGGTGACAAATCCTGCATCATTTATGTTTATGAGTCTGACAACAGGGTAAATCGACATCTTTTTCATGTTTAGAGAGTTTGAAAAAGAGGCAGGAAAGAAAACTCCAAAGGTCCCTTTTCGTAGCTAGTCTCCCGAATACGAAAAGGTCAAAAACAATATTCAAGAGAACCTATTAGCCACGTGTGACTAAGGTATTCCTTTTTCGTACAATATTCTATCTCAGTCCATTAAAGGGTTAAACTTATAATGAGTAGACATCTTTTCATTTACTTTTACGAGTTTGAAAGGACGAGTGCTCGATAATCTTTTCATATTTTTAGAGTCTAAAAAGAGTTGAAAGAGGAATCCTCCTGGAGGAAAAAATGGTTTAAAAGGATAGAAACTGGTTCCCATTATGGTGATACTGCTCAAAACATGTAAGGGTCAAGAGGTTGGCTAATAAGGTCACTCATCGAAAATGTTCCTCAGGAAATGTTAAAAAAATCGAGCGAAAGCGTATGATTAGCCAAAGAGATGGTAATGATGGAATGAAAAAACCAAGGCTCATATGATAAAAACATGCTGATAAAAAAGGTAATCATGAGAGGTAAAGTGAGAATGGTTTCATTTTTACACAAGCTTGAAACATGCGAAACTATGTTTGAGGATACTTGGAAATGGTTTCATTTTTTCACAATATTGAAACATGAGAAAAAATTATTCTTTACACAACCTTGAAACAGAGACAATCTATGCTTGGATTTGGTTTTACTTTTACACAATATTGAAACAAATATAAACTATTCTTGAAATGAGTTTTCATTCCCCCAACATAATGACTCAATTCGAGGTACATGCCCCCCAACCTTCATTTTATTCACCTAAGCAGACTACTAGTTATTAACAGGTTGATGGAATGAAGGTTCGCATATGAGATCAACTGAAAGACTAGATTGGGATTTTCTGAGATGTAATCAAAGAGTCCAATTAGAAGGGGGTTTATTTCATTTTTTAGTGAGCTTGACACAGGAAAAAAACCATGCTCATGACACCTTGTGTCATTGTTTAATGAGCTTGACACAAATAAATGAACTCTCCTCATGGGGACCTATTGCATTTTTGTAACGAGGTTGACATAGTAAAAGAACTATCCTCATGGGGATCTATTTCATTTTTTAATGAGGTTGACATAGTAAAAGAACTATCCTGGTCACCTTCACTATGGAATGTAAGAGACCATAGCTTTTAAGAGATTCTCATCAGATGGGAGAAAAAAATTCTGGAAGGGATACGTGTCAAGGGATCTAATGGAAAGATCGGGTTCCAATGTCCCCAATACATGATGCACTATATCACTGACTAAATCATCAGTAGATGTGGGAATGGAACAAGTGGCCGCATAATTAACCTTTGGTGGGGGTTATGCCACTTGCATATATTTACCATTTAGGGAAGATGGTTGATCGGAAGTGAAAGTAAGACCAATGAATGAAAGTTGATCAATGGCCATAATTATTCCTTCGTGCGGGGAACATATCAAATGAAAGGGAGAAGAGACAAGAGATCCCATGACATAAACATAGTCACTTTTGAGGAGTAAATTAAAATATAAATGACCTTGTAAAACCATCACATCGAGATAGATGGTCTTTCCTCCCAAAGTAATAGGAAACTTGGGAAGGATCCCTAACATTTGCCTAGTTCCTATGTTAAAAGCTAACAAATTCTACGTAATAGGCACTAGTTGTAGAGATCCTAAAGTTTTCCACGTAGTTGAAGACAAAATACTAATAGATGTGCCTTCATCTATGATTGTTCCAGATATGAGTATATGATAAGCCTATACTCTGATATGAAAAGTCACATGAGAAGGAAGACGATATCCTACCAGTCAACTCCAATCAAAGAAAGTGAATAAATTGCTTGGAGGAGGTGCCATAAGAATGGGATAATTTATGCCTTGCATTACAGGAACAAGAAGATCCCCCCCTGGATCATGGGAATAGGAGGATCGTCCCCCTATGTCGTCGGAGCAAGGGGATTTCTCTCTTTCTTTGGAATCTGAAGAAACTAGAAGAACCTGAGCAATATGAACTTCAATCTCTATAGGATGGATATGATTGAATGAAAGGGTTATCGAGTTAACCATTTTCTCAACCAATGGTTGGTTAGGAATGGACTCATGGGATTCAGCTTTAGAAAGAGTGGGATTGACTAGAGAAGAGTTATGATTAATCACTTGATCAACTAGTGGAGGGTTGAGGGAAATCTTTCGACAACCAATTGAAATACGAGGTTGATAAGTGGTAAGGGTATCCAAAAATTTATAGGCCTAATGCATATAAGGAAAAAGGTGAATATGATGATTCTCTTCACATAACCTGCAAGGAAATTTAACTTTTCCATTTTTCCCATGGTTTTTACTATCACTAG
The DNA here is from genome assembly GCA_031772625.1 of Pinus tabuliformis. Lineage (NCBI taxonomy): Eukaryota > Viridiplantae > Streptophyta > Pinopsida > Pinales > Pinaceae > Pinus > Pinus tabuliformis. The sequence continues at coordinate 1,818,160,734 of CM062819.1, read as the reverse complement.
TTGAAGGTTTATCACCAGCATGATCTCCAGAGGTTGATGATGAAGGTTGATGGTGTTTAGTCAATTTAGTGTTCCTAAATTGATGTAATTAATTGTCAACCGAGGGCTCATAAGCTGATGAAGTGAAGGTCTACTATATGTACTTAAGCAACCTCTTAGAGCTTTTTGTCGTTTGGGGTGTTGTTTGTGGTTAATTTATCTTCCTAAGATGGAGTGGTGATTTATAAGCAGATGAGTGATAGTGTGTGTAAGGTGAGTTCTAACTACTTGCTGAAAAGGAAAAGCTTGAAGGAAATAAATAAATTAAAATGAACTGAAAGCAAAAAACCACTTTCTAATGGCATTAGACACCATTCATGCTGCTGCAAATAAAAGGTAAGAAAATCACTTAAAAGACCAATGATAATGTTTATCTCTTCCTAACTCTCTGCTTCTAACACATAGTACTGTGTAAAACATGATTAGGAAGTAGCTAAAGATAAGTCTAAGAAATGATAAAAAATGAGAAAAATCTACTTTAAAGACTAGTTATGATGTTCAGCTCTCTCTAACTCTCTGCCTCTAACACATAGTACTGTGTAAAGCACGATTAGAAAGTAGTTAAAGATTAGTCTAAAAAGTACTCAAAGCCAGCTGTAATTTATTAATATTCTGATCTCTAAAAGATAGACAATTTGTGATAAAGAGACCATTCATATGTTAGCAGACAACTTTGAAAAATTAAACTAAAAATCAGCTATGAAAATAAAGTAAAGGCAGCAACTTTGAATCTGTCAACTGAAACTACCACTAGATATTAAGCAAATACACAAACACAAAAACAATCCCGGGTTAAAAACCTGCAAAAGAATAATACTGATCAGTTGAAAATAAAGGCTGGAAATGAAATAACATGAAAGTAAATCAAGCTGTACATGTTTCAAGAAAAGGAAATGCTGAATGAAAATAAGGAAATGCTGAACATAAAATACTATACAAGGGCTAACATGAACAGGGGCCCTCCATTCATATAACCCAAAGAAGACTCAAGGTATTGAAAACTTCAGAACAACACTGCTTCTATTACTCCATGTGCAGAAAATTACAGTCAAGAGTGCTAGAACAACACTATTAAAACAGAGTTTTGAAATGCACTAAAATGATAACAAGTTCATAAAACACAGCAACTAAAAGTAAACATAAGCGTACACAGACACAAGTTTTTATAGGCATTTGAAAGATGGCCTAATGCGTACAACTAAAACTGAAAAATAAACTAACTGTCATGTGTAATTAAGGTTCAATAACACGTCATAAGCCTCGTGGATGAGCTGGAGGTTCTGGTTGTTATGGGCATTGAATCCAGAGTTGGATTATGTCCCCCACAACCTGCGTAACACGGACAAATCACCGTTTGAACTGACGTGACCCAACAGCTTACGTATCACCGTTAAGCTGCCTTTGTTGACCGTAACTTGACCCTCGTTGACCAGAGGTACAGATGACGTGGCTGGCTGAACCAATAGCACAGGAACCTCGAGCACCTTGATTCCTAAGTGCCCATGTGGCTCGTTTGGCAAAATGACATGTGGAACCTTGAGATTAACAAAAAGGCTGCGGGATCATCAGATGGATGCAGAATCATCAGATGGCTGCGGAATCATCAGATGGCTACGGAATTCCTGTAAATATGTCAAAATGTAAACAAAACAGTCACACATTAGCAAAATTCCTTAATCATTCTTAAAGTCATATAATGTAATGATCTGGGTTGGTTTGCAAGGAAAATGAGGCAAAAGAGAGAGATGAATGAGGGAAAACTGTAGGTAATGATGGATAATCAAGTGTAAAGTAGAGGCTCTACAGATGGGAACCTGTGGATGACACTTCTAAGACCTTGGGAATACTAGGGAAATATCTAAGAAGGTGGTCACCCTTACAAAGCATGGAAGGGAATTTCACTTTTTGGGGTCGATTAGAAGATTTTTTCACATCCGCTGTAGTGGTAGTAATGACTTCTTGGTTGGCCTTTTGACTATTTTTCTTGTTGTTAATCTTCCATTTATTCCTCTTCTTATCCACCTAGTTACTAGCTTGCAGGTTTCCACTAGATTAAGAGGAAGAAGAGGAAGAAGACCAAACATGTGAAGAAGGTAAAGGGTAAACTTTAAGATCAACTAGAGGTAGATACTGCTGAGGTGGAGGAGTGCTTGGTGAGGAGAAATTTGGACATTCGAAACCATAGGGGTCAAAAATAGCCAAACTGGCAAACCAATGGTAAACCCAGGAAGGGAAAAGATTGCCATATAGGGAGCACCAACATTTCCAAAAGAAGGAAAAGGACTATGATTCCTATCATAGCTATTTCCTTGGTTTGTAGACTCAGGAATTGTTGCCATTAGTCTTAACCTAATATCTACTAAGGAGTATTTCCACATGAAGGATATTATTCCACAGTAAATTAATTTTATAAATTAACAACAAGTAAATAAAAAAGGGGTAACTAGGCATAAAGGTTTACCAAGAAACCTTGAAGTGCATTATAACCTTGGCATAATCAAGGAATTTATAACGTACGGTAGCTAGTGTACCCAAATGTTGTGTTTTGTGTCTCACATATACAAGGCGGTAGCTCTCTTACCTACGAATGGATAGCAACCTATAGGGGGCTCCCAAAATATATGTGATGATACATGGGAGTACAGCCCGTAGTAGTGTTGTCGAATGAGTAATCGTTCGATGAGAGCATTCCCATATACTTACCATTTTTGGAGCACATCCTATATACCCGAAAGTATTGGAGAAGGGTCCTATACACTTCCATACATGGAACGGGATTTCACCCATGGGATACAAAATTGGTGAATAACAATAGCTCCTACATTTAATGACACCGGAACACGTCTCTAGCCTCGACTTCTAAATGTTTTTCGTTAATGAAAAATGTTCCTTAGGTTAATTGAGGTAATTTTTAAGTTGATATTCAATTAAGTTTTGGTTTTAAGGCTGAAAACGATGTAACCTGAACACCTATGATGCAACTGTCATGAGAAAAGGATACTTTCCATTTCGATGAAAGCTAATCTAGTAAGGGAAGAGATTTCAAACAATGATGCAACAATGAAGAATGTAGCAAACAAAGCTTTCCTAACTGGATCTTTCCTTTTCATTTTCCAAATACAACCACCAAAAGCTAAATGATTTCAATTTTTCTTTCAATGAATAAGAATTCACTTTTAGCTTTCAATCGCTAAACAATATAACCTATGCCTAATTATAACTCTCAAAAAATGACTTTTCAATGCAATGTGATCTAATTCACTTTACGAAAAGTAAATTATGAGATGAAAACCCAATGGATGCAAAATCAATTTCTTTATGGTCTAAAAAAAACTAATAATTCTCAAACAACAACAAATCAATATTCCTTCCAAACATAAAAGAAGCAAACAATAATTTTAATTGACTCAAAGAATCAAAGACTCAACAAAACGTTACTTTCACCAGTTCAAACGATGGGAGGGACTTTTGCACACCACAAAAGAACTAATAGAAATCAAAGAAAATTCAATGCACACAGAGCAGGAGGATGACCTCAAAGATTAGGATACAATAGGATTTTTGGTAGAAACCTTAAAAATTTTGAATTTTAAGGATTAGCACTAATTTACATATAAAAATTTGTGTTGACAGGGTCATCAATGCTACTTAACATAGAAAAATTTGTGCTGGCAGCACTACTTTACACAACAAAACCCATGCTAGACAAGAAAAAGGACCAGGTCGGGCACACAGTGGAAGATACGTTTTCCAGCGCGACTATCATGGGAAAAATCAATGCTATGAGCACGACTATAACTGATAAAAATGTGCTAGGTGAGGGCATTTTAGGAAAAATAGGTAGATGCTGAGAAAAACCCTAGACCTGATACCCTACATGACTCACTACTTAGAGTAGAGACCCAAAGGCAATCAAAACCAAGGATCATTGAAAAGTGGTCAAACTAATGAAGAAGGACAAAAACAAAAGGAGGGCTGAAAGGGCTATAGGATCCCCAACGGAGTCACCAATTTGTTATCCAGGAAATCCCTTCTATGGATAGAAGTCATCCCTCTAGTCCAATGAGTGGATCTAATAAAAACTGAAACAAATACATAGAAAAATCTCCTAGTTTAAATCATAATGACATGAGAGAGGAAAGATGGCCTACCTCACTCCTATGCGGTTGTTTTTTGATGTCGATCTCGATCTCATCACTTCCAAGCTCGATTTGTGCTATCCTATTGTGAATGAATACCTGTAAGAGAGATCAAACAAAGACAACAAAGGAAAAACATAGCATATGCATTCTAATGTAAACCATATGAAATATCAAGGAGCATCATACTAAGCAAGTAGTTTATTACACGCTTATGGAAAGTAAACATGCATTGTCTTAATAGTAAACACAAGAGGGAAGCATACAACCACTGCCTTCATGTTTGAGGGCTCCTTCGAGATGGGTTTCCAAGTCGAAGCCAAGACTTCTAAAACTCTCCTTTCTCCTTCACAAATTGGCAACAATTAAGCACAATTTAGCAACAACATGACCAATCTAGTCTGACTAACCATTGGAGGGTATAAGGGAATCTATTTATAGGGAACGAGAGGGAGTTAGGGATCCAAAAAATGGGGTAGAAGGTCCACATATTAAGCGAAACATCCCTAAAGGTAGGATCAAGGACTCAAAATAGGAGAACTTGACCATATCTGTACACAACAATAACCAACTCGTCATTCTTGATGCTTCTAGTAAGAGAGCCTTCTTCTCCATTTTTGCAGAAACTTCTTGAAGAGGATCAACGTAAATTTTCATATCCAAAGTCACGTTTCCAACACTATTCACTAGTTATACCAAAGGATACTAGCACAGGTTTTCATGCTAAAAGTATCGTTGGGCTTGCAAATAGGGTTTTTCTACAAGATCTTCTAGAATTACTTCAATTCATTTCTTCTTCTTTTCTTCAGGGATGTTGTGATCAATGTTTTTCATCGCGAATTGATGGACAACTTTTGTCACTTTGCGACATTTTGGGCAAAGTTTGATAGCTCAATGTATGAGATAGGGATTGTGACAAATTACTATATAACACAATTATCCACCCGGTCAGGATTAATCAAAATAGAAACAACTAAACCATAGAGCCAGGATCAATTAAAATAGAAACAACTAAGCCATAGAGCCTACCTTCCATCTTAATAATGGATGCTTGGTGACCTGCTTTCTTATTTTCCACAAGTGCATAAATCTGAGGAATGTTATTACCAACATCCCCAACTATTTTCACCTCCTCGGCGCTATAAATATGAGGCCTTCCACCATGGTACAATGGATAATCCTTCTTGTGATGATATTTTCCACATATCCAGAACTGAAATGGTTCACTACCATCACCTTTGCTCTGCTACTTTCTAGGATGTGATTCATATCCCTTCTCAAGTGCATTGAAATTATTCTAAGGAGAAATATTTTCTTTCTCACCTACATCCTCATGTCCTCCCCACTTTGGTGGCCACTTCCCTTAACTTCCCCAACGAAGTCGCCAATTCTGTTGTGGGTGGGAACACCCTAGGGACTTAGGTTGAAAACCCCAACAGTGCAGAGGGAATACAATAGCAAGAAATGTGCAAACAAACAATCTAAATGCTTAAACTATTGAACTGGGAAGAAGTGGTATTACACGAAGGTCCTACGTTCGGGGTTGATCTCGTAATGTCCAAACCCTTTGCTTCTTCTGATGCCTTTAAAACTTGTAACTTATTCAAGTAAAGCACATACAACAACAGTAATAGAAATAATGTTCATGATATATGTGTTATATCATATAAGAAAATGAGAAATTACACATTAATATAAGATTCATAAGAAAATCATAACATGTATCAATGCATAAACACGAGAAATATCAAGAACATAACAATATTTATTTATTGATGTAAGCTAAATGAAAGTAGGAAAACTACAACCTGAGTCTTCCTCCAGCTCCAAGCGGAACCCTCCTTAGTATTCGTCTTGTCCTGGCCTCAGTAATCTTCCTCCATCGATACACACAAGGATGTCATATGAGGGATGAAGGACATCTCAAAAGATGAAACAAAGTTTTCCTATAACTTGGGAGTGTAGGAGGCATAGGGATTTCTTTAGACTCGATTAGGGATCAATCAAATATAGTAACAATATCTCCTCTCTCCTCCCCTTAGGCCTTCCCATGGAGGTTTATTTATACTTCTCCAAATTAGTTTTTTGAGTTGGGAAATAATTGGGCCACGTGATATAGTAGATGAGTAAGAGGTAAAACCTGTAAATTCCACTCGAATTTAAGGAGATTTATTATTTTTTAGTGGTTTAACACATATACGTGGGTTAGGTATATACTGACACGCATGTACATGCTTTTAACATATGGAAAAGTTGCGTATGGGAAATAAAGCATTGTTTTTTAGAATTTGGACCAAGTCTAGAAAGGAAGGGTTGCGCTAGGCCATAACTAGAGAAAAATATCTACCAAAGGTGGTAAATGCTGCTATCACACTAATTTCCTTTCAAATCATGCTTAGGCTAAACTTTGTGCTTTGACTGCTCACAACAATGCTTCAACTTCGAGATGGCCTCCTCCAATGATATGGGCTCATGAAACTCAATCCAGTATCTCTATGTTGCCAGAAACCCATCTGTAGCTCATTAAATGCCTTAGCTCTTTCATCACAATACCTATCTAATAGGTACTTCTTCTTGGAAAGTCTCTTGAACTCATCCCAAATAAACTCTTTTTCCCAAATACCCTTGGAATTCTTCACATATTCCCACCAAATGTTTGATCTCCCTTTAAGATTGAAGGTTCCTATTTTGGATTTTATGTTCTATGAATAGTTATGCAATCTCAAGAATTTCTTCATCCGAAGAAACCATGCCTCTTCATCCTCTGACTTCTTTATCTCTCCACCGAATGTAGGAGGATTGGCTTTCTTGAACTCCTTAGGCAAGTACTATTATAACCCTATTTTCCACTCCATTATAGTGAGATAAACCCAATATCAACTTACCTTAGTTGTTTGGTTAAAATGTATCCCTTTTCACCTTTTATTTTACTTATGTGAGATTGATCCCATGTTAAAAGGGTGAAATTACATAATTGAGTAATTTCTCATAATTATTATGCCAAGATATCATAATTATGAGATAATAATTAATTCATAATTGAGATAATTGAGAAAAATCTCATAATTGTGAAAAAGTTTTCTAGATTTTTTCATTCCCAAGGAGATCAACTTGACCCACTTCTAAATGAATTGGCTAGAGATCCATTATCGTATATGTTGCCTAAATTCTCAAGCCCCTAGGTGTCTAGATACTTTTTCCCAAAGGATAGAATGAGCCTTTACAATCTCAGCAAGAGGAAATGGAGTAAGGAAGTATCAACAATATAGCACAAGAGCTTTGCGGTATTGGGAGAGGACTATTCTACAAGCTAGAGGAGAGGATATTATTTTTTGAAGGTATATTGATGTAATTTCATTTATATGATTAATAGAAACATATTTCCCATCCTTATATCTATTTATATTCAACATACTTTATAGTTGTTACTATGATATTTTGATCTAATAATATTCTGAGGAAGGTCACTTGTTGTCTCCATTTATTTGTGGTCGTGTGAAGGGTTCAAGATCAACTATGGATGAGGTAGATCACTCGAGTGGAGTGTAGGAATCTGCATTAGACCAAACATCCTTCCCCAACTTACGAGGAGGAAAAATACACACATATTTCCTTGTAGTATATAGAACCGACTGCCTGATGCATGTTTGATCATTTGGGTTGGGACACTATTGTATCTTTATTGGATTATCCTTTTGTTGTCTAGTGATCTCAATTGGTCATGAGATCGTGTAGCAATATCTTCTTACATAATTAAATGAAACAAGTACTCACTCCTCCTATAAGGATGATGATGGTGATGATGGTTATAATCTCTCCTGGATGAGGAACCAGAATGATGCCCATACATACTAGTACTCATGTCAGGCATATTTAGTGATCTGTCATCTCTCATGGTATACCCTCTATTCGACATATATCCAGACCAACATCTGCTACGATATGCTCCATTAATTTTCTCTTCCTGCTCTTCAGTATTCCTTAACTATCCCTCTCTCTGCAAATCTTACAAGCTCCAAAGAATCACTGCATTGGCTTTTGTTTGCCTTTCCTGAGCCTTTGAAAGTCTTTCCTAAGACTCAACCAAACTACCATTGTCTTCTTTGCAACTTATTATCTCTACCCTCAAACACCTAAATGTATCTTTTATACTAGGAGAATACTCATCTCCTTGCTTCCCAAATGATATGTAGGGAGAGTCACGGGAATTGTAGTCTACCATTTTTCTCGTCATTTCTGATTCTCTTTTTCCTAAAAGTAGGCCATGTCAGATAACCAAATAGATAACAAAATCAAAACCATACCTCATGACGTTCAAGGAAGACTTATCTCATGTCCAAAATCAGTCCACATTAGCATCATACATATATAATCATAATCACATCAATATAATAACATCATGCATGACCATACCAATTGTATAATATGACCCCATGCATAACAACCATAACCTTGACAGCACCATATTTGACCCAAATAGAGTGCATCCCGCTTCAATACCACCATGTAACCGTATCCTCCCACATTTACTCACTTTCACCAGATTGCCTATAATAAAGATGAGCTGAGGGTCACTATGATAAGACTCAACCACACATGTTACCTTAAGGAAATGGAGTTGAAAACTTAAGATCTTGCTAACTTCCCTAAGGTGGTATAATAACTCCAGGTGCTACCCAACCCCTCCAGGTGTCCAACCACTGAGATAACTCTATTTTTCACTAATTTAGAGCTTCCGTATCTCCCTTGACAAGGCCTCTAAGTGACTGTAAGCCTCCAATCACTCCCATAGGCCTACTTCCTAGTGACTATGGACTTTTCTAATTAGTTATGTGTCAGTGACCCTAAATTTTGAGCCACCTTTTCAGGGCTAGGACACATTCCCCTGGCTAGAACTCATTGAAAAATCCATAGATGATAAATAACCTAGAAACAAAGCTTCTAAACCAAAAAAATGAACAAGGACTTGACCTAACTCCTCCCAACTAGGATGGGAATTCCTTCAAACACATGACGAACATGCAACCTAAAGGTCATGAATGCACAACTGAACATAGGGATATGAAAATTTTATGAGGTTTAACAAGAAATACTAATTATTTCACATAATATTTTTAATATCAAAAATTGATTTATGCATTCGTTAACCAAACATTCATTAAATAAAATGTGATAAGATCCATACTTAGATATGCCATATAACCATGCTTATAACTATCACATAACCAGATAAATTACAATGATATAAAAACCATAAAAGCCACATAATAACAAGTATAATTACTCATCAATTACAAGAGGAACATATCTCCTATTAACCATATGCAAAATCCAACCAATTTAGGGACTTCCACATACCACGTGACCATAGATTGAGCTGAACCAAATATTTCTTTCAACAAATCACCATTGTTCCATATTCCAAGCATGAATGTGGGATATCATGGGATCAAACAATCTATAAACAACTAAGGGAATCTAGAGGTTAAGCCACCTCCACCCTCACCATACCGTGATCTCACTTAAAGTAGTCTCGAGGACACAAAACTAAACCGAGCTTCGATTCCTTAGAATTCCTTCATCATCCCTTGATGAATTTTCCTGTCTCCACCCACAGATTGAGGATTCCTACATAAAACCATATCCACCACCCACACTTGCTATTTTCCCAAGACCACCTCACCTGGATCCAAAACCTTTTGGCAATCCAAATCTCAACAAAGAAAGAATCCCATCACACGATGGTTATCCAGAAATTGAAAGGCAAGGTTAAAACCACTGTTGAAACCCAACAAAACACATGTCAATGAAAACAAAGAAATTAAATACATAGATGCTTGTACCATGCATGCCAAAACCAACTATGAAATCATACATGCAACATCTTACCTATAGCTATTGCCATTGAAGCTGGTTGATCCAACCTTTTCTTGCACGATCCCTGTTTTCTTTGTCCTTCCTTTGTTTTCCATTTCTTTCCTTTTCTTTCCTTGATTTCCTTCTCTTTTTGGTATTATTCTTCTCTCTGATACAAATTCCAAAATTGAACTGATAAAAGACCCCAAACTAATTCTCTGATGTTTTTTATTATTTATGCCTCTAATTTCTTCATTTTCCTTAATTTTCCTTCAATTACCTCCTCACATGCAACCTGTGACATTTCACCTCCCTTTTCTCCTACTTTCTTTTATTTTCATAAACTAACAATGCATTTTTACATTTTCAAAGCCTTTTCCATTGCCTTTGGTAATTTCCCCTTAGCCATAATACACAACAAGTGATACCCACTACGATATTTTGCCCAACATTCAACTTGGAATAAGTGTCTCATTACTTTGGTCTTATTTTGTCTTTTTTTACTTTATTATATGAAATTTTAACTGAGGGTTGTTACAACACTCTTAAACTTTAGAAAAACATAGTAAAAAGGTCAATCTTTATAGCTAATGTTTAAATAGTTGACCATAACCTTCAACTTCGATCAAACATAATCTCCTATTAATATTATTTATTAATATTCATAATAAAACATGTTGTGACATTTGAATAGAACAATAATATATACAATGTTCTACTATGACAAACACTATCGCATTGTGGCAATCATTGTCACAATATTATTGTACATTTCAACTTATCCAATGTCGCATTGTGGCATTGTAAAATTAGTCAACCACATTTACTAATGTACTTAACTATGTTCGACTATGTTTGTATATGATAGTAACACTATCAAACTTTGGTCAAACATAATTGCCCACTATTATTGTTGATTAATATTAATAGTGAAACATAGTCAACCACATTAGTTAACAAAATCAAACAAATTCAACCTTTATAGTCGTTGTTTAAATTGTTGACCATGGTCAAATTTTGTCACAATATTACATTACATTGCAATTTATCCAATGTTGTATTGAGACATTACAATTAATCATCCTTTTATAGTCGTATCGTGTAATTATGTTTGACAATATACAGTCTTCAACTTCGGTCAAACGTAATTAGCTATTAATATTATTGATTAATATTAATAATAAATAGTCAACCATATTAGTCAAATAATGTCACCATCTATTATTAGTCAATGTTTAAATAGTTGGCCATGATGAAAATTGGTCAACCATATGTTTACAATATTTAACATCAGTCAACCCAATTCGCCATAATTAACATTTTGGTTTATAATATTAGGATTTATAGTATTGGGTTATGGGTTTTAATTTCAGCTTTAATATTAGGGTTTATAATATTTAACAATAGTGAACCTTAGTCACCATAATTAATAATTAGTTTTATAATATTGTGGTTTATATAATTAGTGTTTATAATATTAGAATTTAATATTAGGTTTTATAATATTAACTTTAAAATATTATATTTTAGTATAAAGCTTTACTAATATGGTTATATATGTGGCTGATATTATAAATTCTAATATTAAACCCAAAATTTCATATTAAAACTATAAATCTAATAATTATTAATGTGATATATATATATATATATATATATATCACTGGTTTGATAAACCATTTCCAATGAATCATCTTTCTTTGCAAGCTAACACTAAAATCCCTGTGAGCAGGGTAATCCAAAACCAAAAACCAACATAAAAACCCTGGCCATGCTCTTGTGTTGGTTTAATTATCCTTAGATTATAATAAGGCTTTATAATATATTGCAAAGATTTTATTGCTAAAAAAGAAAAGCTGCGAGGCAACAAGTCCCTGCATTGAGTGGGGTAGTTGCTCAAGCAGAACCTAAACAGTAGCATCGAGTAAGTGTTCAGTTTGAAATTTCATTGGCCACAAGAACAAAACTCTTAATGTGAGAGGACTACAAAAAGCATATGGTAGCATGAAAACTCAAGGCACAAAAACTGAAAGGTATACAACTGGAGTATTAAACACTTGAAGTTTCCTTAAGGGGGAGGAACAGGGGAATTAGTGTTGACCAAGTTAACTATGAGTACTGTAATCATTATGGGTTGGATTAGTTAGATATTCAACAAATTGTAGCTACTTTGGGCGTTGTAAAACAGATAAAAACTGTGTGAAAGGAATAGCAGAGCTACATTTCCTACCCTAAATCTGGTAATATGGCAAACCTTTGCTTCTACCCATGGAACCGAAAATAATAACACTACCACTCATAAAATTCTCGGGTATGATTCTTGAATTAACCTGCACACACCTTTACCATGCGATCACCGTTGGATTGCGCCCTTCACAATGAATGGATTCGATTGGTCTAGAACCCAATTGGATTAAACCACATTTGATAACTCATCAGGTCCGAAAATGAGATTAACGTACGTGCATTTTCCCACGCGATATCCACCGGATTGGCCTCCTTTAATCGGATGACCCAGATTAACTGAGCTATCAACCCATTTTAATAAAATATCGCATCTGATTTTGGATTAACCTTCGTGCTTTTTAACCATGTGATGACCATAGATCTGTCGATTTGTTGATCAAACGGCTTCAGCTCTTCTTTTGGATTTAGCGCGGATTTGTTAGTGTTCTACCAAGACTTAAGTTCCAAGTTTAGTTCAAATGGAGTATCTAGGTATCCAGTTGTTTTGGAGAATTTGGTATCTACGGATAAATACTAATTCCCTAGATAAGTAGTTGTGTCTAGAACAATAGTTTAAAGTGTTTTATACTTTTCCTATAAGCAATAGATAAGAAGATAAGATATAAGACCTACTTGTAATTCCGCTTTCCTCTCATCTCCATTGTATCGATCCTGTCGCTCCTTCTCGTACTTAATCCACTTGAGAAGTACCCTGTAAACACAACAGAAAACAAAGAACTGATCAAAGCATACGATCTACTGAATATAAATGAAAGGAATCAGATACAATTCACACATATAAGCATTATGAAACAATACAAACATATGGGAAAAAGGTTCAAACACTTTATTAGATAGAAGAAGGAATTACAAGCATTGGTGTTAGATTCAAAGCAACTCCTCCAGCTTGGATCACATCCACATCACATCAAAAGCATGAAAATCTTATAGCATTATGTTATGCTCTTAACCTGCAAAAAGATACCCAAATACAGAATATGCGAAGAAAGATACCCAGGACATAGAATAGTGAGAGACAACATCAAATATTTTATTATTCAGAAAGCAATGTTCACTGGCCTCTTCGAGGGGGCAACCTCCAATAGAGTAGATCTCGATACAAAAATAAGACACGATGCTCCTTGCAGGGAGTCTCTATCCTTTATATATGACTCATACATGCAATACCATGGATCAATACCATGGGTTTTATTAATACCATCTACCTAATACTATGGCCCATTTGCAACTAACTGGGGTCTCGTCATTAATTGCGGGTTAACCACTTACAATTATTAATGTGGGCTTTATTGACTCTTTACTATGACTCGATCCCACTACATAAATAAGGGGGTTAGGGTGGGACCCTAACATGCCCTCCCCCTTAAGAATAGCCTTGTCCTCAAGGATGAAGCTGTAGAAACTGCTGAAGAATAGTGGCTGGTTCCCAAGGTGCATCTTCTGGAGAGGTGTCTTTCCACTTGACAAGAACTTCCCTAATCATTCGGCCATGCAGATGCCTTTCTCCTGTGTTTAGAACCTGTTCAGGTTGGAGCCAGATTGACCCTTCCTCGTCCAATTCTGGTAGATTGGTTTGAATTCTACAATTGTTCCCAATCACTTTCTTGAGGCAGGAGACATGGAAAACTAGATGGATTTTTGCAGTAGGCGGCAAAGCCAGCTTGTAGGCTACTTCTCCAATGCGTTGAAGTACTTGATATGGTCTGTAGAATTTTGGAGATAGTTTCTGACAACCATTGTCTTTGAGTCATGTTTGCTTATATGGTTGTAGCCTCAAAAAGACCTGATCCCCTTCTTGAAATTGGCGCTCTGAGCGATGCTGGTCTACCTGTTGCTTCATGTGGTTTTGAGCTTGATGAATATTCTCTCTAAGATGGGCGAGCATGGTTGTGCGGTTTTGGAGGAGTTGATCCACTGCTTGTACCTTTGAGCCCCCCTTGATATAAGAAGTAGGGGAAGGAGGGAGTTGACCATATACTGCTTCATAGGGAGTCATTTTGGTGGTGGCATGATAGTTGGTGTTATACCACCATTCAACCATAGGTAACCACTATACCCAAAGATGTTGCTTTTCTGAAGTGAAACACCTAAGGTAGGTTTCCAGAAATTTGTTGACGGATTCTGTTTGACCATCCGTTTGTGGATGATAATAAGTACTGAGTTTTAGTTGGGTGCCTTGTAGCTTGAAGAGTTCCTACCAAAAATTACTGGTGAAGATCGGATCGCGATCGGACACAATAGAAGTGGGCATGCCATGCAATTTGAATATCTGATCCATGAAAGATTGAGCGACCAAAGTTAGTGTAAACGGGTGGGGTAGGGCACAGAAATGAGCATACTTCGAAAGTTTTTCCACAACCACCATGATGACTGACTTGTTTCCTGACTTTGGAAGACCTGTAATGAAATCCATAGAAACCTCTATCCATATTGCTGCCGGGATGGGCAACGATTGTAATGTGCCTGGTGCTTTGACGGTCTCCCCTTTGTGGCGTTGCTAGACATCACATTCTGCTACAAAAGTGAGGATGTCCTTTTTCATGCCTGTCCAAAAAAATGATATTCTGGTGCGAGCATACGTCTTCTGAAAGCCTGAATGTCCTGCAATGGGGGATGAGTGTAATTCTGCCAAAATTCGACTTTTGAGGGTGGATGTTGGTGATATTACGACTCTGTCCCTGTAGCGAAGAATCTCATACTGCCACGAGTATCCCTTGGTGGAATTTGGATCCGCTTGCAATTGAGAAATGAGTTGGGAGAGCCCGAGATGTGAAAACCATTCCCTGCAAGCCTCTTCAATCCATTCTGGAATGGGAAGGGAAATTGCTAGCAGGGTACTTCCCTCCTCAAATTGGCGAGATAATGCATCTGCTACACTATTTTCTTGCGCTTTCTTGTAAATGATCTCATAATCATATCCCAACATTTTGGCGAGCCATTTATTTTGTTGTGGGGAGGATAGGCGTTGCTCCAAAAAATATTTAAGATTGTGATGGTCTGTGCGGATTTGGAAACGTCGACCCAATAAGTAAGGTCGCCAGGTCTCTACTGCATGTAAAATGACCACCATTTCCTTCTCATAGGTAGATTGGCCCAGATTCTTCCCACTTAGTTGTTGGCTTTTGAAAGCCAAAGGTCGCCCTTCCTGCATTAAGACCGCCCCAATACCCGTACCCGAAGCATCACATTCAATGAAAAAATATTTGGTGAATTCAAGTAGTGCTAACACTGGAGTGGAACACATGGCATTTTTGAGAGCTGTAAATGCCTGTTGTGCGTCCTCATTCCAGAAGAATGAATTTTTCTTCAGGAGTTGAGTGAGGGGCTTCGCTATGCGACCATAATTGCGGAAAAATTTGCAATACTAGCCTGTGAGACCAAAAAATCCTCTCAAGCTCTTCAAGGTCTTAGGTTGAGGCCAATCCTGCATTGCCTGGATCATTTTGGGGTCCACCTTGACACCTTCACACCCCACAATGTGGCCCAAATACTCAACTTCTTCCATGCCAAACGAACACTTGGACATCTTGACAAATAATTTATGCTTGCGGAGCAGTTGCAAGAGTAGATCTACATGCTAAAGATGTGCGGCCCAAGTGCAACTATAGATGAGGATGTCATCAAAGAAGACAAGGACAAATTTCCTGAGATATGGTTTGAGAAGGTGGTTCATAAGGCTCTGAAAAGTAGATGGGGCATTACAAAGACCGAATGGCATGACCAGGAACTCATAATGGCCTTCATGAGTTCAAAAATCAGTCTTTGGAATGTCGACTTCCTTCATGCGAATTTGGTGGTAGCCTAAGCGAAGATCCAGCTTAGTGAAGAATTGAACCCCATTGAGTTCATCCAGGAAATCATTAACCACCGGGATGGGAAATTTATCTTTGACTGTCAACTTATTGAGGGCGCTGAAGTCTGGACACATCCGCCACTCCCCATCTTTCTTGAGCACCATGACCACTGGTGATGAATAAGGACTAATGTTGGGATGAATGACACCTGCTTCCAAAAGTTCCTTGATTATTTTTTCTATTTCATTCTTTTGGGTGAACGGGTATCTGTATGGGTGCACATTTGGGGGTTGGGCCCCTGGAACCAAGGTGATGCTGATCATGTTCCCCTCTCAAGGGTGGAAGCTCATGAGGCTTGTCAAAGACCGACATATGGTTATTTAAAATCTGTTGCATCTCAGGATGAATCGGCAGAGACTTGGTTTCGACTACCTGCATGGAATTAAATTGAGCTATAACTCCATGATGGCCCTTTTTAAGCAATTTTTCCATCCTATGCGAGATGATGATAGAGGGAGCTCCCGCCTGGAGTCCACGGAGGGTATGTGTGGAGTTGTTCTGCTTAAAATTCATATATAACTCCTGGAAATCCATTGTGATTGGTCTAAGAGTGTGAAGCCATTCAGCGCCGAGGACAATGTCGCACCCTCCCATGTGTATGGCAAACATGTGGGTCTTCAACTGATAATCCCCCATTTGAAGTTTGACATTTTCATAGTGGCCTTCACATTTCATTGTGCCCCCATCCACAATTTGGACTTGGAAGTTAGAAACTGCTCATACAAAACAATGCACTGCTTCCGTGAATTTTTGATGGATGAAATTATGTGTACTTCCACTATCAATCAAGACTACTACTGTGCGATGTTTAATAAAACCTCTGATTTTGAGAGTTTGAGGTGAAGAAATCCCTGCCAAAGCATGTAGCGAAATAACTGGTTCGTCAGGGACATTGTCCTTTTGGTTGTCCTCTTCTACTGCCTCATGTTCCTCGAGTGGTGGATCTTCCTCCGATGAGCTGTAATCAATGGCATCAATTTGAAAAAATTTTGGCTCCTTGCATTTATGACCTGGGGAGTATTTTTCATCACAGTAGTAAAAGAATCCTTGCTTTATTCTTTCGTCCATTTCTACAGGTGACACCTTTTGAACCTTAAGTGTTTGAGTCGTGCTGTGAGCCTGTGGGGGGTGACCCTCAGCAGTGAAATTTGGGCGACTGTACTGGGCTGCTAACGCACGTTCCACGTTATGAGCTACCTTGCAAGCCTCCGTCCATGTGGGAGGTTGGTGCAGTAGGACGTGGGCTTTTATGGCTTCTTTAAGACCGCTGATAAAACATTCTGTGTATAACACATTTGAGAGACCCCTAGTGCGGAAGGCTAAGGCTTCAAAGGCTGTAAAATATTCATCCACTGTGCCAGTCTGTCGGAGCTTAGTAAGACGACCCAAAAAATAAGATTCCTGGTCAAAGCATTCTGTAAGAGCTTTTTTGAAGGTGGTCCAAGTCACAAAAGTTCCATTGCAATGTTGATTCCATTCCCACCATTGCCACCTTTCATTGTCCAAGTACATGCTCCCCACCATAAGCTGAGTCTCATTATCTAAGATGTTATTCAGATTGAAATACTACTCCATTTGTGCTATCCATGTTGTCGGGTGAGAACCATCAAATTTATGCATATCCAACTTGGGAGGTCGAGGACGGGATTGTTGGTGGGGGCCCCAGAGGTGAAGAGAGTGGCTAGACTCACCCTCACTGTGTCCATTGCAAATATACGCCTCCTCATGGGCTTCCTCCTTGCCCTTCAGGATTATGCTCAGGATTATGATAGTTAGTCTGTCAAGCTGAATTTGGAGGGATTGCAAGGATTGTTCAAGTTTGTCCATCCTCTCATTGGCCATAGCTTGAGCTCTAGTTTCTACCATGCACTGACCTGATGTTCTTGAAATTTGGGACCACCCAAATTTTTTTTCACTAAGAATTGAATGGTACCACCGTGCTCAGCTCGTCGTCCTGATTCTGATGGGCTAGATCACCAATAAGCACCCCGGGAGATCTCAGACTTTTTTTTTTCCTAATAGAGTTTTACTCCTTCCTTAGGAATACTGCAGTAGCCGAATCCTCAAAATTTCAATGCTCCCAAAAGTCCTGCAAAAATCATGCCCCGTTATAGGAACCCCACACAATTACTTAGATCAGGTGGATCTGAGAGATCTGAATGGCGGATCAGATAGCTCTGAGCTGCGGAACAGATTGCTGCTGTGGATCTGATGGATCTAATAGATCGGAATGGCTAGTCTGCTAACTCGGAACTGCAGGACTAATGTCTCCTACTATTGCACCCCTTTGCACGAGCGAATCTGGCAGAGATGATGCGTGATCCCAAGATAGAAAAGGGAACTATGGTCTCGAGGAGTGTCAAGTGCTACAGATTGCAATATACATAAGGGTCTGACAGTAGTACTCAGCCCAATGTTTCAGGGCTCTAACTAAGGAGGATCAATCGTACCCTTAGCCGTACAACCCGAATACCCTATCGTATGGGTGAGTAATCTCTCTGAGTGTTGTTCCTGGTGTACTGTAGCAGAAAGACAGCTGATGGTTTATCTATGGCTAGGTTGCAGAGGAGCTAAGGGGCTTCCGATATACCCAGAAGGTACTTGGAAGACAGTTCGTACGCGGTTCTGTCTAATGCGCTACTATTCGAAGGGGTACCCACAAGGGTTACAAGGGAGTCCAACAAGCGTGACCACCTCTTGTATTTCCTGCATGCATGCCTCCCCAAATCCACAGGTTTATGCGCTCAATGACAGATATACTGGTTTAAAGATGCCGGAACATGTCTCTAGCCAATTTTTTTTTTGCTAAGAATTGGAGATCCCACCGGCCCTAGAAAGTGCTCTGATACTACTTGTTATGCTCTTAACCTGCAAAAATATACCCAAATACAGAATATGCGAAGAATGATACCCATAAAATAGAATAGTGAGAGACAACAACAAGTATTTTATTATTCAGAAAGCAATGTTCACTGGCCTCTTCGAGGGGGAAACCTCCAATAGAGCAGAGATCGATACAAAAATAAGACACGATGCTCCTTAGAGGGAGTCTCTATCCTTTATATATGACTCATACATGCAATACCATGGATCAATACCTTGGGTTTTATTAATACCATCTATCTAATAACATGGCCCATTTGCAACTAACTGTGGTCCCATCATTAATTGCCGATTAACCACTTACAATTATTAATATGGGCTTTATTGACTCTTTAATATGACTTGATCCCACTACGTAAATAAGGAGGTTAGGGTGGGACCCTAACACATTACAATACTTGCTTCAAAGCCAAATCTCATAGCAGCATTATCTCCTTACAATTCAATATAATCCAGCCCCTGATAACTTAGATAAGTGGTCAATTTATAGGAAGATGAAGGAGGTTTTGTCATAAGTGTGTTACACTAAAAAATGTCACCATGGCTATTTACAGTCGGTATGGCTCAATCAACAGTCATACTACCCTTTTGAGCAAGTCTTATCCCTCTACTATTCATATCAAACTCCAAGAAAGAGAGAAAGTCTTTATAAAACATGTTTATCTCTGGGTACGCAGGTTCTCTCAAGCCTTGCCTGCGGGTACGCACCTTTTGTTCATAAGGTCTGCGTCCAAGGACACTCTGTATCTAAAGGGGCAGGTGCGTCCCTCTGAAAAGGTTAAAATGCGCAAGTTTTATCTTCAAAAACTTACTTGTGGTCACTTCTAGAGCATTCTAGAAGATTCTTGGATGAGTATTGAGCGCCTCCAGATGGTTCATGCACTCCTATCAAAGAGGAACTTATCCCATCAATAAGGGAGTGATCCCATCCAAAGAGGGGACTATCCCATTGATGGTGGACCTGATTAACTTCCTCTTGAGCACTATAAAAAGAGGCATTGAGCCAGAAGGAAGAAGGTTGAAAGCTATAGATTTCTAAGGGTAAATGCTGCAGGAATTAGGACTCCCATTTAGAAGCTTGTGAGGAGAGATTGTCATCTTTACTTGTTCTATTGGGAAGTGGGTGAGCTTTGTCAAAGTAGAGGAAGACTCTTGTGGACCCTGGAAGGAGCTTGCACAACACCAAGGCTCAAGTTGTAATGGTTCCTTTTGATTACCTTTAATGCAAATTGGTCCATTCTTCTCAATAGCTTGTTGTTAATGGGTTATTTCATGTACTCCTTGGTCTATATGTTGAATATGCTTTGTTTTATGTTATAATCAGGTGCTATTTAATTGTTTGAATGTTGGTGATTGCAAGTTTTGGAGAAAGGGAGGAGCTCATCTGGATCAACAAAGCTTGGACTTCTACAACAACGTTTGGACAGAGGTAAGAACGAAACACTTGATTTCTCATATCATAATGTATGTTTAGAGAAGGATAGCTCCAGTTTGTTTTGTTTGTCATTAGAATGTCTTAGACTTCTAGGAAGGTCAGCTGTGTCCGCGCCCTTGACTGATTCCGCGTGACAAATTGGCGACTCCGTTGGGGATAGTTTCCATTAATGAGAAGAGTCCTTTCTTTTGTTTGAACTTTGCTTTGAGAAAATTGGTTTATTTTTCTGGTTTTGGCTCTGTGATCTTGTCTCTGGGTGGGTTAGCTTAGGATTAGTTTTATTTTTGGTTTTCTTGAGTTTTTCAGTAGGACGCACCCTCTGAGTGCTGCACAGTGCGTCCCTGGACGCACTTTTGCTGTGTGCACAGAGCGGGCCCACACCTGTGCTAACGGGTTGCCTGTGTCCCCTGCCAAAATTTAAGAAAATTCCACTTTTTGCCTTTTTTGCTCTTGGATTTTGTTTTTTCTTAGTTTTTTCTGCCCAGATTCATCAGTCCCTTGTCCAGAATCTTCACCTGAACTGGTTTCAATAGCATTAAGTGTTTTAGTGGATTTCGTCGAAGTGTAAGCCCTAGGGTTTGATTTTGAGTAGGTCTTGTAGTGACTTTAGCGGTAGGAATTGTCAAGCCTTAGATATCTCTAGTTTTGTCAACTTTCTAAGAAGTCAGACCTGTTCTAAAGTCTACGTGTAGAAGTAACTTACCATCAACTTGTCTTTTGGGGCCATTTTCGAAGTGCTTGTTATTTAAGTCTTGAATTCCATTTTACGAAAAGAACAAAAAAAATTTGAGTTTTGTTTTGGCTAGTCTTTTGATTCTGCATTAGCTAGTCCTTGATTTGATTTTGATCAAGTAAAACATCCTAGAATCGCCTTTATGAGCTTTTGCCTTGTTAGGTTTACTTAGAGTAATCTCTCTTTTGGTTTGCTTGTGAGTCAAATTTTCATAGTTTTATAGCTTTTGAGATTGTTTTCTGTTAAAGGTAGGTTTACATGCTTTATTGAAAAAGAAAATACAAAAATATCTCCTTTGAAAAGTTTTGTTTCAAGTAGCTTTAAAAGTTTTTGAAAGAAAAAGAGTTTTTCGTGCAAGTAAAGAGTGGTTATGTTTGTGTGCTCGAAAAGAAAACGAGAATTGTTTCTTTGATTGTCTTTTCTAAGGAAGTTGTTTTCTTTATAAATTGCATTCTCTCAACTCTCTTAGTTAAAGATTTTCATTGAAAAAGCAAAAGTAGTAATAGATCATCTTAGGTGCATCTTTGTAGTGGTTGGAGTCGAGTCTGCACACCATTGGTTTCACTTCCATCACCTTGTGACTTTAAAGAACAACCTTAAAAGTAATGCTTAAATTAAAATTGAACTAGTAACTTTTATTTTCTAGGGCTCTGAAGCACCAACATAGCTTAGGCTAGTGTCTTGGAGTAGGTGAGTACTTAACTCTCCAAGGCAGTAAAACAAACAAGTAGTCGATCTTGTGATAGAATCAAATCCAATTGTTACATTTACACTCTGGGAAAGCTCCTCTTAAAGGAGAAGCACGAGCTCGTGTCCGAACCAGTGAGGGGATCATTCCCCCCTCGTTGGGAACGACGCCAGACAGTACGTATTACAAACGGTAAACCTTGGATTAACCATTGTCGAGGAGCCAGGGGTCACTTATTGGTAAACCTTGGATTACTGTCAAGGAGCCGGTAAGGGGATTGAGCTTGCTACTCTGCCCTTGCGTGCTGTCGGAGTTTAGACTGTTCCCCCAGGTGTACTTGTGGCCGTTGGTAACCTTAGTGACCATAATCTCTAGGATTCTACCCAAGGTGACGGTGGAGGGAAGGTCCCACTGTACCTGGAGCAGACGTCGGCTATACTCACTTGGATTTTCTGGGGGGTTCACTTCACTCGAGACGGTTAAAGTGGAGGAACTTGGTCCAGTCTATTCATTAAGCAGGTTGTCGGCGTAACTGTTCTACCCGCCATTTCTGTACTGAATCCTGCGAGGTTGGACCTAATCACCAACTAGCGCTTTTGGTCCGGAAGATACTGTTTGTGTTTGGTTTGACGCCCTAGATTCTTTAGGCGTGTGATTCAAATTTGTTTGGTTCTTTAGAGACTTTAGGTGGTTTGATTTGAAATTTTATTTTGTTTTCGTGTGTAGTAGTTAAAAGTTTTTAGCTGTGGCGGAATTACCGAGACAGTCCCGTAGAATTCGGGGCCAGTCTCCTGAAGTTGTTTCTGTGGCTGAATTGTTGAGAAGATCCCGTAGACTTAGGGGTGAACCTCCTCGAGACGACCCCAGTAATTTAGAAGGTTTAAAGGTCCTTGTAACTCCTCCTAGTGGCAGTAGAGTAGTTTCACCTGAAGAAGGAGAATCTTCCTTGGTAGTCCATCCAGATTACCAAAGTTTAGAGACAGGTTATAATCCCGAAGCTGTTACAGTTTCTGAACTTGTTGGTAGTTTTTCGTCTGCTAGCGATACAGGCGAAGAACCAGAAATATCCGAACCTGTTACTCCGACTCCTAGTGTTCCTGATTCACCGAGAATAGAAAGAATTATCACCAAAAATCTTCCTGTTGGTTTGATTGCTATAGAAGAACTTGTTCCAGAGGAAGAAATAGGCGTCTCTGATCCTGAAGATCAAATTACCCTTGATCTAAGGGAGCGTGAATCCATCTTTTACAGTCCTCCTAGAAGTACTACTTGGTACCTTTCGTTAACCAATTATTTAGACAACTTTGGGCTAGGTTTTTCTACACCTCGTACTCCTTTTCCACCTGGAGGTATTCATACTCCTGTAAATATGTCTGGTCAGTCATCTGTGTTTACACAAAGTCCTGAATCTTTTTTACATGGCGCTCCTTCTGTTCCTACTGGGTATCAATCTCTTTCTGGTACCTTTGCGGGAGCATCTCCTCAACCCATTGATCATGGGTTATTAGTTGGAAACAGTGGTAATGTACCATTGAGTGTAGGAGACATTTACATGATGTCAGGTTCAGTTCCCATTACCCAACCTCAAGGTGGCCAATTACCGCCTGGGGGGTAGCCTTCGTTAATTCCTGGGGGGCAACCTCAAGGTACTTCATTCGTGTCTGGGGGGCAACCTCAAGGTCAGTACGCTCCTATGGGGCAATACATACCTCAAGGTCAACCCCAGCCTCAATATGTACCCCAAGGTCAACCTCAGTATCAATATCAACCTCAAGGATGGCAACCTCAAGGATGGCAACCCCAAGGGTATCAACCCCAAGGGTATCAACCTCAAGGATACCAACCTCAAGGTCAAGGTCAACCCCAGTACCCGTATTTACCTCAAGGTTATCAACCTCAAGGTCAATACTCAGGTCAAAGTTATCAACCACCTCAAGGGCAATCATATGGGACTGCACCTTACAATTATCAATCCTATCCTCAATCCGGCTATGGATCTCAGTACCCTCAACCTGTTATGGGTCAATACCCTGGAATGTTAGTGTGGGATCCGTCACAAGGTCAACAGATGTTGCAGCCAAGTATACAGTCGGTACCTCAAGCAGGACAACCTTTAGTTCCTGGTCCGCCCCAGCAACCGCAACCTGTCCAGTCAAGTGTTCAGACCCCTGTAACTTCGGTAGTTACTCAGCCGCCAATTGCACCTAGTACTCCATCTCAAACGGCTGCAGCAACTACCGCCACATCTACCATACTTACTTCTGGAGTATCGATGGCTCCGGTTTCCACTGTCCCTATAACCACTCCTCAGACATCTGTACCGTTGTCTGGATCTACGATTCAAACCACAGTCCAGATGCCTGTAGGCCAACTTGGTATAAGTACGGTTGTTACTACTCAACCTCAATTTGTTCAACCTCCGTACCAGGGACAGTATCAACCTGGGCAAGCTGTCCAACAACCGGTTTACCAGTATCAACCGTATCCTGGGTACACTTATCAACAACCTCAGCAACCCCAGTACGGTCTGGTTAATCCTGGTTTTCCAGGAGGATATAATATCCCAAATGCGACTCCTGTTCCTAGTTATCCTGGATATCCTCCTCCTGGGGCCGGTATTGTGACCCAGAGTTTTAGAGATCCTAACCGGCAGTTACCGTTTATCGCAACTTTGGATTTGCCAGACTTGACGCGCCTAACGAACGATCCAATTCAATATCTTCCGTTCTGGCTGCCAATGCCAAATAAGTTGCTCAGCGATATACCCAAGTTCGAAGGTAAGTCTGGAGAGGATCCGTCCAATCACGTAATGACTTACCACCTCTGGTGTGCTTCAAATTCCATCTCGGATGATTCGATCCATTTACGTCTTTTTCAGCGTACACTCATTGGTCTCGCGGCCAAGTGGTACATTGAGTTACCACGGGCCTCTTTTTACAATTTTAGCCAGTTAGCTACCTCGTTCTTAACTCACTTTCAGTTACCGGTCAGATACGATAACGGTACAGAATTATTAACTTCATTAAAACAATCAACCTCCACGTATATTTCAGATCACATTCATGAGTGGAGACGTCGAAGAAGGTTAGTGAAAGTTTTTATCCCGGACCAAATCTTAGCCGAATGGTTTGTTAAATCATTATTACCAAGAATTACTGAAGATGTAGCTAAGGCCGGAGTAGTTACCGAGGAGCAAGTCATTGCTCAAGCACAATACCTTGACTTAGTTTACACGCAGTCGAGTACATTACACGAGAAGATTCCGGATCTTCCAAAGTCGAACCAAATTGTTGCTACTCCTTCGGGATCTCATGCCGCTGATGGTATGATTGGTATTGTGAATACAAAGAGCAAGAAGAAGTCTTCCAAGGCTTCAACTACTCCTATTATCACTTTGCACGATTCCCCGATAGGAGAGTCTTCTCCTGAACTTACCGCCGATATTCACGCTGTAGAGTCATCTACGGCCAAATCAAAAAACGGTGGAAAGAAGAAAGGAAAGAAGAAGGCTAAAGCAGACAAGGCTCCAAAGGAGAAAACTGAAAAGTCGGAAACCAATGACGAAAAGCGCAAACCTCGATATCCTTGTCTTATTTGTGAAGAGGATCATTTTACGAGAGATTGCCCTCATCGGGCCGAGGTAGTGAAAATAGTCAAAGGTTCTCCCACTCTTGCTGTGTTAAAAAATCCATTTCCGGAGCAGGAGAATAAGATGATAGGTTCTTCCTCGAATGCCAGTGAAGAACCCATTTTGATGATGTCTCATGTGAGGATTGCGACTCGATCGCAAGATTATGGTAGTAAGAATCCTGTTGATGGTAAGGAAGCAGAATCTTCTCACTCTAATCCATCAACCTCAGCTCCTGGTTCCGATCCACTACAGATCGAGAAACCTAACCCAGACTTAGTAATTAAACCGCCCGCCAAGGGTGTACTTCGAAGGTCTGCTTTCAATCCACATGCGAGAGCGGCCCAGAATTACAACATTGTTGAGGACTTAGCTGTTTCACCCTCAACAATGTCGGCATTAGAAGTGCTGCAATCATGTCCAGCACAATGCAAATTGCTTTTGTCGGCTATAGGAGCTGTTGACGTTCAGGATCCGAATCTAATGATCTTCGATCTAGAAAATAGTACACCACGACTCCCCCATCAAATGGATTTCCAAATTCCAGTGATAGTAAAAAACTGGCCTATTCATCGAATTGTAATTGATGAGGGAGCTTCTACGTGTATTATGTCAATTCAATGTTGGAGATCCCTTGGTTCTCCTTCGTTGAACCAATCCCCCACCATCCTTAAGGCCTTTGATGGCCGTGGGTTCCGTCCGTTTGGTATTCTACATGAATTGCCTATAGGGGTAGAAGGTAAAACCGTTAGTCTGGATGTGGAAGTGGTTGATGCCCCTCTAGACTACAACCTTCTTTTGGGTCGAAGTTGGTCATATGCTATGACAGCGGTCGTTTCATCGGTCTTCAGAGTAATTAAGTTTCCACACAACGGTAAGATCGTGACTATTGATCAGTTGACATACTTTTCATCCGACCCAGCCTCTTTAGAGAGTATCCAGCATGTCGGTAAGACGACAATCCCTTATAAGAACGTTGGTGTAGGTTTAGTTAAGGATTCCGGTTTACTGGGAACTTTTCCTCTCCCTCCACTCAGCGTAGAACCTTTGTTTGCAACGATTCATATGATTACGTCAGAAAACATTATTTATGATGATCCTTGGTATGTTCCATCTGACTCTGAGATAGATTCATTCGGTAATGCTATGCCTTTGAGTCCATATGAAATTGCTTATGAAGCTCTTATGTCTTTTACCGACTTTCATTCAACCGAAGTCGACCAAATGAATGTGGTCAATGAAGAATCACTTTTCACCTCAACCTTAGAACGGATAGCGTTTCCCGAAGTCGTGTCATCTAACGAACAACTTCGCGAAATCCTAAGTGTAGACGATCTACCATGGGAAGATCTCCATCACAGATCTTCGTTTTTACCTAAGGATGATGCATTTGAAAATGATTTTTCATCTATCTTTACCGCTGAATATGTCAAAGACGCTCAGGATCCAACGAAACATTCTGATTTAGAGTTCAATTTAGGGAATATTTCTCGTACTATTCCCATTGATATTTCAGTGAAGCTCGGAATTGAGGAGAACATTCATATAGGTGCCTCATGTACAGAAGAAGAAATCCAAACTTACAAGGCCCTATTCCAAGAATTCTGTGATGTGTTTGCGTGGGCTTACGAGGAAATGCCGGGAATCGATCCTGCCATTGTTGTTCATGAAATCAAAACCTACCCGGATGCTAAACCCATTCGGCAACGGTTGCGTCAGATTCACCCTCGAAAAGCGGCTGCGATTAAAGCAGAAGTCGAAAAGCTGTTGAAAGCAGGTTTCATTTATCCGATCTCGTTAACGGATTGGGTATCGAATATTGTTCTGGTCAACAAGAAACAAGGAGCAATAAGAATCTGTATCGACTATAGGGATATCAATCGAGCTTGTCCAAAAGACAACTATCCTATGCCTTATATCGATCAAATTATTGATGATTGTGCCGGAAGTGAAATGTTTTCCTTCATGGATGGTTTTTCGGGCTATAATCAAATCAATATTCTACCTGCCGACCAACCAAAAATGGAATTCATTTGTCCATGGGGGACATTTGCTTATTGCAAATTACCTTTAGGGCTCAAGAATGCTGGGGCCACTTTTCAACGGGCGATGTTTTACGCATTTCACGACATCAAGCACATTGTGCAACCGTATCTCGATGATTTGCCTGCTCATTCTTTACATCGAGCTGATCACCTTGACCACTTACGAGCAATCTTTATGAGGTGTAGGCATTATCGAATTCGGTTGAATCCCCACAAGTGTGTTTTCTGTATAGAAACAGGTCGATTGCTGGATTTGTTGTTTCAAAAGCCGGCATTCGCGTCGATCCCTCGAAAGTCGAAGCGATCATCAAATTGCCTCCTCCTTCGAGTTTGTGCCAACTCCAAAGTTTGCAAGGGAAAGCGAACTTTTTACGTCGATTCATCCCAAACTACGCCGAGGTCACTAAAGGTTTTACACAGTTGTTGAAACAGAACGTTCAATTCTTTTGGGACGAGATTTCCCAACAATCTTTTGATGCACTTACACACGCGTTGACCCATGCACCGTTGTTGCATCCTCCCAACTACAACCAGGACTACTTCTTATACCTCGCAGCTTCATATTCCACTATTGGAATGGTGTTAGTTCAAGAAGATGAATTCGGAGCAGAACATGTGATATATTATCTCAGTCGAACCTTAAATCCCACTGAGTTAAAATATTCGCATGTGGAGAAATTGGCCCTGGCAGCCGTTCAAGCTGTCCAGCGTTTTCGTCACTACATTCTTCTCCGTAAAACTACAGTTATTTCGGATTGCAACCCTATGATTTACATTTTGACAAAACAATTTCTAGGGGGCAAGTACTCTAAATGGATCGTTATCCTGCAAGAGTTTGACTTGGAGTTCGAGAAGTCCAAGTCTAAGAAATCCTTAGTCTTTGCGGAATTGATATGTGATTTCCCGCGTACTGACACAGAAACGGTGGCAGAAGAGTCCATTGCGGACGAATCTTTGTTTCTTATCAGTACTTTAGATCCGTGGTTCGGGGATATAATCATCTATCTCCAAACCCAAACCTTTCGGCCTGAAGCTTCCAAAGAGGAACGGCGGAAAATTAGGTTTCAATCCCAGCAATACAAAATTATTGGAGATACACTTTATCGCCGGGGGGCAGACTTAGTTTTTCGACGTTGTCTAACTCACGAAGAGGCTGAGAGAGTTTTGAATGATTGTCACTCTGGAGCATGTGGCGGTCATATGTTTGGGTATGCCACAGCTCAGAAGGTGTTGCGCGCTGGTTACTTCTGGCCATCTATGTTTAAAGATTGTATCATTGCAGTCCGGAAGTGCCACAACTGCCAAGTGTTTGATCGAAAGATGCGCGCACCACCTGCTCCTCTCCACCCTATAATTGCCGTTGGTCCATTCGCCAAATGGGGTATCGACTTTATTACTTGTAACCCTCACTCGACCGGGGGGCATGCGTATATCATCCTCGCGGTTGATTATTTCACTAAATGGGCCGAGGCGATGCCTACATTTGATGCAAGCGGCAAAACAACTGCAGTTTTCATATTCAATCATATAATAACTAGGTTTGGTGTCCCACAAGCAATTATTACTGACCATGGAAGCCATTTTCGAAACACCATGATGACTGAACTTACAAGCCAGCTTGGTTTGCGCCATGACAGCTCTACTCCTTATTATCCGCAAGCCAACGGTTTGGTTGAGTCTATCAACAAAGTTCTGGTTATCATGATCCGACGAACCATTGGTATTCATCGGTCGAATTGGCACAACATGTTATTTTCGGCGCTATGGGCATACCGAACCTCAGTGAAAACCTCAACAGGGTTCACTCCTTTCCAGCTAGTTTATGGCTTAGAAGCAGTGTTACCCATTGAATGTGAAATCCCATCACTTCAAATGGCTGTCGAATTACTTCCAGCTACTTCCGAAGAGGAGAAACATTTATTGTACTTAGCTAAATTAGATGAGACTCGACGTGACGCTACATTGGCAATCGAGACTCACGCGAAGCGAATGAAAGCTCAGTATGATAGAAATGTGACCCCACGAAATTTTTCGGAGGGAGACCTAGTGCTCTTATATGATCAAGCTAACGATAAGCTAGGTGCTGGAAAATTCGTTCCTATGTGGCATGGACCCTATATTGTAAAGCGAAAGCTAGCAAAAGGGGCTTATGAGCTAGTAGATTTTGATGGGGGCTCTTTGGATAAACCCAGAAATGGACTTTACCTAAAGAGGTATTATGCTTAAATGGTGGGTATGGAGAATTTTTAGTTAGGTTAGGTTTTCTTTCTAGCTAGTTTGATTGTTAGTTAGTCAGTGTGCTTAGCTTAGTGAGTGTGTTTTTCGTCGTTATTCTGGCTTATCTTGGTTTTGCTCTTGATATTGTAGATGTCGACACCCCTCCAAACATACATTGGATTTGCTGATGGTGCTTGTCGTAGTACACGGAATATCTCTTCCGCAGCTTGGGTTATCTATTCACCCTCTGACGAGTTAGTTTCTATGCATGGGGTAAGCCTCGGTCAAACAACGAATAACATTGCAGAATACAGTGCAGTGGTTGAATTATTATCCGAATCTATTTCATTTGGAATTCGACGTTTGATAGTGAGGTTAGATTCTGAACTTGTTGTATTACAGCTTAATAGAGTTTATGCCATTAGAAATCCTGTGTATTAAGGTTGTTTTTGAGAGTGCGTCTCTTGGAACGTGAATTTGATTACATTGAATATCAACATATTCCAAGGTTCTTGAATACATTAGCAGATGCAATTGCTTCTCGAGTGTTGGACAGACATTTACGATAATCATGCAAGTAAATTTAAAAAACATTTCATCATACATGTTAAACAAGATAAGCCGGTAATAGTGATATATATATAGATAGGAGTGTGTCAAAAAATATACATCATCTTCGATCATAGGTTGAAAAACACCTTATGATCGGCAAAATGATAAGTACAAAAAGACAAAAATGTCACATGTGTCTACAAAGTGACTAGCCAATCACTAGTGGTGCTCCCTGTACGACACCACTGCACGAGCTACTTTGCGCAAAAATCTCCTCAACGGTCCAGGGACCGCGACTACGTAGCGCTGAAGTCTGATAGGAATATCATCCATAGATGTCTCCGGTATATCCGTCGTCAGACGCTGTAGATCATGCTCCAACTCAGTCAGTACCTCCACAGCCGCCGCGTCCTGTGGGGCCGGTAGCGGTGCAACTGGATGTCGCCTCTCGAAAAGCCGGAGGTTGGCTGGACGCTGTGGACCAACATCTGCATTTTGAAAATTTTACTATCAGTTTGAGACGATATATATAAAAAAACAAAAATATATATAATTTGAAAACTCGTGAAAAGTAAAGTACCTCTGTCATCCCATTGTTCTCCCTGTGGAAGAACCATGTCCGGATCACCTCGAAAATCTATTCCGGCATACGAAAAATCCTGAATCGCGAACACCTGGTCCTCTAACCAGTGAAAATAACTGTCAGTAAATCGAACAACTGCCGCACCCTCGTCCGGATGCCGGGCCATCACAGCAACCCATCGTACCAGCTTTGGCTCCTGAGGACCTGAAATATCAACAGTGAGATGCTGAGGGATCAGCATTGGTATCCTCTCTAAGGCAAAGCTCATGACTATAGGCCCATATCCAAAGGTCTTTAGTCTGCCGGTCTTTGCCTTGGTCAGTTGGGCTTTCAAGTTAGCCAACAACGCATCACACCAGTTGAAAATGGTGCCTTGGAGACAATCAATTGCCATCCGAAATTGAGACCCAGTAGCAATATGTAAAGTGGCTGAGCCACAAATCCTGGTCACAGTGAAAGCTAAGACCATGAGTTCACGTTGAGAGACATATTTGATCTCTATGCCTTTCTTGTGCTCTCGATCAGGTAGGCACCAATCTGCTCAGAGACTATCAAGGGATTGGCCACCCGGCCTAGTCCCAGCCAGATTGAGTTGCTCACCTCTGTTCGGCAAGCCAGTAAGAAAGTAAATGTCAGCAGGCTCTATCTCGAGTTGTTGCCCGCCGATATAAAAGCATTGTTCTTGAACGTTCCATCTCTCGACCAGCCACTCCAAGAATCTTACCTGAGCTCTCATACCGGGTATGGACCAGTATTTGTATAAACCACATCCTCTTAGGGCATCGAGGGAAGGTTGATGATTGATGGAAGCTTCATCAACCTCCTCATGCTCTCTTTCTCTCCAATCCAGCATGATAAGTGCCCTACACATGAATAAACAGGCATTAAAATTAGTTTTGAGAAATTTCAATGGTTGGTTTGGGAGTTTGGGGTTTCAAAACCCGCGTTTTGCGGAGGACGCACCCCGCGTTTGGCACACAGTGCGCCAGGACGCAGGTGGCCTGAAGGCAACCTGTGTCCCCCGACCTTTTCCCTGTGTAGGAAAAAGTCGGGGGACGTAGGCTAGCCTTTAGGAAACCTGCGTCCCCCGCAGGGCGGTTTCCAAAACCCAAAACCCCCCAAAAATCAAAAATGAAACTTAAAACAAAATTCTAAACGGATGAAATTGACAAGGAGGATGTTGTGAAATACCTGGAAGAGACGGCGTTCGATTCTAACGGTCGGATTTTCCGCAGCGACCACGGGAAGTTTCTTGTCAAAAGCTCCTTTTTCAACCTCAACAGTGAAACGGTAAAAATGACATGGTAAAAAGTCTTTTTATAGGTTTTTTGGATGAATTTGTTCATTTTTCACCATGGAAAGATGTTTTTCAATGAATTTTTGCCTATCTGAAACAGGAACGAGTAATGTGTCGCTTTTGTGCAGGACAAAGGGACTTAGAGGGAAAATTGTAATTTTTCACAAACAAATATCAGAGTCATCTTTTAAGCCCTTTTCTGACTCCTAAAACATGAAAATATTGCCGAGCGTTTCTTTTACACTCGTTAAAACGAAATTAAAAGACGGTCCCCTTATAGCTCTTTTCTGACCGTAAAATCAGGAAAAGATTGCCGTGTTTTTGTCGTTTCAAACTCGATACGGAAATAAAACGACGTGTCCTTGATCGCTTTTTACTTTTCAGGTCAGTGACACTAATCATGAAAGTACTCCTTGGTCGCAAGATCAAGTGGTTCCCCCAAGTATTATTTTATACTTTTTCGGGCTTGAGGGACACAAATTTACGAAAAAGTTCAAACTTGGAGTTTCCTTAAGTTTTTCAGACTCTCTAAAATTGAAAAACGCCGAGTTTCTCCTATACTGGGCTCGTTAAACATTTCACAGTAAAGGACCTGTTCAATTACAAACAGGAACGAACCACTCCTTCCTAGGGTTCGAATCAAAACTGGGTTGGACTCGTCCGAAGGATGAGCTTATAATCAAGCATATGTTATCCTCCTCAAGCTTGTTAAAAATAAAGAGGTACTTGCTAGAAATGGCAGGGGAAAAGAGAGAAGAACGAACCTATTTGTTACCTTTTGTCTCAAAAGAAACTTTATTACCACTCTTGAACACGACACTTTTCATTCATCTGGGTTGGGAAATCTTTTACCTCACAGTCAATCAAACCACTTTTGAAAGTCTTCAACCGGGTTCCGGGGATTAACTTTGAGTTATTTAGCACCAAACCATCTGTCGTGTCGTTATGTGTTCAAGAGGTCTGCAAACAAAACTTTCATTTGCAAAATACTTGTCATCCATTTGACCATCCCTGAGTCAGTCCTTACAGCAATATTTCTTCAACTTGAACAATGATTTCGTGTTGTGGGCTTGCCTGCAACGAGTCTCTTTCTATCGACATCAGCACATTATCTAGAGAGATGACTTAGAAATCGTCAGTGCCTTGAAGTCTGCATGCATCAATGGCAGGTTTCTCGCCTTTGACGTCAGTTTACATCATTGACTTTCGATCGAA
The DNA here is from genome assembly GCA_031772625.1 of Pinus tabuliformis. Lineage (NCBI taxonomy): Eukaryota > Viridiplantae > Streptophyta > Pinopsida > Pinales > Pinaceae > Pinus > Pinus tabuliformis. Next base: position 1,818,127,323 of record CM062819.1, on the reverse strand, counting down.
GGATTCCGTGAAATGTTCGACATCAACTCATTCATTCACATCTCATGGATTGTACTGGGTACTTTGAGAACCATTGACATTACTGGTGGTCTCTCTCACGCTTGTTAACAGTTCACATCATCGATTGGTAATCAAGTGGTTTCTACCATGTTCGACATCGACTCATTTATTCGCATGGTTAGAATCGTACCAATTCGAGAAGTAGGAATGAAGACCCTGGATCAAATCTTTATCGTCCAGGCTGCGAGGAATTTTGTATTCATTATCTAAGTAGACTAATCATAAACAGATGGCTGCGCCCATACTGTGTCTATAAAAGTCTATGATTATGATGTACTACAAGATCATTTCTGTATCAGAGTAGTTAGTTTGTTAGTTAAAGTTTTTATCTGAGTATGGGAATGCCTACCTCAGTGATGATATAATCTTATCCATGTATTTTGTGTTGAAAATTGCAGGTTCCAACCAGGTTCTCCATGAGATAATCCTCGAAATGATAAAGTGCTTCACCCTTCCTAGATAATACAAAACCCTAATCTATTCCAGGCTTCGCACTTTAGGGGGCAATCTGTTACACTAAAAAATGTCACCATGGCTATTTACAGTCGGTATGGCTCAATCAACAGTCATACTACCCTTTTGAGCAAGTCTTATGCCTCTACTATTCATATCAAACTCCAATAAAGAGAGAAAGTCTTTATAAAACATGTTTATCTCTGGGTACGCAGGTTCTCTCAAGCCTTGCCTGCGGGTACACACCTTTTGTTCATAAGGTCTGCGTCCAAGGACGCTCTGTATCTAAAGGGGCAGGTGCGTCCCTCTGAAAAGGTTAAAATGCGCAAGTTTTATCTTCAAAAACTTACTTGTGGTCACTTCTAGAGCATTCTAGAAGATTCTTGGATGAGTATTGAGCGCCTCCAGATGGTTCATGCACTCCTATCAAAGAGGAACTTATCCCATCAATAAGGGAGTGATCCCATCCAAAGAGGGGACTATCCCATTGATGGTGGACCTGATTAACTTCCTCTTGAGCACTATAAAAAGAGGCATTGAGCCAGAAGGAAGAAGGTTGAAAGCTATAGATTTCTAAGGGTAAATGCTGCAGGAATTAGGACTCCCATTTAGAAGCTTGTGAGGAGAGATTGTCATCTTTACTTGTTCTATTGGGAAGTGGGTGAGCTTTGTCAAAGTAGAGGAAGACTCTTGTGGACCCTGGAAGGAGCTTGCACAACACCAAGGCTCAGGTTGTAATGGTTCCTTTTGATTACCTTTAATGCAAATTGGTCCATTCTTCTCAATAGCTTGTTGTTAATGGGTTATTTCATGTACTCCTTGGTCTATATGTTGAATATGCTTTGTTTTATGTTATAATCAGGTGCTATTTAATTGTTTGAATGTTGGTGATTGCAGGTTTTGGAGAAAGGGAGGAGCTCATCTGTATCAACAAAGCTTGGACTTCTACAACAACGTTTGGACAGAGGTAAGAACGAAACACTTGATTTCTCATATCATAATGTATGTTTAGAGAAGGATAGCTCCAGTTTGTTTTGTTTGTCATTAGAATGTCTTAGACTTCTAGGAAGGTCAGCTGTGTCCGCGCCCTTGACTGATTCCGCGTGACAAAGTGGTGGCATTGAATGGACTTCCATACTTAGAATTAGTTCCATGGAGGAAGGGACAAGAGAGCATATGCACCTTAACTCATTTCTCATCCATTTTCAAGCTCATAGGTGTTGATAAGTGAGGTAACCTTCTAGATGACTCCAAAATATAATAATATTCCTCAAACCTTATGTGAATTTTTCTCATTATCACCGAGTGCAAGTGAAAGGAAGCCTAAGTGCTCTGCAGAGCACCCTAACAGTGGACTTAACTACTCTGTAGTGCACCTTCATAAGGGCTTACCCGCACTGGTCCCTCTAGAGGTTACTTTTGGATGTCTTCAAGTCATGAAACTGTTTGGGAAGGAGGCACTCAAAGGGGTGACTTGTTTAGGGAATGAAGCAACTGAAATTAGGGTTTGATGAGCCTTAAAACACTGATTTGGATGTTGGGATTTGATGTGCCCAAATGGATCTGTAACACCAACGGTCGCTGAAAAGGTTAGTTTTCCTTCAGGTTCAAGTTTTACATTAGCATTCTTAGCATCGGGTAGTAGTATAGTAATATAGATCTTGTGAGTCATCTAGCCCAATTTACCTCGAGATGGCGACTGAAAAATTATCAACATTTTCAGAAACAATATGAGGGAAAACCAACTAGATAATTATTGGCATGAAGAGAAACACAACTAAACAACAACTAGTTTAAAACCTTAATTGTAGTCGATTGAAGCACCATTAATCTAATCCATAATCACAGGCAAGCACAAAACTGGAATAAAAATACAGGAATATAAAACCCAAATAGTATATGTCAATTCACAAATTAACCAAAACAGAATAGAGATTACTTTGTGGCAAACATCTTAGCTACATATTTATTTAAGTGCGAATCATCTAATTCAGATTAATCAAACACAATAGAGATGACTTTGTGACAAACATCTTAGCTACATATTTTTTTAAGTGTGAATTGTCTAATTTTGGCTTTAACTTGATGTCAAGGTTACTAAAATAGGGCTGCAAGAGTGGGTGCAGGCGTAGACAGCATGCAATTGCTGCAAATTTTTAAATTCAGGATTGAAAGATTTATCAAATACATATTACAAAAAAACATATAAATAATTAAAGAAGTCCCTAAATAAAAAATGATATGGTTATAAACATCAATAATTAATCATTTGAGAACAAACAATTATCAATTACCCAAGGTGCAGCTCAGTTGGCAATTGCCATGATAATGAAGTGTTATGTAGTGAGCATTTTGAGTTTTAAACATCCCCCACACCCCGGGAGATTTATCTGTGTCTGCAAAAGGGGCATATGCAGGCACCTAGAGGTGGTAGCACTCAGAACTGACCCCGTGTCACACAAGTACAAAACCAACCTACTTCCTGATTCCTCTAGTCATAAAATATTTAATTTATAACTAAACAAATAGAAAATAAATTTAATTAAACTTGAAAAGTAAAAGCACAATGACAAATGCTTTCAGCCAACATAACATATGGCCATTATGGTTCCATATGTCTCAAGCAACTTCCTAAGATTCAGTAAATATTTCGGATTGCATGATTCTCCTTCCACTTAAGTAGATAGTGATGGGAATGTGACTTTGGGGTTTAATCAAAATCCCTTCCCTTAAACAAAATCGATCCTGAGGCTTGTGGGTTATGGCCCACAAACCTATCGGAAGCGTTCTAGGCTTTAAGTCTTTTAAACCATGGACCTACATTCAACTATCGGGAGCGCACATACGACATATATGCCTTAAAACGCCATGGCCACACATAATACAAATACATGGAAAACATACACCAATTCCACTTAGAACTAATGCCCAGACCTCAAATATAATAGGCTCGCCTTTATAACTATTGGAGGGTTTACTCCTTATACTATCACAAGACTGCAGTGCCACTCCAGCCTCTGGTCTCTGATAGCAATCGCAAAAATCTCCGATCTAACTATCCTTCCCTTCCTGATCGGTCGATACCCGATCACCAATCGGCCATCTCTCATCGGCGATATCACAGTCGCTCATTCTATGCCAGCCTTACTCCTCCAATGCGATTGAAGGATCTGGATCTTTCACCCTTAAGATCCAATGGCCCTGGGTATTCTTGCCCGTTTCCTCTTTATCTTAGTCTCGATTGCTTGTTTGGGGGATTTCTGCGTTAAACGCAGTTCTGCCACAATCTCTGCCATTCACTAGTTCATGCGCAACATTCATATACATAACAATTACGCTATATCTTGGATCGCCATCCATCCTACTGTGATTGATGGTCTATCTCATGCATGCAATCCGGGACTTAAACCATTCTCGCAACCATATATGAAGCAGAGTTAGAAAGAGACATAACACAAACATGCTGTAAACACACAACACATATTTATTATAATAAATGCAGTTCTTGTGGCCAACAACAACCCCCTTCTTATTTAGTGTTATTAATAATACTAAATAAGTGGGGACCCTTAGTCAAAAATTTAAAAAATCAATTAGTGCTTGAATTTCCTTTTTCAATAAAACTTACTATCATAAACTTACGAGAATACCCTTGAAAAATCTAAAAAGCTTAAGTTTTATGATAAGGTAGGATAAAATCACTCCTTAAGAAATATCGCATCACAAAAAGGATAATGGATACCTCCTTACAAACACAATTCTAAGGTTACGAGATCGCGATGCGAAACTTCATCGCATCACATGCATCAAATATCACTTATGCTGAAAAACCTCAAACTACCGATATACGATGGCGCATATCGCAAATCACATTTCATGGAAAACACATTAACAAATGATTGTCATATGCTACGCTCCAATGATATTGTGATGTTGCGATATTGCGATATTGTGATTGAGCGATAGAGCGATATTGTGATGTTGCGATCTGTGGTATTGCGAAGCAAATCACAAAATCACTTCATCGCAAATCTTTCGGGCTCGTTGTTCAAAAAAATATTTTCCATAAACCGAGACCTAGTTATGCGCTTTAATGCTAATTAATGAGTTAGTTGCCAATCATTAACGAAATAGGGTTTTGTGCTTATCGAAGAGCCATTTCATGTAAGGTGGTATATTTTATATGTCTTCGACATTTAAAGATTTCCTGTCACCTTTTCCTTATCATGATTCTCACCTTATTTTTAAACCGCAGGAAAAAATAACAGAGAATTATACAAAGCAGTATTCAGGATACTATGGGAAAGAAAGGAAAAGCTTCGAGTTCTGAAGATCAAGAAATGATGCCCTTGTATACAGACACCGTCTGTAATAGAGATGCTGGTATTACTACTTGGGGAGGCATGTATAGTCTACTCGAGGAAGAGAATCCAAAAATGATGGAGGTTACAACTACTGCAGGCTCACACGGGTCTTCTGAGGTGTCTATTACAGAGCTAGCTTGCTCATTCTTACACCGAATAGTGGCGAGGCCCAAAATTCTTACATACACGGACATGGTTAAATGGGTACTGGACAACACTGACATCACAAATAGAAAATTTAAGACTCAATGTGAGCAACTTACAGAATCATTATTTTCACAAAATTTAAGCTTTATATCCGCTAACAAAAAGTGCGCAAGAGGCAAAAAATCACATCAGGGAAGCTCGAATCAAGAAAAAAAGGAAGTTTCCAATGCGCGATTAGCGCCATTGCTGAGAAAAACCTCTTGGAAGGGAAAGTCTCTAATTTCTCAAGTCACCTATAAGCCCAGAAATTTGTAGGAAAGCAACGCTAGAGGTAAAAAAGTAAAAATTGAATCCTAAAACCAGTGGTATTTGTCAGAAATATCTTCAAAATGGTATGTATATATGCACAACAACTGCAGATAAGCTGGAGACAGAAAGCTCAAGAAAAGGCAGAATCAATCAAAAGATTGACTAAGTTGAATTGGGATTCTTACAGGGCACATTTTCAAAATCATACAGCTAGTGCATGACTCTCAAATGTATCATCAATTCTACCGAAAAGATGGTGCCAGCTCTTGCTGATGCCGTTTTCATAGGATAGTTAAAGTCGGAAGTCGGCTAGCTGACTCTTCTCAAACAAATGATGAACGCTTGCGATTTCAAGGAACAAATACAGAAATAGTTAGTTGTTAGTTTTAATTTTAGATTCAATGTTAGTATTAATTTTGCTTTATTTTTGCCTAAAATGAAGACGGTCATTTAAACCGTATCCTACATTTTTGTAATAAGTTATTTTTAGATTTATTTAGTAGTATTTAAGCCCTTCTCATGCATTTAGAGAAGGGTCCTGAAATTTGTCAAAAACTTGTCTTGAGAACATGCACTTTTGCACCCTCCGAGGAGGTTTTGATGAATGAATGGAACAGGATTTATTGATATCTGCATTTAATATCTACTACAGATGTTGCACTTCTGTACTCTTAGTGGATGTTGGATTAAGAAGAGATAAATCATTATCGCTTGAAGCTCATGAGTAGAACTAGTTATAAATGGTACTTCTATCTCTTAACTCTTTCTACCTTTTTGTGTTAAAGTGATATTTATGTTCAGTTGTTTATATATTGATGTGTGAATGCTTGAGTTATCATTTGGCACTTCTGTACGATGGTGTCTATTTATTTATGCTTAATGTATGAGTAGCTTATTATGAAATATGTTTTTCACAATTGTTTCGTCTAATTTATACGAAGTGGTTTATCTCTATTGAATTCTCTTCGTATAACAGTTGAATGATCTTTATTACCAATTGTTATTTGAAATCATTTTAGATCACATAACGGAAAGATTACACCCCGAGTTAGTGTAGAATTAGATATTTCTGTTTATTAGAATACAGTTGCATGTTATTAGATTAGAGTTAATGTAAAAGCATTTCAATTAGGAACTTTTAGAAAGGAAATATCAAATCTCAACACACACACACATAAATTGGGTAATTGGTCCCATATCCCCAATCGGACCCACTATACCAAATGGAAAAGGAGCTGCTAACCAAGGTCCGGACTCGGTGGGTATCCCCCTTATTGTAGACCCGATTTTTGGGGCTTCAACATATTTGGTGCTAGAAGGAGGGCCCCGAAATGTGAATGGCAAGTAAGTCCAAATCTAAATACCATTCTGAGAGTAAATTTCCCTCACCATCTCCCCCGAATTCTCCATCACACCTAGAATCTTTAAATCTAGAGCCAAAAGTAAAAAGAACAGTAGCCGCTGCTACAAACCCTGACATTTCAGAACAATCTACTATTGAACCTCCTGAAGTTGAATCTTTGATCCATAAACTTCAACGATTTTCTATATCACCTCAAAGATCTGATAAATCTCAACGCAGCATGACTTCGCAATATAACCCTGCTCATCCTCTTACCAGATTAAAGAGAAAAAAGTTTGGTGTTCAGCCAACCGAGTTACCTCTACCTACAAGAAATAAACCAAGGAAATCACCTAAAGGGTCTGATAGCGAGACTCTTTCATCATCATCATCATCCATCTCCACCTCTCCACCGCGAAGTCAACCATCCACTCCTCCGCTTCAGATTATTTTCCACCAGTCCACAGGAACTTCCACACCTTTTTCTCAATCATCTAGAGTCGTAATATCCTCATCTTCTTAATCGTAGGGATCTGCACTTTCATCTATTAGTAGTTCAACGATGGCCCAATCTCCATGGAATAACCCAGGGGCAACCTTAATGCCTGCGCCCTTGAGTCAAATACCGGTCCATCCTGAAAAATGGCTACCTAAGTTTAATCCTGAAGCAGGCATGCTAGTGGAAGAACATATAAATAACTTTATGTTATCCATAAATCTCAATGGAGTTACCAAGGAAGATGCTGTCATCCGAATTTTCCCTTATACTCTGCAAGGAGCAGCCGGATCATGGTATTTCTCATTACCATCTGGATCTATCACTAATTGGGATATCTTCCAAGAACAATTCCTGACTAAGTTCGGTGATGACAGGTCTACGGCGACACTGATGAACGACCTGTCTAACCTTAGGGCTGAGTCAAAGGAACCTATCAAAGATTTTAATTCACGTTTCAATAAACTGTTAAATAAAATTCCTACTGCTTCCAAGCCTAGCGTAGAAGTGCGAAGTGTGTGGTACATCTCTGCTTTACCGTCAAACATAGCAATCTTCATTGATAGTGCTAAAAAAACAACTTTAGCCGACAATATGAAAGAAGCAATAGCGGTAGAGAAACGTATCGTAGCTCTAGAAAAGAAAAATGTGATAGAAGAATGAAAATCCAAGAAGGTTACTTTCAAGGAAGACCCCAAGAAAAAAAAATCAAAAGATCCATTCGATTTAGAAGGATTGCAAAAGGTTTTGAAAACCATGTCTAACGAAATGGTTGACATTAAGAAACAAGTGGCAAAAAATTCTTCTAAAAAGCTGTACAAGCCTTATAGAAGAAACCCTTCCATCGATTCAAAGCCGCCAAATGCTATCACAAGTGCTGAATCAGAAGAAGAAGAAGAGGAAATTGTTATCGAAGAACATACCGATGAAGAAGAAGTTGTAGAGGTACAAGCTCTGTGGGACTTCATCCTCCCAGATGAAGAGGATCAAGAGGCATCCCCACTTAGTACTCAAAGTAGATATCAACTTGATCTTCCTCAACCTACTCCTAAGCCAAAGAGCGCAAGCTCAATGATTAAGGATAAAGTCGCAGCCAAGAAAAAGACACCTAAAGCGACTCAAACCAGCCTAGTCCAAACAGATTCATCAACTCCATCAAAAACGCTAATCATTTAAGATGAAATGGAGTATAATATCATAGAAAACATGAAAAAGACTAGGGCTAGCGTCACTTTTTATGAATTGAGCAAGTTAAAACACTAGGAAAAGGTACTTTTGAAAGAACTATATGTAGTACCAATTGCACCTTTGCCCGCCGCTGTAATCTCTCAAGCTTCCCATGAAATGGGAGGACCTCCAACTAACGTGATTAATAAAGTTGATCCAAACGACATCTCTTTAATTGGAGGAAGGTCAAGATCTCATACTCCCCCATTTCTTCTTACTTATGAAATTTTCAATAAAAAATTTCATAATTGCTTAGTGGATTCTGGAGCTTCATCTAATATTCTACCAAAATCAATATGTGCAAAGTTGAACGTTCAACCGCAAAAATCTGTTGTACGCATAGTTCAGCTAGATCGATTGCAAGTTGAAGTGATCGGCGAATTAAATCAGGTTACCATAAGGCTGTCATCCAATCCAAAGGTATGTCAAGTTATCGACATTTTAGTTGCTCATATTCTAGAATTTTATGGCTTAATTGTTAGCAGAGATTGGTAAGAAAATCTTCATGGATACTTTGCAACTGACTGGTCGCACATGTGGCTCCCTTACAATGGTAAACCAAATTAGATAAAAGTTGAGCGAGAAAGATTTCAGAAATTCATAGTGATGGAACTGGAAGGAGAGAATGAACCAGTAGCATACAACAATAACATCATTGGCAACTACTCAGTAGATTCTTTCTTAGGAAATTTTAATGCTCATACTTCACCTTACTTAGAACATTCTGTTTTATCTCAAGTAGAAAATTTCTCTCAAACAGATAGTTCTAAATGTATTAATTTTATATATAGTCCTGCAAATAAATCTTTATTTTGGAAGTTTTTTTTGATGGTTCTAAGTTTAACGAAGGAGCAGGAGCAGGATGTGTGTTAATCAGTCCAGAGGGAAACAAAACTATGCTAACCTGTAGACTCGAATTTGATTGCACCAATAATACCACAAAATACAAGGCTTTAGTCCAAGAATTATACAAAGCAAAGATTAGACATCAAATATCTTCAAGTTTTTGGAGATTCTGAAATTGTAATCAGACAGTATGCAATACTATACATTGTTTATCAAGTCATTTAAAGCATTACTAATATTTAGTTGAAGATCTAACTGAACAATTTATAGCATTTAATATTTCATCAATTCCCAGACTCCAGAATGCTAGTGCAGACCTCCTAGCTAACGCAGCTTCCAAACTCATTCCTTCACAAGACTATAGCCCTGATCAATTTTCAATCGAATTAATCTTTAGACACTCAATTCCTGATAACATTACCAATTGGAGGATTTTTAACAATGATCTTGATATTGTGAGCTTTCTCACATCTGAAGGATCTTACACCAATCAGATAATTGATGAGGACCAACATGACAGACAATTAAAACAAGATAGCACTAATAATGCTATGCCAAAATCAGTAGTTAAGTTAGAAGACCTTTATGATTTGAAAGATCGATTCAAAAAATCTACCAATTCAAAATTGCAAAGTTCAACTTTGAACTATGAATTAGTAAATCTAGGAACTAATCCCAAACCAAAAAATATCAACCTAGGCCTTGGCCTATCTCCTGAAGAAAAATTAGCGTATATTCGTCTCTTGAGACAATACAAAAGTGTTTTTGCTCGGAACTACAATGAACTCAAAACTTATGACACTTCTATCATCCAACATACTATCCCAATGCTAAACGATGAAAAACCTATCCAGCAAAAGATGAGAAAGATCCATCCCAATCTAGAAAACCAGATCAAATCTGAACTCAATAAGTTATTGAAAGCCAAAATCATTTTTCCCGTTCGACATTCCAAATGGGTTTCCAATATGGTTCCTGTTAGAAAGAAAAACAGAGACATTATAATTTGCATTGACTTTCGAAACCTTAACAAAGCCTATCAAAAGGATAATTTTCCTTTACCTCCCATGGAGTAAATACTGTAGGCAGTCGTAGGATCAGAATTAGTGTCCTTCTTGGATGAATTCTCAGGATACAACCAAGTGTTGGTTCATCCCGATCATCAATCAAAAACCACATTCAAAACCAAATGGGGCCCTTACGCATATCAAAAGATGCCCTTTGGTATGATCAACACTGGTGCGACGTTTCAACGAGCCATGGACATCGCATTCAAGGGATTAGTTAACAAATCAATGGTAATCTACTTGGATGATATAACTGTATATTCCAAGAAACGAGGCAATCATCTTAGAGATTTAAAACAAATATTCCAACGTTGTCAAAGGTATGGAATTTCACTTAACCTGAAAAAATCCTTTTTCGCATTAAGTGAAGGAAAACTTCTTGGATTCATAGTGTGAAAATCTGGAATTCATATTGATCCTGACAGAATCAAGGAGATTTTTGAAATACCCCTACCTCACAAGAAGAAAGCTATGCAATCTTTCCTTGGCCAGATTAATTTTGTAAAGAGATTTGTTCCATATTTTTCAAGAATCATGTCTCCTTTACAAGCAATGATTAGAAAGAACTCAAAATTCAAATGGGGCCAAGACAAATATGAGGCATTCAATCTAATCAAACAAGCAATTTTTAACGCTCCATATTTAGCAACTCCAATTTTTTTCGATCCTTTTATTTTATATACATTTTCCTCTGATAGATCATATGCTGCGATACTCACTCAATAAAATCAAGACAAGGCATAAGCTCCAATTGATTTTTTTAGTTCAAATTTACAGGGGGCTAAGTTACATTATTTAGATGTAGAGAAACAAGCTTATGTTGTTTTCAAAGGAATTAAATATTTCATACCCTTTCTACTTATGACCCATACAAAAATCATAGTACCATTTCCAGCGATAAGAAATCTCTTAGTACAGAAATATGCGGGTGAGAAAAGAGGCAATTGGGTTACTGCCTTACAGGAATATGTCGTAGAAATCAAACCAGCAAGTATTGTAAAAGGTCAAGGCTTTTGCAAAATTTTGGTTGGAGCATCGCTTATTTCAAAAATGCCATCTACAAAGATACAAATGTATGAGGTAATCCTAAACGATGTTGAATCATTATACGCTGATATCATATTTTATCTAAAGAATGGATATGATCCTTCAAACCTTGATCATACCAAGAAAAGAGCTCTAAGGTTGAAGGATAAAAAATATCATCTCGTGAACAATTTTCTTTTTAGAATAAATTATGATTCTGTTCTCCTTAGATGTCTTGAGAAATCTAAAGCTGAAAAGGTATTGCAGGAACTCCATGATGGGCCAGTAGGCGGACACTATGCTAGAGATGCTACTGCACATAAAATCTTACACGCAGGCTATTATTGTCCCACATTATTCAAAGACTCACATAACCACTTAAATAAATGTCAAGTTTTTCAAACCATTGCTGGGAGACAAAAGAAACCATCATTGTCATTGCAACCGGTCAACATTGAGCAGCCTTTTGATCGATGGGGATTGGACATAATTGGTGAGATTTTTCCTCACTCCTCTAAACAACATAGATATATCCTTACAGCAATAGATTACTTCACTAAATGGGTAGAAGCAGTACCTCTCAAGACAGCTAATGCTGAACACATCATCGAGTTCATAGATCAGTTCATAATCACCAGGTTTGGGTTGCCTTCTACTTTAATGTTTGATAATGCATCATATTTTTCTGGTAATACGATAACTGAATTTGAACTCAAAAGGGGTTTCAAGCTTAAATACTCTACCAATTATTACCCATAAGGGAATGGGTTAGCTGAATCTACAAATAAAAACTTAATCAGAATCATTAAGCGAACCATTGATCAAAATCACAAAAATTGGCACAAGTCTTTAATATATGCTTTATGGGCAGATTGAATAACACAGAAAGCCTCCATTGGCACTTCTCCCTTTAATTTAGTTTATGGGAAAGAAGTGGTTCTTCCAACTCATTTAGCAATTCCCTCTTTGGCCTTAGTTCAATATATTGATGAAGCACCAAATTCTTCCTTACAACTAAGGCAACTAGAAATAATTAAGTTAGAAGAGAAACAAGAACATGCCAAAATAACACATGCTCATCACCAAGCATTAGTAAAAGCTTATTTCGATTCAAACATAATATCTAGAAAGGACTTTCAGATGGGAGATTTAGTTCTAAAATGGGACAAGGCTCATGAGGAAAAAGGGAAACATACGAAATTTCAACGAATGTGGTTTGGCCCTTTTCAAATCACAGAAGTCATAGGTCCATCTACATTTATGTTACAGGATTTAACAGGAAAAAGAGAATCTTTAGTTGTTAACGGATAGATCCTCGAAAAATATTTTCCATAGGAGATCATTCTTCTATCTTGTAGATTAGTTTTTTTTTTTTTTTCATAATAAAACCAGTTGTAAATGGTTGCATTCAGAATTCACGAAAAATACACAAATTCTCTGTTAGATTTTGTTTTTTCACTTGCATAAATAGAATTGTTTTAGAGATACAGTCAAAGGCTATAGGCCTAGAAATGATACTAGTTTCAACCTTGTAAATTTTGATGAAGAGCGACCCTTAGTGGTAAATTGTTTTATATCAGTCCAATGGAAGGTATCAATAAAAAAATGAAGATTCTCCGTAGAAAAGCTCTTTCCAAGAAAATCTACCATTGTCGTCCAGAGCTATCTTAAGGAAACAATGACTTCCTCCCCACTTAGGGAATTACAATGTTCAAGGAATAATTTAATGATACACTTTAACTTAGAGAGTAAGAGGTCTCATCACGAGCCGACTTATCATGATCATAGATATTATAGCTTGCTAACTTTGCCAATACTGCATACCACAATAGGGAAATGACTCAAAGATTGTTGAAATCAAAAGACAAGGGGTCTCATCATGAGCCAGCTTGTTCAGCAAAGTTATAAATCAAGTGAATGACACTGTCATAAATTGGCTACCAAACCAAGAAATTTCCCTTTAAGGGTAAAAAAGAAAAATGAAAGCAATAACTATGAATATCGATTTCTCTTTGAAAATTGTATATTTCTCTAAGTGGGATACAGGATCATTGCTAGGTAATAGGTAACCCTGTTGAGGCTATAAATGCCTGCTGGCAGCAGAGGCTCTACCTATGACAAATGAGTATATTTAAAACTAATTTACAGAGAAGGCTTTATTTTTATATTTATAAACCAAGTAGTGACTGATGTAGATACAAGCACTACCTTGAGGGAGTAAATAATCAAAATAAAAAATAGAAGAAATGAAATATTATTGATAGGAAAAAGCATAATCTACTTTGTCTATCTATAATAAAGTTTGATTTTTAGGAAAATTTTCTGTTTTGGAAGTTTAGAAAATTCAAAAGAAAAGCAAAGATAACTGGTTCTTCCAAGTGAATCACCAATTGTTGTGGCCAGCGACAACCCCCTTCTTATTTAGTGTTATTACTAATACTAAATAAGTAGGGACCCTTAGTCAAAAATTTAAAAAATCAATTAGTGCCTGAATTTCCTTTTTCAATAAAACTTACCATCATAAAATTAGGAGAATACCCTTGAAAAATCTAAAAATCTTAAGTTTTATGATGAGGTAGGATAAAATCACTCCTTAAGAAATATCACATCGCAAAAAGGATAATGGATGCCTCCTTAGAAACACAATTCTAAGGTTGCGAGATCGTGGTGCGAAACTTCATCGCATTGCATGCATCAAATATCACTTACGCTGAAAAACCTCAAACTGCCGATATGCGATGGCGCATATTGCAAATCGCATTTCGCAGAAAACACATTAACATATGATTGTCATATGCTACGCTCCAGCGATATTGCGATGTTGAGATGTTGCGATATTGTGATCGAGCGATAAAGCGATATTGCAATTGAGCGATATTGCGATAATGCGATAAAGCGATAAAGCGATAGAGCGATATTGCGATGTTGCAATCTGTGATATTGTGAAGAAAATCACAAAATCACTTCATCGCAAATCTTTCAGGCTCGTTGTTCAAAAAGTATTTTCCATAAACCGAGACTTGGTTATGCGCTTTAATGCTAATTAATGAGTTAGTCACTAATCATTAATGAAATAGGGTTTTGTGCTTATCGAAGAGCCATTTCACATAAGGTGGTATATTTTATATGTCTTCGGCATTTAGAGCTTTCTCGTCACCTTTTCCTTATCATGATTCTCACCTTATTTGTAAACCGCAGGAACAAAGAATAGAGAATTATACAAAGCAGTATTGAGGATACTGTGGGAAAGAAAGGCAAAGCTTCGAGTTCTGAAGATCAAGAAATGATGCCCTTGTATACAGACACCGCCTGTAACAAAGACGCTGGTATTACTACTTGGGAAGGCATGTATAGTCTACTCGAGGAAGAGAATCCCAAAATGATGAAGGTTACAGCTATTGCAGGCTCACACGTGTCTTCTGAGGCGTCTATTACAGAGCTATCTTGCTCATTCTTACACCGAATAGCAGCGAGGCCCAAAATTCTTCCATACATGGACATGGTTAAATGGGTACTGGACAGCACTAACATCACAAACAGGCAATTTAAGACTCAGTGTCAGCAACTTACAGAATCATTATTTTCACAAAATTTAAGCATGATATCCGCTAACAAAAAGCGTGCAAGAGGCAAAAAATCACATTAGGGAAGCGTGGATCAAGAAACGGAGGCAGTTTCCAATGGGTGATTAGTGCCTAGCTGAGAAAAACCTCTTGAAAGGGAAAGCCTCTAATTGCTCAAGTCACCTGTAAGCCCAGAAATTTGTAAGAAAGAAACGCTAGAGATAAAAAAGTAAAACTTGAATCCTATAACCAGTGGTATTTGTCAGAAATATCTTCAAAATGGTATGTATATATGCATAGCAATTGCAGACATGTTGGAGACAGAAAGCTCAACAAAAGGCATAATCGATCAAAAGATTGACTAAGTTGAATTGGGATTCTTATAGGGCACATTTGGTAAAACCACATAGCCAGTGCATGACTCTCAAATGTATCATGAGTTTTGTCGAGAAGATGGTGCCAGCTCTTGCCGATGTCATTTTCGCAAGAGAGTTAATGTTGGAAGTCGGCCAGCCGACTCTTCTCAAACAAATGCTAAACGCTTACGATTTCAAGGAGCAGATAAAGAAAGAGTTAGTTGTTAGTTTTAATTTTAGATTCAATGTTAGTATTAATTTTTCTTTATTTTTGCTTGAAATGAAGACAGTCATTTAAACCGTATCCTACATTTTTAGTAATAAGTTATTTTTAGATTTAGTTAGTAGTACTTAAACCCTTCTCATGCATTTAGAGAAGGGTCCTGAAATTTGTCAAAAACTTGTCCTTAGAACATGCACTTTTGCACCCTCCGAGGAGGTTTTGATGAATGAATGGAACAAGATTTATTGATATCTACATTTAATATCTATTACTCATGTTACACTTCTGTGCTCTTAGTGGATGTTGGATTAAGAAGAGATAAATCATTATCGCTTGAAGCTCATGAGTAGAACTAGTTATAAATGGTTCTTCTATCTCTTAACTCTTTCTACCTTTGTGTTAAAGTGATACTTATGTTCAGTTGTTTATATATTGATGCGTGAATGCTTGAGTTATCATTTGGCACTTCTGTACGGTGATAGCTATTTTTTTATGCTTAATGTATGAGTAGCTTATTATGCGATATGTTTTTCACAACTATTTCGTCTAACTTTTTATATGAAGTGGTTTATCTCTATTGAATTCTCTTCTTATAACAGTTGAATGATCTTTATTACCAATTTTTATTTGAAATCATTTTAGATCGCATAACGAAAAGATTACACGCCGGGTTAGTGTAGAATTAGATATTTATGTTTATTAGAATACAATTGCATGTTATTAGATTAGAGTTAAAGTAAAAGAATTTCACTTACGAACTTTTACAAAGGAAATATAAAATCTCAACACACACACACATAAATTGGGAAACTGGTCCCATATCCACAGTCAGACCCACTATACCAAATGGAAAAGGAGCTGCTAACCAAGGTCTGGACTGGGTGGGTATCCCCCTTGTTGTAGAACCGATTTTCCAGGATTCAACAGCAGTATAATTACATCTAAGGAATTTCGGCCTTAGAACAAAGTTCTCCTTTGGCTACATTTTAACACTCAAGTTTACAAAGCTTTATCTATCACTCCATCTCTCCCCTCTTTCTCTACCGAGCACACAATTTCAACACAAACACACACACACACACACAAACACACACACACACACACATATAAGGAAGCATTGTCAGATCAGATCACTAGGAGGGATCCGATCATATCCCTTCCTTGATGTACTCAAACAAGAGCCCTCCATAATGCATGCATGACAGATAACAATAGTAAGTCTCCTTAAGACTTATCGCTTCCATCTTTTCCATATTTAAATCTATTTTAAACAATATTTTCCCTGTTTTTCTCCCCTGGTCCACATTCGCTTCCTTTGGATTCCTCCCTTTGTCTAAGGGTGCTGGATGCTCTTGCATCAGACTCCAAAAACAAAAAAATTTATGACCTCCTAGTAATATGCTTCTCCTTATCCTTAGCAATTCTACCCACTATTTCAATCCATCAGTGGAACTGCCTTCATGGTATTTTGTGAGCTGAAACCAAATCTTTGCAGTAATAGTCTTCCTCCATTACACGATACCTCACCAAGCATTCTCCTGAGCTTAGTCTTTTTGCATCCTTCAGGTTCTCTCCTATGGAACCAATTGAGCACATCTTGCTCTAGGTTTGCTGTAAGTCATCTCACCTTCTGCTGCCATTCTCTGTGCGACAGTAAGACCATAAGCTCTCCAGCTTTAAACAACTATACCTCTTACTCCTTCTTCTTTCTCTCTGGAATCCTTCTCCTCATAGGAAACTTTCCTTGCTCTGATACCAAATGATGGGGTTGAGATTTTGGGGGTTAATTAAAATCCTAATTCCCAAAAAAAATTGAATCTAAGGCTTGTGGGTTATGGCCCACAAGCCTATCGGAAGCGTTCTAGGCTTTAAGCCTTTAAAACCATGGACTTACATTCAACTATCAGGAGCACAAATATGGTGTTTAAGCCTTAAAATGCCTCAACCACACATAATACAAATACATGGAAAAAATACACCAATTCCGCTTAGAACCAATGTTGGACCTCAAATATAATAGGCCCGCCTTTATAACTATCAGTGGGTCCACTCCTTATCCTGTCGCAAGACTGCAATGCCACTCCAGCCTCTAGTCTCTGGTAGCGATCGCATAAATCTCCAATTTGACTATCCTTCCCTTCCTTGATCGTCTAATACCCGATCGCCTATCGGTCATCACTCATTGGCGATATCATAGTCGCTCATTCTATGCCAGCCTTACTCCTCCGATGCGATTGAAGGATCTGGACCATTGATCCTTGTGATCCAACAACCCTGGGTATTCTTGCCCATTTCCTCTTTAAATTAGTCTCGATTTCCTGTTTGGGGGATTTCTGCTTTAAACGGAGTTCTACCACAATCTCTCCCATTCACCAGTTCACGCAAAACATTCATATACATAATAGTTACACTATATCTTGGATCGCCATTGATCCTACTATGATCGATGTTCGATCTCATGCATGTAATCCAGGACTTAAACCATTCGCGCAACCATATATGGAACAGAGTTAGAAAGAGACATAATACAAACACGCTGTAAACACACAAGAAGACCTCAAACAAAAGGGATCCAATCATATCCCTTCCTTGATTTACTCAAACAAAAGCCCTCCATAATGCATGCATGGCAGATAACAATAGTAAGTCTCCTCCAGACTTATTGCTTCTATCTTTTCCATCTTTAAATCTATCTTTAAATCTATTTTAAAGCAAATTTTCCCTATTTTTCTCCCCTGGCTCACGTTTGGTTGCTTTGGATTCCTCCCTTTGTCTAAGGGTGCTGGATGCTCTTGCATAATATAGGATTCTTTTGCACTCTCAAGGAAATAATTAATATAAAAATACGATTCTTCGTGCCAAACCCATGCCTCTTCAGCTACATATGTTGATATAGGGCTCCAAATTTCAATGGTCTATCAAGCATGAGAAACACTTCCTAGATTAGAAATGCTCCTAATTTGTAGGTTATATGGCATTTGAAACATTAATTAAAAATTTCGTTCCAACATCTAGGCACTCCCTCACCTAAACAGATTGAAGATAGGTGCATTTAGCTATATGGGAGGATCAACTAACCTTTTTTCATAATAAACCAAAGTTACACACCTTGGACTGAATAATGACATGGCAAAACCAAGGAGCGGAATTACAGCTCAGCTTCAGGAAACTTCACAAAATAGACTCAAGATTCTAAAAATTCCATAAATATGGAACTGTTTTTAAATAGATGTGCCAAGCTTTTCATATGGACTCACTAAATACACCCACCAAGTAATCAATATTGAGCTATTTTTTGAATAGATGTTAAGTACACCCACCAAGTAATCACCAAATCTTGGAAAACTTGCTTAGTTTTGATAGACTCGGCTTGTTTTGAAGGCAAGCCAAGAGCATATTTTGAATGCACACCGAGTCCTCTTGTAGTGTCATAAAATGAGATTAATATGCATAGTGTGCATACCAAACACTTTATATGACATATGTACAATGTAACAAAAGATATAATTAGAGAATGGTTCAGCCATTCCATAATTAAAATAGATGAACATTCCATCAAAATGTGTGTGTAGAAATGGTCTGATTAAACCGAATACATTGTGAAATATTTAAAACATGTTTTTTTCTAAACATGGAAAATTTGCTTAGTTTTGACAGACTTGGCTTGTTTTGAAGGCAAGCCGAGAGCATATTTTGAGTGCATATCGAGTCCTCTTGCTGTGTAATCAACTAAGATTAATATGCACAGTGAGCATACCAAACACGTTATATGACATATGTACAATGTAACAAAAGAGTCATTCCATAATTCAAACACATGAACATTCCATCAAAATGTGTGTGCACAAATGGTGTGATTAGACCAAATACCTTGTGAAATATTTGAAAGATGTTTTATTTCTAAACATTATTTTCAGAGTGTCCAATCCAATTGAATCTTGTACTAATGCTAATCAAGATTCAATTGGCAAATAAAAAATTAAAACCAACTTGGCATCCTCTTCCCAAAGTTTGATCAAGGGGAGCACTGAAGCAATTATCCACCATAGTTGAGATTTTATAACCCCATGGGTAAGCTCTTCAAGTTATTGCCGTCGAAATAAGATAACACCATGTACAACTCGAGAGTAATTAGTGCGAAATATATATCCATCAGTGAATACATCTACTCCAAAGATAGGATTTGATGGTAAGGATGGCATCTATATGAAGGTGAAACCCACTCTTAAAACAAAACATTCCTCTCTTCTCCCAGGACTATCTCTGTTCTGCATCTTATAATAAATTTAGGGTTTCATCCAAGATGAAATGAAGCTCTCAAATATAATGTGCAAGAAGAGATCTAACTCCCATGGATGCTTGCCCAAAAAAATAGGGGAAACTAAAAATACCAGGGAATAAATAGTTTGTTGTTTATATAAATAAGAAAGATTTCCACTCGATCCCCCCATTGTGGTGGTTAATGTTCTCTTCTCTTCATTACAAATCTAGAAATGTTTATCAACCCTTTCCATAGACTGCCTCATCTACAGATATCAAATAACTCCTTGACACTTAGGAAAACCTACTAATAATAGGTCTAATGTTTCTCCTTATGTACCTGGACCTCTATTTCCAAGATGAAGAGCCATCCCATCATCTTGTAACGCATCTCATTAATATGCTGTCACATCAGCATGTGGCCTACTCCTAGAAAAACCACTAGGAGTTCGCAAGAATCTGCCGCCCGGGAGGGGGGTGGAGGGGGTTAGTGATGTTACAAGGAAGGACCAAAAAACAACACATAGAGGGCTAACACATCCAAGGAGGATCTTAACAAGATTGTAAAGGGGCGACAATAAAGCTATAGACGGGAAATCTTCTACACCCCTCATGCTGAAAGAGTTCGTAGACTCAGGGAGTGACAAGGGAACCAAAAAAAGAATCACATCAAGGAAATATTAGGTATTGGGAAGTCGAGAGTTTGGTAGCAGTAAAAGAAACAATTGGAAGGACTCTACAAGACCCTAGTAGTTAAGGTCGAATACATCCATGAACAACATTCTCCTGTAGAAGTTCTGGGGCTTCACCTGTAGAAGTACTGTCCATTGGATTGGGATAAGGGAGCTAGATTATGGACTCTATTCTTTGGGTCTTGCTTCTGGATGTTGGCATCTGCTCTTCCTTGTCCCCTCTACTTGTATCTCTTCCAAAGTGCAGTTCAGGCTGAAATCCATTAAAGTGAATGGACATCCATGCACATCATTCGCCTGTAGAAGTACTCTCCGTTGGATGGGGAGAGGAGACTTAGATTATGGAATTTGTTCTCTAGATATTGCTACTCAATATTGGCATCTGCTCTTCCCTGTCTCCTCTAATTCTATCTCTTCGAAAGAGCAGTTCAGGATGAAATCCATTAAAGTGAATGGAGGAACGAGTCTGAAAGCACGAACACCGACCTTATATCCTTTTCAACTTCTGAACAGTGGCCTTGTGGACTCTATTCTCTGGGTCTTGTTGCTCAATGTTGGCATCTGCTCTTCCTTATCTCCTCCACTTCTATCTCTTCCATAGTGCAGTTCAGGACGCTGCGCCCACAACTTGCTGCAAAGGAAGTTTCAGGAACTGAGCCAAGCACTTCGGGAAGACCCTTTAGAGGACCCTTTTGACCAGAGCATCCAGGAATCCTTGGAATCTAGGAAGGGCAAGAGAAAGACAAGGAAGAGTAAGTCCATCCACCAACATCTGGACGCACATCTACACATGAATCTGCATGTAAACCTACACCTGTATCTGCATGCACACGTACACGTGACAACCTGAATAACCAAACTTGCAAATAAACCAATACGCCAACCTGCAAGCAAATCAAACTAATGTCAAACTAATGTTAGCATTAGTTCGGTACTCCAAACATTAAATAATAATGAATAAGCTTAAGATGAGAAAAACCTATGGTCCAGCCTCTTCCACTTCAGGAAGAGGCTAAATAAGACCATCAATTGGATGAGAAGGTAAATAAAATTAGTAGCCTAACATGAAATTAAAAACATTCGAAAACGCACCAACAAACTAATGTCGAAGGACTAAAAACTGATTACTAAACTCTCATGCCATTGCTAGATGGCAGGGACTAATAATATGTTGAACATGATTTAGAGAATGGAGTATTTTTTCCAAGATAAGTTTTATTACTTATTTTATTTGAAGATTTTTATACCCTACATCTTTTAGATTAGTGTAGGAAATGTACTATATATTATTTTGATATTACTTCATGTTTAAAGTTTTTGAGACAAAGGTTTTTTCTAAGGTAATTTTGATTTGGGTGGAATAGAGAGAATTTTAACCATGCGACTTTCCTTTGTTATATGTACAATGAAATGCCGATTTAGGAGGAGATGGATAGATGTAGCACTAGTGCCTCATTGTATTTATGTAACATTTCATGGATCATATAATTGTAAAATAAGTATTTAGTGATAAGATATAATTGTAAAATTTTAACTTCGATGACAGACGAACATGCTTAGACATCATATTGGGCTATAGAATTGTTGGAAGTAATGGAGAAAGCTAAACTTAGATTATTGTTATGATGATCATAGGTTTGAGACTCTAATCTTAGACCTCATATCCTAATATCTAGGGAGTGGTTGAAACCATCCCGTTAGTGTGAAAGCCTACATATTTGAGGCTCATCCAACTCAATGGAATAAGCAGGCTCGTATTAGTGTTTGTACACTCTCCAGGTATTTCACTTGGAGAGCCATTTAGTTAATATATTAATTTTTATCATGGTATCAGAGCAAAATACATGAAGGATGAGCTTATCAAGTACTGTAAAGACCATGGGATATTACAACAATTCATAGTGCCCCATATTCCTCAGCAGAATGGAGTAATGAAACGAAAGAACAGAACATTCATGGAATGTTCTAGGAGCATGTTGAAAGGTAAGGATCTTTTGAATGGTTTTTGGGTTGAAGCATTGAATACTCTAGTTTATTTGAAAAATAGGTGTCCTACAAAGAGTCTTGAGTTTAAAACTCCTTATGAAGCATTATATGGATTTAAGCCTGCGGTAAAACATTTAAGGGTGTTTGGGTCTATTGTAGAATTCATTGTCACCTAAGGTTACTTGATAATATTTAAAAATAAAAATAAATAAATTTATAAAAAACACAAAATCAAATATCATGTATGTAATTGTTTAAAAAAAAAATCAAAAGACAATGGGCCCAACCCATTGTCTAAAGGTCATGCAAGTTCAAGAGGCGCGATCAAGCAATAGCTTGATAAGTATGTTGAGGTGTGTTGCAAGGAACTAGTGAGCACAAAGATTAATTAAAGCTCAACAAATAAACTTGCAAGTTACCAAACCCTATAGAGACATGTACTCTTTTGATTCAAAAAAGGTCAAGTGTATGGGGCTCATTAAGGATATGGTAGTGTCACTAGCACAGATCCCAGCTAGAAGCTTGGTCATCGATGTAGTAGTTGCAGATATCCTTGCTATGTTTGGAATGCTACTATCTAGGTCATGGGGGGCTAAACTAGGTGGCGTTCTGAAACTAGATTTGTAAAAATAATTACAAAAAGTGGAGCAAGTAATTCACCTGTATATAGCCAGGAGAAAGATGACTTTTCCTTCCTCAAGCTACATGATAATGCAGAGTTGGCTGAAGATAATCAGAAGCAGCTTACTTCAGCCAATGTAATTACAGAGCTGCAAACTGAAGGGGTGTGGAAATGCTTCCTTGATGGAGCCCATTCTAAGGAAGGAACAGGTGCTGGTTTCCTTCTAATTGCACTTAGAGGTAATATGTTCCCCTTTTATTTTAAATTGGAGTTTGAAGCAACAAACAATGTGGCGGAATATGAGTCCTTGATTATTTCTCTGCAAACAGCTAAACATATGGGAATTAAGTCAATCTATACTTTTGGAGATTCAGAGCTAATTATAACACAAATAAAAAATCACTGTCAGAAAAAACACCCTAGGCTTACGGCATACAGAAATGAAGTATGGGATTTTGTTGATAACTTTTTCAAAGCTTTCAACATTCGATTTATTCCAAGGGATGGGAATAGATTAGAAGATTCGTTGGTTGTGGCTACATGTACTTTCAGGTCTCCTATTAATCCAAAACTAAGATATGAGGCAGAAATGAGACATAGACCTTTTATTCCTGATAATGTTAAATATTGGCAGGTTTCCGAAGATGATCAGCAGATTAAAGAATTTTTGACTATGGTTGAAGAGTTTCAGGGCACATAAATTAATTAGGATGAAGATGAAACAACAGAAGTTGTAGAAGTTAGTGGTTTAAAAAATTCCATAGCTAATCAAAAAGATTTTCAATTGAAAGATAATATTCTGGCAAAGGGACTTGTCCCTCTTGAAAGGTTTTTTAACCCAAATGATTTGGTTGTCAACTCAGGGAAAATTTCACAGGATGAACACATTTGAGATCATAATATTGGAACTCAGGAGGAGCCCAGGCTAGTCAAACTATTCACTGGAGTTTCACCTAATTATCAGGAGAGATATATTAAACTTTTCAAGGACTATGTTGATGTCTTTGCTTGGTCCTGTGATTATCTCAAAACATACGATGTAAATATTATTCAGCACAAGATCCCCTTTAAAGAGGGAATTAAACCCTTTAAACAGAAGCTTAGACAGATAAATCCTCTACTTCTACCATCAATTGAGAAAGAGGTCAAAAAGTTGCTTGATGCCAAAATAATAGTTCCACTAAGGTACTCCGATTGGGTGGCTAATTTAATGTTTGTAAGAAAGAAAAATGGAGATATAAGGTTATCTCTGGACTTAAGAAATCTTAACAGGGCTTCCTTGAAAGATAATTATCCATTGCCTAAAATGGATCATGTGTTGCAGAAGGTAACAGGATCTTTTTGAATGTCAATGTTGGATGGATTCTCTGGGTATAACCAGGTGGCTGTGGATAGAAAAGATCAGAAGAAGACGATATTCACAACTCCCTAGGGAACCTTTATGTATGCCAGAATGCCTTTTGGATTGATGAACACCATGGAAAATTTTAAGAACCCCCCTAAATTTATAAATATAATAAATGGGCGAATCTCCATGGTATATAGGAAAAATGGAAGGCGATTTTATCAATAATATATTAAGTATATATAATTTTTTGGCGAATCTCTCACGAGGCATGGTGAATATTTTACTCAATTATAAAATCTTGTAAGATCTTGACAAGTCTTTCACTAAATAATAAAACTTTGTAAAGTCCTACTGAATCTTAGCATAGGCTACATGATGGTTTAATTCCCCCATTTAAATAGGCTACATTCCAGGTGAATACCATGGGTCAATACCATGTGCCATTTTGGTGAATACCATGGGTCAATACCATGTGCCATTTTTATTTTTATTAATTCTAATATTAGGGTTAATAATGGGTTTTTGCATGGTATTAATAACAATCTAGTCCATGGTATTTGTCCCATAGTATTTTGGCCATAGGTTTCACCTAAATATAACCCATTTTTTGAGTGTTCGTAAATATAAGGTGACTTATGGAGTAAATATAAAAAAATGTTTTATTTGTTTACCATACCTCTCGTTTATTTATATTTTTATTAATTTACCATACCTCCTTTACAAATATGGTATTTGTCCCATAGGATTCACTTAAATAAAACTTCTTTCTTGAGCCTTCATAAATAGAATGAGGGTTATGGACTAAATATAAAAAGAGGTTTTATTTATTTACGATAGGTCTAGTTTATTTATATTTTTATTTATTTACCATACATTTTGAGTAAGTATAAAAAGACGTTTTATTTATTTACCATACCTCCACTTTACTTATATTTTTATTTGTGTACACCCTTACATGTATATAAGGTGACTTATGGAGTAAATATAAAAAATGTTTTATTTATTTACCATACCTCTCATTTATTTATATTTTTATTAACTTACCATACCTCTTTTATAAATATGGTATTTGGCCCATAAGATTCACTTAAATAAAACCTATTCTTGAAAATGGGCGAATGGATTCACTTAAATAAAATCTATTCTTGAAAATGGGCGAATGGAAGGTTGTAAGTCCTAATTTCAAGGGCTAAATTTACCTTTTTTACCCTCTCCCTTAAAATAAGGTGGGCTATTTGAGGTGATTTGTAAAAATGTACTATGATACAAAATATTCGCCCACTAAAAATTTAAAACCCCTTAATTTCGCCAAAGGGCGAACATTCGCCCCTAAAATTATCCTTGATGAACACAAGTGCTACATTTCAGAGGGCTATGGATATTGCTTTTGTGGGAGATAAGTTTGTAGTAATATATTTGGATGATATTACTGCTTTGTCAAAGTCTGATGAAGAACATCTAGACCATCTAAAAAAGACTTTTGAAAGATGTAGAAGATTTGGGCTTTCCTTAAATCCCAAGAAATCAATTTTTGCTCTAGAAGAGGGAAAAATATTGGGGCACATTGTTTCTAGAGATGGAGTGAGGACAGATCCAACAAGAGTATAAGATAT
The DNA here is from genome assembly GCA_031772625.1 of Pinus tabuliformis. Lineage (NCBI taxonomy): Eukaryota > Viridiplantae > Streptophyta > Pinopsida > Pinales > Pinaceae > Pinus > Pinus tabuliformis. The sequence goes on along the minus strand of CM062819.1, from coordinate 1,818,101,323 downwards.
GCAAAAAATACCACTGCCTAGGAGTAAAAAGGATATTCAAAAGTTTCAGGGAAAAATAAACTTCTTAAGGAGATTTGTGTTCAATTATGCAGAAATTGTAAAAGGGATTACTAATATGATGAAGAAGGAGAATGAAGTGCATTGGACTAGGGAAGCTAGAGAATCATTTTCTAGGATTAAAGAAGCATTGTAGGTAGCTCCAGTCCTAATCAACCCTAATTATCAAAAGCCTTTTCAAGCTTTTTCATTTGCATCACTAAATTCAATAGCCGTTGTCTTTCTACGGAAGAATGATGAAGAAAATGAGCAGCATGTTGCATTCTTTAGCAAGTTTCTTAGGGATGCTGAGCTAAAGTATAATATTCTTGAAAAGAAGGTATAGGCTTGGTAAAGGCCCTAAAATCCTTTAGAACTTATGTGCTACAGTCAGAGATCATTTCTGATGTGCCAAATGCTGTAGTAAAAGATGTATTAGTACAGGGTGATGTAGAAGGTAAAAGAGGAAAATGGATAGCCAAGATCCAAGAGTATGACTTGGACATAAAACTCACAAAGTTGGTGAAAGGTCAAGGATTGGAAAAAATGTTGACAGAGTCAAACTTTTAGGTATTGGGAGTCAGCTTGCTGACACCTGTGGATGAAGAAACAACTAAAGAAAGTGAGGAAAAGCCAGATCCAGGTATGAAGATCAGGTATAATTTTTTATTTTCAAAATGGTACAAGCATATAATCCATTATTTGTGTTTGCTCTCCTGTCCCCAATCATTGGATAGAACAAAGTATAGAGCATTAATGATCAAAGCATAGCCATATGTGATTGTGGAAGGAAGATTATACTGGAAGGATCCTGTAGGAATTTTGTAACTATGTTTAACAGAAGATGAGTTTACAAAGGCAATCAAAGATTATCATGAGAGGTTATGTGGAGGAAATTATAGTTGGAAGGTTACTGCACATAAAATCCTTCAAGGAAGATTTTATTGGCCCACTCTATTTAGTGATACCTATAAATTTGTCATAAGTTTTTAGAAATGTCAGCGTTTTGTTGAGAAGAAGAGGCTAGTTCCCTTGCCTTTGATCCCAGTCTTCATAGAAGAACCATTTAGACAATGGGGTCTAGATTTTGTTGGGGAGATTAACCCACCTTCAAGTGGATAACACATATGGATTCTTACATATATTGACTATTTCACCAAGTGGGTAGAAGCTATTCCTAGTAAAAGGGCAAATGACCAACTAGTGATGAAGTTCTTAGAAGAAAACATTTCTAGCAGATTTAGATGCCCCATCATAACAGATAATGCTCAAACCTTTATTTCAAACAAGTTTAATGCTTTTTGTCAAAATTATAATGTTATTTTATCCCATTCAACAACTTATCATCCACAAGGAAATGGCTTGGTTGAATCAACAAATAAAACATTTATGAGGATCCTTAATAAAACTATTGTAGAGAATCAGAAAGATTGGAATTCTAGGTTGAAGTTTGCTCTCTGGACTGCTAGAGTAACTACAAGGAGATCTACATGAAAATCACCTTTTGAATTAGTATATGGAACCCAGGTTCTGTTTCCAAGTCAACTTATGAAGCCTGTGGTCGCAATGATTCAGAAGGTGAAAGAAGAACCCAATGCTCTAATAAGAAGAATGAATAAAGTAGTGGAGCTAAGTGAGAATAGGGAAAAGTTAAGAGACAACTTGATTATGTATCAATCAAAGATGAAAATTATTTTTGACATAAAATCCAAGGAGACTGACTTTAATGTTGCAAACCTAGTATTAAGATGGGATACCCGAAGAGAAGATAAGGTAAGCATGGGAAGTTTGATCCTCTCTCGTATGGCCCTTTTAGAATTGTTGAAGCAAGGTCCAATAACACTTTTCTTCTTGAGAATCTTGATGGTGAAACCTTACAGCTGCTTGTTAATGGGAAATATCTTAAACATTACCTCCAGTTCTAAAAGCACAAGCATCCTGTCACTGTAGATACCAGAGTGGATTCATTATACGAATTTCCAGACAGTTGAGTTTGGCAAAGCAATATATGACTCCATGCCCAAGGAGAAGGAACTAATCTGCAGTTCTTAGTGCTCCTGAGGTAAAAGCACTATCCCCAGGTAAAGCTTGATGTTGTAGCATTCATTGTCACTTGAGGTTACTTGGTAATATTTAAAAAGAAAAATAAATAAATAAATAAATAACACAAAATCAAATATTATGTATGTAATTATTTTAAAAAAAATCAAAAGACAATGGGCTTGACCCATTGTCTAAAGGTCATGCAGGTTCAAGAGGTGTAATCAAGCGATAGATTGATAAGTACGTTGAGGCGTGTTGCAGGAAAGTAATGAGCACGAAGATTAATTAAAGCTCAACCTCCGTAGTTCACCATGATGTTAGAATGGTTGACCATATTGTGTGGCCTGAAATTACTGTGGGGGTTCAACCTCGTTGAAGCTCCCATACAATATTTACCCCCGCGATGAGCTCCCAAAGCTTTCCGCCCCACTTCGCTCAGTCCACATCTTCCACCGCTTTCATCTGTTAATTGCCCACATCACTCACCATACCCCACCACTTCATCCACTACTCCATTAATGCTCAACATTTATTTCACAACATTTATTATAGTTTTTCCCCCCCGTTCAGTTATTGTATATAAATAAAGAAAAAGAGAACATTGTATTGATCATTTGCTTGTAAAATGGAGCAATTTTCTTTTCTAATTTGATATTTTGAGTCAGCAACTGTCTTCAGCAACTGTATTCTGAGAGAACAACTGTCACCCACTAGACGCCATGACTAACCAGGTAAGTTGTTCCTCAATAATTCATACCCCATTAATGGATGTCGAGCACGATATTTCTGATACCCTCTGTACCATTAAATACCTTCCATTGTATCAAGAGGTCATGCTGAACTACAAGAAATCTCATGTAGCCATGGAAATGGTCAGGTCAGGTGTCCTAGCTGCTTCTGTTCCCAAAACTCATTTATTTCCTGAATTTGTCAAATGGTTAGCCTCAACAATGTACCCTAAGAATGTTTTGTAATGAACCAGTCAGGGGAAAATGTTTTCCAGGTAACTTCACAACTAATACACCAAGCCTTGAATTATCATGTATCATGAAATTACACTGCTTTTATTGAAGAATCCCTAATTTCTTATTAGGAAAACATGTCTCCTTAGGAGATTTCCCATCTCACTCCTTTTTTAGCTCCTAAATCTAGTCAATTCTCCCTTGATGCCAATCTTTTCTCTTTAGGAATGTTTGTAGTTGATATAAGACCTGTGTTGCAAATAATTGTTAAAATTATAGAAAAGGAAGACTCCAAGAAAGTAGACAAAGTTGTGCTGGGATTCTTCTCCTTAATGATGAGACCTGAGACAGTGCTAGACATCCCAGATTTCTGGGTAGAGGTTATCAATACTAAATTTATGACTTTACCTCTCATTGGTTCTTTCAAATTTCCTTCAGTCGTCACTTATTTATTTCTGTACTAGAATGCTGATCATTTCTCTAGTTTAGGGTTGAATGTGGTTGATATCAATAAAAAGAAGCAGTTAGTAGTGTTCTGGATAGACCTAATAAGAGGTGGTCCATAAGATGGTGGTTTATTTGAGTTTGTTTCTTTATTTCTTCTAGTGGATTATAAGATTCTGAATGGAAGCCTACCCCCAACTTTCTTTCCTAAAGCTCAAGAGTATCTTCATTTGAGTAAGGATGTGAGATGTGGAGATTGGTTTATTTTTGAAGAACATGCAGAGATTAGGCTTTATGGGGGCTTCGTCAAGCAATACAGGTTACCTAAGTTCGTGCCAATGAGGCTTTTTTCTCTTGAATTCATAGGGTAGAGGTTATATGTTCATCAAGCTCATTTTGTTCCTATGAAGAAAGGCTTCTTTTTCAAGTTTACTAAAGCAGTGGGACCCTTCATTGTAAAAACTAGACAAGCAGCTCTAGAAGTTGAAAAATTGTTGAATGATATCGGTTTTCTATAGGAGGTTGAGTGGGCTTATGACCCTCACCAAATTATTTCAAAGAGAAGATTGGAGAATGGATATTTATCTTTTCCACATGAAAGTAGACCTGAAACTGAACAATTGGCAAATGGAGGTTTGTAAAACATTTAGGGAATAGAGGTTGAAACCCCTAGAATTACAGAAAAATGGGTCAAGAGAGCTAGAGAAGAAGTCATTTATCTGGATGAGGAAGAGTTCGAAACAACAAAGATGGTCAAGCTACAGGATGCAGTGTCTTTGTCACAACCTAGTTTGGTCATTCAGTTGGGAGAGACAGAAGGTGCTCCTGTTCCCCATCTTCTAGAGAACCTGTTCATGATCAGGTTCCTTTAATAAAAAATATGTTTTCTGTAATAATAGAAAAAAATTTGAAGATAAAGATGAATATGGAGGGTCAAGCTGAGTCTCAAGTAACCCCTGAGCAAACTAGACTACTATCCGCCATGGATTTGGAGAAGTGCCAGCTAAACATTGCTTTCTCTCACCCTACAAAAATATAAATGGGATCTTCAAGTAGTTTTAAGACTGTGAATTTGAATGTTGACACTCACAAGCTCCCAATGCTTGACAAGGTCAATCTACATATGCAAACTGGATAATTAATTGTAAATGATCTATATAAGACAAATGTAACAACAGCTAAGGTAGAAGAAATTCTATATAAGGTAATTCAGCAGTTGAAACTGGAGAAGGCCAACTCTAAAGCTTTGAATGCTCAGGTTGAAGAGTTAAAGAAGATTATCATTAAAGTAGGGGTCAATCCTGATGACCAACTTGCTGTTCAAAATTTATTGCAATCTGCTAAGTCAGAGATTGGGATCCTGAAAAAGAAATTGAATTTACCTACAGGTGAGCATCCTATAGCTGCAGGGATAGCTGAAGTGGAAAATGAAAAAGAAAAGCTTTTGCAGGATTTGTTACAAAAAACTGAGGAAGTTTTCTTTACTTAAAGAAACTCTTGACAAGTTGCAAAAACAACTGGACACTCATGTTTGTACAGTAGTAATTCCATCCAACAAAGGTTTTACAACTAGGAACAGAGCTTAAAATGGCTGATCTTGATGTTAAGAAATCCCAAAGAGAGCTGGAAACAACTTGTAAACTATTGAATTTAAGTGAAGAGGAATCATGAAGGGAAAAATATAATGCAAAGAAGTACATAGAGGATCTCTTTAGGGCTAAAGATGAAATCAAAAGATTAAAATAGAAAATGAAAGGTAATGTATCCTTAATTCAAGCCAAAAAAAAATTATGGGATAAGATTATTGAAGTTATCAAAAGCATCTGGGGATTTCTGGTCAATATTTCAGAAGACAAGACACTCATTCAGGATATGGAAAAGTTGGTCACTAAAAATAAGCAGAAGGATCTAGATAGATCCAAGTTTTCAAAGAAAAGTATAGATATCATTAATTCTAAATCTACTACAGAATTCAAGGAACATGAAATGCCTGACAGAATATTATGTGCTATTGATTTTAATAAAATGATTGTCAAAAATATTTGCAAGGTTACTGCTGAGAAGAAGATAAAGGAGATAAAGGAGGTAGTTTCAAAGTTTAACATCTTGTTTGATAAAAAGGTTAGGGATGGACTTACTTCTTGCTGGGATCTACAAGGAAACTTGTTGCCATGGAACACATATGAGACCTCACTGGTTGAGGCAAAGAGAAAAGTTGACAACACTCATGAAAGGACAGCAGTGTTAGAGGGAGCTACCATAGTGAATTTCCTGAATAAGGATTTTAAGCTGCTTTGGATGGTAAAGACTCTATTTTCTAACAAGCCCACATACAATAGGATTACAACTTGCAGGATAACACTTTACATGTTAGAAGAAGAACCAAAATCAAATGTGCCATTATGGAGAAAGCGCAAGGAATAAATGATAGAACAACACAAAGGTACATCAATAGAACCACAGGCTCAAGCTATAGATTCTAACAACGAGAAACAATCTCCCATCATTCTCTGATTTCTATTACTTCTTATTATCTTATTTTCTCGAAATGAATGAGGTGTTTTTACCCTCAAATGTAATATTTTGTAATGATCTTTGCTTCAAAGTAGTTAGAGGATTTTTAGGTAGTTTGATAGTTTTGGGTGGTTATTAACTATCCTATGATATATAAAGAGGCAAGATTATAGAAAAAAGGGGCCGAATTTTGGAGAACCTGTAGACAACACTATTTTGTACTTAATGAATTGATGATTAATAAAAGAATGAAGAGTTTCCATACAACTTGGGTACGATTTTGTTATTTCTAAATCATGTGTCATTTCTATTTATTCATCTTTTTAAATGTGGTAATGAAGTAACTGGTCTTTATTTACTGATGCAAATGAAGTTAAAATCCTTAAAGGTGCTCCCATATTTAAAACCTCTTTTTGTATGTTTCCTCTAGATTGAAGAGAATAGTTCCTATTAAACACAACATATTGTCTTTAATTTCCTTACATATTCTTCTCATCACATTCATATTCAGCATCACATGGCATTTTGAAACTTTCCAAGTCATCTAAATATTGAGAATTTAAGGGCAAGTCCTTCAGACCCTTCAAATAAGGAATTGAACAGAGATATAAGTGACAAGCATAATAAATTATTAATGTCTTAGGCACAATTTCTACAAGTATAGGAAATTGGTTTCCTAAGGGACATGAGGGTCTAAAGCATTTGTCCATATTCCAATGGAAGAGAGAAGAAAACTAGATTCAAAAGCCATCAGATGTAACTTTATAGGGTATTGTTCACAATATAAAGCTTATAGATTATTTAATCCCTCTACTCATTTTTGTTAGTAGAGATGTCATATTCCATGAAGAGGTCATGAAGAATTTGATAAGCACAATGAGGAATGGGATATTTATTTCTTGGTGGAAGAAGAAAGAGAAGAAACAAGAAACAATTAGGATCAGTAGACAAAGGCAGAATATGAGTAGTAGCAGATACAACAACAACAACTACAGATACAATAGCAACAATAACAGGAAGGAAAAGAAAATGATGATCAAACAAGGTTTGAATCTACCCCACCACTCAGGAGATCAGGTAGGAAAGCTCAATTGCTTGCAACATATAGGGGAAATGATTTTATAACTAGTATGATGAATGTTGTTGAACCTTCTAGTTATAGGGAAGAAAATGAATGTAGTGAATGGAAAACAACTATGGAATAGGAATATGAATCTATAATTAGGAACAACACTTGGGAGCTGGTTGAAATTCTTAGAGGGAAACAAACCATTAGTTGTAAGTGGTTGTATAAACCCAAGATTAATGCATATGGAACCATAGATAAATTAAAAGCTAGACTGGTAGAAAAGGGGTATTCACAAAAAGAAGGCATTGACTATGAAGAAACCTTTTCCCCTGTAGCTAAACTAAATACCATCAGAATGTTGATTGCTTTAGCTACTAAGAAACATTGGATGATTCACCAACTAGATGTAAAGTCTGCTTTTTTAAATGGAGAATTGAAAGAGGAGGTTTATTTATGGCAACCTCAGGGGTTTGTCCAGAAAGGGAAAGAAAATTTAGTCTGTAGATTAAGGAAAGCTGTTTATGGACTAAAGCAAGCACCCAAGTCCTGGTATGAAAAGATTGATTCATTTTTCTACAACTTGGTTACAACAGAAGTGAAAACAACCCTAATCTGTATACCATGCAAGATGAAAAGGGGTGCATAGTGTTGATTTATTTGTATGTATATGACTTAATTATCACAGGTGATGCTATTTCTCTAGTCAAAGAAATCAAGCAACAAATTTCAAAGGCATTCGAAATTAAAGACCTTGGTGAAATAAGATACTGTTTGGGTCTTGATATCTAGAAAGATTCGGGACAAACATTTCTGTCCCAGGGTAAGTATGTCAAAGGTCTACTAGAACGATTCAGGATGGATCAGTGTAAGCGTGAAGCAATACCACTACAACAGAACATCAAACTGCAGAGTGAGGATGGCTCTAAAGAGGCAGATGCGACACTTTATAGACAACTAGATGTAAGCTTAATCTACTTGACCACTACTAAATCAGATCTGTCTTATGTAGTTAGTGTGATAAGTCAATACATGTCCAAGCCACTTGAGAGTCATTGGAATGCAATAAAATGTGTTTTGAGGTATCTACAAGGTACTGTAGATTATGGTATTATTTATTCTGATTCCTCTGATGTTAGATTGACAGAATTTACATATTCAGACTTGGCTGGAAATGTAGATGATTGTAGATCCATAATAGACTATGCATTCAACATTGGATCCGGGGTGATTACATGGAACAACAAGAAACAGAACACAGTGTCCTTGTCTTCAGTGGAAGCAGAGTATCAAGCCATGTGCGTAGCAACGTGTGAGGTAGTTTGGTTGCGAAGACTTATCCAGGATGTCGGGGAAGAAAAAAATGTTGCAACAACAATTAGATGCGACAATCAGAGTTCAATCAAACTTGTTAATAATTCGGTGTTTCACAAAAACACTAAATACATTGATACACAATTCCACTTTGTCAGAGAGAAAGTGCAATCAAAAGAAATCCATTTGGTATATTGTAATACATGTGATAATGTTGCAGAAATTTTCCCTAAGCCTCTTGGCAGGATTAAGTTTGAAATGTTTAGGGAGATGTTAGGCATATTTGTGAATCCCTTCTCCATTAAGGGGGAGTGTTAGATATTATGGAGAATATCTTAGAATAGTGAGTTGGTTCACAAGAACTAAGGATAGGAATTAGTTTCTATTTCTTAGCCTATGGTTCTAACCTCCCTAAATCTATGATTGCTATATAATGTGTGATTTACATGGACAATGTAGAGGATTCTGCAGAGCCAGACTCTCTTGGCTTAGACTCTCTTTCGTAGAGCTGACTAGTGGGTTCTTTTTTATTAATTCCAACATCACATTTTAACATTGTATCAGAGCTACAAGATGGTGGAACTTGTATGCTGAGTGAAGAATCTACCCGATGTGCCTGAGTCAAAAGTGTCATGTGGTTTGGGCATGGAATAGTGTTGATTCATGTGTATCAGTGAGAAAATCATGTCGATTCATTGTTAGCAAGAAGAGGGCAGTTTTTTATTTTTCAGATCGACACTAGGGTTTGGCGTAAAATTGCGCCGACCCTCGACAGAGTAAAACTCTGCGTGAAAAGATTTTCGTGGATGCATGCTGCCAAGGAATATTTAGTGGCACAGTGACTGTAGATTGCGTGGTGATTGCGAGGAAGCAGCGATTTGGTGGAGCGCTTGCTGCATGAGGAGAATTAGCATGGAAGACATCGGAGTGTGGCATCGCATGCAGTGAAATATCTGTTTGGATTGCTGCAAGATCGCTAAGGTGCGATTGAGATCTACTACCGATGCATGGTAAGAGGAAGTAGAAGACCCCAGGAGGCAAGATTTTCTTGAAGGCTGTGAGGAGGAGGCCGAGGAGGCCAAACCTCTGTTTGTTTTTTGTTGTTGCGTAAATCTAATTGAGGCCGCAAAGCGTTGAATGTTGTTGTGTTGAAGTGGTGTGTTGATGAACACCATTCAATTAATTTTCTCCTGGTTTGGTCATAGTGTGGTGATATGTGGAACATTGTGTTCATTTGCAATTGTTTAATAATCTGTTGAGGTGGCCATTGTAAGATTTTCGTTCATGTGGTGTTTTGATAATAATTTTTTTTAATTAAAGTTTTTTGTAAATTATTTAATTAAAAATATGAATAGGCTCTTTATTTGATATAAAGAAAGGGGGTTATTACTTCATAAAAGAGAGGAAGAATTCTCTACCTCGTTTCGAACCGAATCATCATCTAGGCCATAGATCCAGTATTGTTGTCAGCGCCATCTAGTAGATTTATCCTGGAAATCTTTTTGTTTGAGAAACCTAGAATTTGCAGGTTGTGGAGATCCCAAAACCAATTAGGTAAATTTTCTTCTAAGTTATTATATGCCACAATGAAAATGCAAAAGTTCTTGCTCATTTGAACCCATCTTCAGAAATATATGTTATCAGAAATTGCTAGTTACATACATCATAATTTGATATTGATAGCATTTCCAGCTTGTGAGAGGTCGTTTTGTTGCTCGTTGCTAGAGTTGATGGAATTGGGACCTTCATCACACAGAAGCCACAGTCTACATGGTTCTACAGTTGAAGAGTTGCCAAAGGGAAAGGTTTCCTACCTGCGTAGTAACGGGGTTGTTGGAGCTCATTAGAGCACCGTGTGGAGTCGAAAAGAGATCTCGAAGCAAGATAAAGCGAGATAAGCTGGACTTTAACAACATGTTTATATTTTCAGATATTTTTAATTCTGGTGATGGTCTTTTTATCATATGGGCATTTGGCATTAACATGGGTAGTATGTTCGAGTCAGAAGAAATTTCAGAAAAGCAATGTGGTTCTATTAATGACCACAATAATCAAGAGGCATAGTCTATTGTGCAAGATCCTGAGATTGAAGACACACGAGTTGATTTTCAGGAAGGGTGTAAAGAGGAACAAAGTGTTGAAGATCAATTGGACAAACCACATGAAGCTGATTGCCAAGACGTGGTAGAAGAAGACAAAGCTAGAGAGAACTTAAATTGTGATGATCTCATTAATATTTTTGTGCGTGCAAACATTACATCAATGAATGATGAAGACATCATAGCTAACGTTCAGATGGATGACATGAGAAATAGTGAGAGGTAAAATTCTCCTATCTAGCCTGGCATAATCTTGAGCAGGGAGAGAATAAGAATTCAAGCTTTCCATCACTGGGGAAGAAATGAGGTGAAGATACATCACTACCTCATGGCGAGGAAAGTGAATATGAAGCCTCAACTCAAGATGAACAAGCATGGACTCACAAGCAAAAATACCAAAATGAAAACCTTTGTTACCAAGTTTGTATGTACTATTGTAAGCCTAGGTGAGACTAGACGAGCAGGCATATCTTATTGTTCAGTACCCTTTCTCCATTAAGGGGGAGTGTTGGAAGTAATGGAGAAAGCTAAAATTAGATTATTGTTATGATGATGGTAGGTTTGAGGCTCTAATCTTAGACCTTATATCCTAATATCTAGGGAGTGGTCGAAACCATCTCGTCAGTGTGAAAGCCTATATATTTGAGGCTCATCTGACTCAATGGAACAAGAGGACCTGTATGAGTGTTTGTACACTCTCTAGGTATCTCACTTAGAGAGCCATTTAGTTAATATATTCAGTTTTTATCGAGAATGAACCTCTCAACACAATAAATATAAATATCTCTCTATTAATTTTACAATAATCTATTTTCCTTTTAATTAATAGTTAAATTATTAATATTAATATAAATTTACTAAAAATAATATATATATATATATATATATATATATATATATATATATATATATATATTTTAATTCTTAAACAGGTATAACATTAATCTATTTCGTTTTAATTAATAATTAAATTATTAATATTAATATAAATTTACTAAAAATATATGTATACTTTTTTAATTCTTAAACAAATATAGTATTAGTTATTAATATGATGATTTTCTTATATTTTTCGTGAAGAGAACTAGTGCTATAAATCTGTAAACTATTTATAAAATAATTTATAATTTTTCTCATAATTTTTAATTCAAAAAATTAATTATCTAATTTTATAATAAAATAATCTATAAAGTATTTTAAAACATTCCTTAATTTCCTAATTTTTATAATAAAATAAATACTAAATTTATGTTTAAAAAATTAGAAAACTAAATAAATTATTTTCCATTTAGTATGGTGCCCACCACCAAAATATTTGCTACTCCAATATCATACAAAGAAACAAGGCATCTAAACCAATCCAACCAAAGTCAATTATAAGTGTTGAATGCGTCTAAACTAAGTACAAATTCTATAAATTTGTTCTTTGAAACCATAAACATTGATAATCACAACTAATAGATGTTTCAAGAAGCTACTTGGATGTAACTTGCATTACAACTCTAAAAATAATAGTGAATTCAAAATAGACGCCATCTTTTTTCAACATGGTCAAAATGAAAGAAAAAACTCTTTTCTTTTCAAAAGGGCATGCATACAAAAGAAACCCTAGCAAATCCATATCTCCAATTTAAAACTTAAGCAAAACAACTATGAGTCCAACACATAAATTGCAAAATCATGGGAGTGGGTACCATGGCCTCACCAAGCAACCTAAACCATCCTATTAGTTTGGGAGAAACCCTCAACTATTTACCAAAAACTTGAAGAGATGCCAATGTTGCAAGTTGCAACCATGTATTGAGCCAACCATGTGACTTGCAAGGATGAAGAAGGTGAAGTATAGATAAATACAGAAACTGCTAGCGAAATGATTTACCTATCACTAGGAAGACAAGGAAGAAAATGGATTTGGTAAGGCGAGACATCCCAGTCTGTGACATCAATTGTACACCTCGTTGGTTGACCATAAAGTTAGCATTCACTCAACACCATTTACATGCCAACTACAGTCAAACAACATCATTAACCGGTGGCAAGTCTCCAACAATAGTTGAGAAAAGGGGAAACTTTATCTAACTTAGTCTTCTTATATGCAATACCAAAGGAATATCATGAATGCTAACAGGTTTTTGATTACTGTATTTTTAGATAATGGTGGATTGATAATTCGTTAGAGTAATTTGGGTGAGGCCTGAGATCAAACCTAGCCACTACCACTATAACACCAACAATATATCCAATATCATGCAAGCTAGATATACCAGGAATTTATGTCTTAGCAAGAGTTGGGACTCCATGAGGACGGGGAAGACTATTCCTTGAGCATTATCCTGATAAGCCAAATATGGCCCCCCACATGATATTTGAAACTAGGTGGAGGGGATAACATCCCATTGAACCAAACACCCAGTCATCGTACAAGGAGACATGCCAATAGAAATGATAGTAAATTGAAGTGAAGTAAAAAAGTTACCATCTTCATCATGTTTCCTTATCTTGAAGGTATAATGAGGTCACTAGAGGATCCAATCATAAAATTAATGGTTAACTTTTTAATTTACTCAATTTTATATCCTTTTCCCCAAAATAAATGGCCTTAATCTTTGTATGAATACCAATAAACCATAACAAAGATGAGAATGATGAACTACTAGCCACTCCCAACATGGACCACCATAATGAGGATGAAAATGATAAATGGAAAGCCACTTCCATATTTTTCACATTCTCTTCGATGCTGGCATTTGAAAATATGTATGGATTTGTCTCCACCTAAATCAACCACTATTCAAAATAGAGTTATGCCATGCTTGATAGATGGAATAAGGAGGAAAACAAACAATAACACAATTTAATATGATTTGTTTATTAGTAAATCACATCGATTGAATTGATTGAAGCTACAAGATTTAATAGACTTAAACTGCTAAGAATATATATGTTAATGTTAGCTTACACATGCATGATTGATAATTCTAAATTTATAATCTATGTAAACTTCCTGAAAATGCAAACGGGACAAGTTTAACTTGGAGTAATTATCTCCAACAATACCACTTTATTACAACCACTAATGCTTGTTCGTTTAAATCTCAACTAGGCTTATAATACCTATTCTTTTTCAATGAAATTCAAATACATCTCCTGTTAATGACTTTGTGAATATGTTAGCCAATTGATCTTTTGATTTACAAGATTCCAAGTCGATTTATCCATTGTTTTCAAATTCTCTAATGAAGTGATGTCTCATATCAATATGTATGCTTTTCTACTTAAAACCATGGTCCCTTGACAAGGATAATACTCAGTTGTTGTCACAATACCGTGTAATTGGTCCTTATTATTTTTGTTGGAGATCACCCAATAATTTATGTAAGAACAATACAAGTGACAAGTTGTTGATGTTGTTGCTACATACTCTACTTCCAGGAAAAATATTCGAGTGACCAAGAAAATGAAATAATGAATAGCTAAAATTCACTTCTCCAAATAGATAAATAAGAGAAATAGTTCTTATTCCAGAAGTGAGTCACAATATTCAAGAGAAATTAGAAAAATAGTCCTCCTTCTAGTAGTGAATCAATAGCTATGGTCATCCATTAGAAAAAAGAATATTTAGTGAAATCTATGAGTAGTGCAATGCAATGGATCAATAACCCCATATTTTCTTATTATCCTATCAACCTACTTATTTTGAGGAGGCGGTCAAAAACGAGAATTGGGTATAAGGAATGAATGAAGAGATTGAATCTATTGAGTGGAATGAGACATGGGACATTATTGATCTCCCAGAATTAGAACTAGTGTTAAGGGTCTTACAAAAAACTAAATGAAAAAGGAAAGAGTAACTACCAAAGGGTTTGCTTAGCAACTCGATATTGAATATGGTGAAAGTTTTTCCCCACTAGAAAGGTTGGATACTATTAGAATTGTGTTAGCCACAACATCCTGAAACAAATGGCTATTTTACTAGATGGATGTCAAGTCAATGTTTTTGAGTGGAAATTTAGAAGAAGAGGTGTATGTAAATCAAGCATTGAGATTTGAAGTAAAAGGCCAAGAATACAAACTGTACAACCTAAATAAAGACTTGTATGGCTTGAAGCAAGATCAAAGAGCTTTTTATATCAAATTGACTCTTATTTACTCAATAACGGTTTCAACAAATAGCTTAGTGAGGTAAAAATTTATAGTTTACCTTTATGTTGATGCTATGATATAAAATTTAAGTTATATGATGTTAAAGCTATCATCAAAATAAAATTTGAGATGAAATATCTTGATCTCATGAAGTACGTTTTCATGATTGAAGTTAACTAATTTTCTTAGTGCATTTTCATATGTAAAAAAAAAGTATGGTATAGATATCTTAAAGAGGATTTGGATGCAAAAATGAAATTTTGTAGATACACATGCTGCAACAATAACAAAATTGAGCAACCAAGATGGAGATTAGGAGTTGATTCAACATTGCATAAGAGACTTGTAAGTAGTCTCATGCACATTACTACAACTAGACTTGGTGTTATGTATGTAGTTAGTTGCATTTTCATATTTATGAAGTCTCCAAAGGACACTAATTGGAATGTTGGAAAAATAATATTAAGGTATTTTTAGGGAATTCAATTGCACTAGAATTGTGTTACGTTTAATCTTATCAATCTCATTTTTCAATCTTGTGAAATGTAATGCAAAATATATGCTAGTATTTGGCTTCTAATATATCTAATATAGAAGGACATTATAATAAATGCTAAGCTACGAAAATTAACTCACAACTATCTAAATCAATATAATCTTGATTCTAAAACACTTATAGATTCTTATAACCCTGTAGATAATTTCAACACTTATAAATTATTATAACCCTGTAGATAATTTCAATGGTTTTGACAAATTGTTTTAAAGATTTGAATTGTAATTATTTGTAGCTTTAAATATTTAATTTCTATTAAATTAGAGAATTTGCTGATTATCCTTCATTACATTGACACACATAGGAAATTAAAATCACATTGTTGAAAAAACTTAAAACACTTTGCAAGAAATAAAAGTAGGTGATCACTTTATGATACACTCTCCTCTCACTGCAATTTATATTAAAATTATTATAAAATATTTCAAAATATGTGATCAATAACTAATGAAAACAAATCTTGTAAATATGTGAGCAATAACTAATGAAAGCAAATCTTGTAAATTTTGTAGACTATAAGCGAGAAAGGAACAAAATTCAATGTTATGGTATGTAAAGGAAAAGAAACAAATTCATTTAAACAAGAAGTAACATGCATCTTTCCACAGGGAGAACCTCCTAGTAGGGTAGCACGTGCTAGAGTAACTTAGAACCTGATTATTAACTCAAATCACAAATGGATTTACAGACATTATTGGTATAACTATGTTGGATTGAAAACTATATTAAAATCAAAGCCCGCTCATACAATAAACCTTAAATACTATCTTGCTTGTTCCTTATGATCGAAACTAAAATGTTTATAAACTCTTAAAGCAATAATGGAATTTGGAATCATATTTCTATCATTCATAATGAGATATTGATAGCTTAGAGTTCTGATGCTATAATCTAGAACACGATAATGTTGACTCATTGTTTTGATCCTATAAAATAGGGTGTGAGACTCAAAGATTTTTTTCATAATGATGTATGGATCATAGAGATCCAAATATTGATCATTGTAAGAATGAATCTTGTTCTCGATTCTTTGTGTTTGATCTCCTTGCCACAATTCTATGATGTTGGCCATGATTCTCTATCACAAACCCATGGTGCTCTACTATGACGCCTTGCGAACCTGTGATACTCTCTGTCTCCACTTACCTTGTTGAATAAGGCATTTACTGACTATAGGGATGACATGACTGATTGTTGGGTAAGTTTGGTAGGTGGATTAGCATCTTAATATGTATTGTCATGTTCTATATTCTTCAATTTTTTTGAGTTGTTCCTTGAAGTGTGTCAACCTACGATTTTGCTACAAAACTAGATAAAATCTACATATATTTACAAATTTGCAACTTTTACACTTTAACTTTATTTTACAATGAAAACATATAAAAGAATAGAAAAATGGACATGTTACCTTTAAAAATAATTTTTACTAACTTTTGTAGCTCTCGTGCAATTTGTATTTTGGGTGATGGAAAAAGTATGAAAAAGGTTGGTTATGATAGCTTTCTAAATGTTTAAATGGTCAAAACTAGATCAACAAAGCAACAAAAAGAGACAATTCTTCAACCTCATTAGGTATACTGAAGGCACAAATTAAAATGGATTATGGTGCACAACTTTTGAATATAACATAAGATAAATTTTGATGATGCACACTTGAATTACATCGATCAAATAATATTACATATATACATGAAGTGTTGTCTCACAATAGCTAGATTATCTTGGACACAATCAATTGGTTGAGAGAATATCTCAACCACATGCCAATATAGGAATCAACTAGATCTAAACAACTCCTAGAGAATAGGAACATTCTCTTTTACATAGAAAGAATCACAACTGAGAGAAGTAGGAGTTATATTTTCCAAGTCACCCCCTTAATCACTACTTGTATCAATCTCAATCAAGAAAGATATTCATTTGGTCCAATATGGAAATTAAATTGTGTACCTTGTTCATGCATACATCATCGAATTATCGATGTCCATATGAAGGAACAACCATCCACCGTAATGCATGGGTACCTAATTGTTGAAACCGTTGGTCTAGTAGGAATTCCTTCACATACATGGTTTATTCAAATTCCTTACGATATCTCTTTTACTTGGTCCTTCACACTTTGAGATTATTTCATCTCACAATCCCCCCCTTAATCGAAGACTCAATTTTCATATTACATATCAATCTTAGACATGAGTACACTTGCCACCCTTGTACCTACTAAGTGGCTAATTCCAGAACTTGATGTTACTAGGGAACATATAAAAAATAGATATGCATGTCTCTTTGGGCCTTACAACCATATTGCATTTTAATATACTCCAAGCTTAAGAACCTAGTAGGTACGTAAAAATTTTCGAGGACCACGATGGACCATTACAAAGTAATATATGACATGTAAATTTTCTATAATTACAATGTGTGGCTCATACTTTATCACGGTCATGAGTCTATTCTACAAACTCAAACAAACATAGTTATCCATTATCCTTTAATCTCTAATGTAGCTCTAACCACTTTCCTCTGATGTCAGATTCATTATCGTATCTTCATCATATCTGGTAATGAACAATTCCTACAAATAAATTGATTTATTGTTGAAATGGCCAATTCCAATGTAGACTCAAAGTTGTGACAATAGTTGTCCAGACTAATTGTCACTCCATTAACAACCTCCTTTATTACATACACATGCATTTCAATGGCATGACAATTTTTAGGTATACCAAATTAGCAAATTAGAAGTATAATATGGATCAATTAAACATCATTTCTAAAGAATGCGCCAAAAAATGTTTTTTGTGTTGATTGTTGGTTACAATAATCACCTTGTTGTGTGTAGATTAGCAAGCACAAAATCCCACCACTTCACCAACACACCAATATCACAACTTGGACCGAAAAAGTACAAATCAATGGTTCCACTTATTTCACACAACAAAATAGAGCGGAGAAAACATCACTATTTTGATACCAAGATAAATTTTGATGATGCACACTTGAATTACATCGATCAAATAATATTACATATATACATGAAGTGTTTTCTCAAGGTAGGTAGACTATAATCGACACAATCAATTGGTTGAGAGAATATCTCAACCACAACCCAATCGAAGAATCAACTAGATCTAAACAACTTCTAGAGAATAGGAACATACTCTTTCACATAGAAAGAATCACAACTGAGACAAGTAGGAATTATATTTTTCAAGTATATACTTATATGACACACGAAAAGTGACTTTATTGATAGCATTCATGATGGAAAATTACCTTGGGATGTGCTTCTCATTTGGGCACAAGTTTGATCTCATGACATTCTAAGAAGCAACCCATTTTCTTAACATCTTCTGCAAAAGTAGAGCATGTTTCATCTATTACAATATCATGTCATGTATTATGCATAAGAATATTCTTGAAAATCCTTACACATGTGGACAAGGAGCCAACTTCAATTATTTGTGATAACAATTCAACAATTCCATTGTCCAAGAACCATGTGATTCACTAGAAACGCCAACACATGGACACTCCTTATCACTTCTTTTGTGAGCTTGTCAACAATGGTGTCATTTACCTTCAATTTTGTAGATATAAAAATAAGTTAGAAAACATATTCACCAAAGAATTGAAAAGAATAGTTTTTGAGTTTTAAAAATAACACTAAGGCATTTCCAATACTAAATAATGTCATAGTTAAGATTCAAGGGAGGTGTTAAAGCATGTAATCTCACCTAGGTTTGACCAGGTCCATGCGATTAGATAGTTGGTTTTTTGTTGCTAAAAATTAGATTAAAAAAATTAGAGATGAGTTAATTTGTTTCTAGTATTTTACCACCATACAAACTTGCTCATCCTATCAATTCTCTCTATTCCATATTTCTCTGCCTATTTTTCCTTATACTCTTGGTAGAATGTTAACAACTTTTTTTTCTTTAAATACGTTAGGAACTTATTATTCATTTATTTATGTTTCTTCGTCCTTTAATTACGAATCAAAATAACATCAAAATATCATCAAATTGTTAACACCTAAACTACTATAAAGCTACAAGTAAGAGTCCTAGATCCTAGACCTAAAATCAAACTAGGTTTCGAACAGTAACTTACAAATAAATCATTTTTCTACTCATTTTTTTTGTTTGAGAAATATGTTTACTCGCTTGAAATGACGGTTAGGTTTACATAATTAGTATCTCATTTCAACATGTATCTAATATTTATACATCCACCAATCTTGTTCAAAATTATACTGGGAAGTAAAATGTTAAAAAAATAATATTTTGACGGTTAGATTTACATAATCAGTGTCTCATTTCAACATGTATCTAATATTTATATATCCACCAATCTTGTTCAAAATTAAACTGGGAAGTAAAATGTTAAAAAAAATAATATTTTGACAATTTGTAA
Source organism: Pinus tabuliformis (assembly GCA_031772625.1). NCBI lineage: Eukaryota > Viridiplantae > Streptophyta > Pinopsida > Pinales > Pinaceae > Pinus > Pinus tabuliformis. The sequence continues at coordinate 1,818,081,730 of CM062819.1, read as the reverse complement.
TTGGGTTTCATCCGTTTTGTTTTCCTATAGCATGTAGCTTTGTTGCGAAAATTAGAATGTAGCTTTGTTGGAAAATTAGAGTGTTGTTACACGATACCTGTACTAGACATTTGTTTCATCTTATTTAAAAAAAAGTCATATTCTTTTTTTGAAAAGAAATAAACAACTTATGAAAAACACTAAAACAACTTTTATGTGGAAACAAACTCTTTGTAAAAATAAATTTTGCATGAAAGCAAGACGCATAACATAATGGAAATTCAATAAAAGTTAAAAATTTCACTAGATAGCACAAATTTCACTGTTCTCTGATCTTTTATATTCTTGTTTTGCTTTACCTTTCTTTACCTGTTACTTGTTCTTAAAATGATTATCATCCAATTTTTTTAATGGTTCCCAAGCATATTTTATTTAGGGACTAGAAGTGTTGAAGGATCTGCATATTTTATCTAGGGACTAGGGAGCCTAGGTTTAAAACATATCCCTATTCTTATTCTTACTTAAAGAAATAACACCACATAATATAAACAAGTGAGGCTGCGAGGCAGCAAGTCCCTGCATAAGGTTCAGCCTCCATTTTTGGGTTTCAGCATGCATTTCTAGGTTGACAGAACAAGCAGAAGTTTCAGCATGCATTTCTGGGTTGACAGAACAAGCAGAAGTTTCAGCAGAACAGAACAAGCAGAACAACAGAACAAGAGCGACATTAGTCGCAGGTTCAAATGGCTCCGCTTCTGTCCGTTGTTCTACCTCAAGCCACGGGTCGTGTACTCAGCATTCAATCTCATACTGTCCAGGTGCCTAAAATACACCTGCTTGAATTTTACAAACGACAATTTGTTTTTTCATTTCAGTAAGTTTCAGTTACATTATTTGTTCGACTTATAGGAACATGCTAACAGCTACCAGAAACTGTATATCGAAGAATAGACGGATCTTGGTTAATTGGTACAGCAAGGGAATTTCTTATCCACCAATGTTTAAATTCCTTCATAGACAAGTTTCACCCTTTTGTGGACTGTATATCTCACCAAGCAAAGTGCAAGCCGGTTGCATTTGGCCAAATAGATACTATAAGCCATTGTAATATTCCCAAAATGGGATAGGTCATATTCGACATTGACCCTGATAATAGGAATCATCTTGTAAAAAAAAATTGTATATCAAAGACAATTATACCATTTTAGTACTATGTTCATATGGTTTTAAGTTTTGTATTCCCAGGTCGCCATTCCTTGTTTGGGGTCAGCCAGATTGGTTTTGACTCTGCTTCACAATAGCACCGGGGTGAGAGTGGCGCATTGGATATGGAGTTGTTTAGGCTACTTGCTTGACTAGTTATCCATTTCCAATATTAAGAAATTTAAATGTGACCTTTCATTCAAGGGTGAAAAATTCATTGTCCTTTACATCATGTTTAAATGGCATTTACAAGGCACTGAAGATTTTTATTTTATTCCTGTCTGTGTCGCAGAGCATTCTTAGTGCAGACCTTTGGTTTTTGAAATGATGCCCAACTAGTGAAGGCCTGTGCCTTTGTTTTTTTTCCTTTCTTGCAAATGCTACTTCAATTAATTGGAAACGTTAACATTTTACAATTATGCAGTCATTATTGGGTTTAAGGAGGAAATGCAAACTCTGCGAAACCACTGAAGGAAGTCTTGTATAAAAAATTACATTAGCATTTTACAAATATGCAGCCACTCTCGGGTGTTCAAGGAGGAAATGCAAGCTCTGCAAAACTACAGAGGAAAATCTCATATTCAAAATTCAACATGCTAAAACAAAATTGACGCTTGTAAATACTAAAGACTAACCCATCTAAACTTTAAAGATAGAAATGGTGTAACAAAAAACAAAAAAATGGAACTAAAGTCCAAAGTTTATGAGTCTAAATAATACTTATTAATGTATATCTATTAGTACAAGCACAAAAGCAAACAAGTCTTTTATGAATAAAAAGATAATTGCCTTGCATATGCCAAAAATTCTTTATAGGAAGATAACAATAACTTTAATAGGCTACCCTAGTTAGATTCTATGCTTCGTAATAAGGATTATACATCCACAGGTAAACACCGCCACACTTGATTTAATAAAATGGAAACTGCATTAAAAAGGCAACGAAAATGACGGCACGAGCACGGTGAAATCGTTGGAGTGTGAGAGACCATATTGAAGGTTATTGGATCCAAATATGCCCAGGTTTTAAAACTTTTACTTCGGCGACAATTGACTTGACTAAATATAACAGGAAAAAATATTAGTAGGAAAGTAACGACGCTAAAAATATATATAGTACATACATTATATGTCCAAAACTATAACCGTAAATTTATTTTATTTTTTGATTCTTTACTCCAGTCCAGATATCTGTCTCGGAAGACCACTTTATCTCTCAGTTACCACGTGCATTGCATGCAAGCCATGTGCTTGTGTGTAAAACATATGCTGGGTAACGCAGGCGTCATAGCGAAACCTGACACAGTAGATCAACGCTGTGAGGCAACAGGGAGGTGAGGGGCTCATTCTCTGTGGCAGCGAGGAACCCACTCTGCTAGTCCCTGCCTGCACTGGTTCACTCTTTCATGATTCTTTCATAAACTGAGCCGAATCCTCCATTTCCAATCTCTTTACTGAATCCGCCCGTGGCTATCTCTATGGTCTCGTAAGTCAATATTGTAGGAAGGCCCGTCAGATTCTGCAGATATTCTCTGTCGAATTCATGGGCACCTTCATTCTGTTTCCGAGCAGATCGTCTCTCAGGTTTCTGAGCAGAAAGGAGGCAAATAGGCCGCCATGGATTCGGTGGACAATATATGCATATGGCGCAATTTCCTTGGCTGCGAACTGCAAGACAAAGATGCTCACTAGAAAAAGCAGGCCCAACACCAGGGGACTGAAGAAGAGTAAGAATAAGCTGAAATAGCCAAATCAGAGCAGCATTCAGATGCCGAAGTGCCAAATTTCACACCAGACGACGCTGTGCTGAAGGAGACTGCCAATTTGAGCCAGAAATTGGAAGTCTGCAAGAGACTAATAGGCCGAGCGGGGCGGTTTATCAGAGAAAAGAACGTGGAGTTAGAAGCCGAGAACGCTAGGTTTGAAGAATTAGAGGAATTCCTTAGCAGGGAACAGAAATTCAAGGAAGAGTTGAGAAACTAGCCTGGAGTTCTTGGATTAGTGTATGAGCTGCAAGCAATTACAGTTGAATAATTGCTAGGGGATTCTTGAATTAATAATTCCGATGGATGCCTCCGGCAATTCACGGCCGGAAATGAGTTCTCCACTAAACTGTCCGCAGAAACATCTACGATGGCCCAAACGCGTGCCCGAAACTGCTGGCAGAACCTTAAGAAATAGAACTCTCTAACTGGACCGAGCGGTGATAGAACATGGAGCTCCATATGCATCTGTTACCAACATTCCAAAGTTGGTAAGCTCTAGAAAAAGTAAAATTACTTTAAGAATTTCTGATTCAAAACTAAAATATTGCAAATCTAATTCCCTGAAATTAGATAATGGGCGTTAGATATTTTAGAGCAGGCACTTCATTTCCCTCTGTATCAATCTAATTAGATATTCTAGAGCATGGACTTCAAATATCAATCTAATTACATATTTTAGAGCATGCATGCACTTCATTTCCCTTTGTATCAAATCAATACGCTAACATACCAATTGGAGTTGGCCGTTCCTCGTACCCTCCGCACCATTGCGTAAGACCTCCAATGTCGTGGCTGTGGAAACAATGGATGGGAACATTTCTGCATAACGTTTCTGAGTACAAAATTTCAGTTAGTTCAACACTAATTAATTAATTGTGTACAGCACCAGTAATTACAAATCAGTAGAGAATATCTCGATTTTTTTTCATTCAATGCTTGTAGCTTACTGCTTGAAATTGATTTTATTTATGTCAAATTAAATTCTACTTGGCGCAAAAATTGTAATTTACATTTTCAGTGAATGCTTTAGTTTACTGTTTTTTTGTCAAATTAAGTGCTGCATTGCATGGACTGATAGATTAAGCAGCCGAACATATGCAAGTATTGGAATTTAGTTTTTCATTGATATTTTACTGTTTAAAATTGATTTTATTGAGATGCATTTGAGAATTCTAAATTAAGACACCCACAGCTATGCCAATTAAGTACGGTACCCTAAGGCTGCAGATTTACAGAGTAACTATTGTTGTGGGTGGTACTATACCTGCACGCCATTAGAATGAACAACCAGCTGCATTTTAGGTAGTCTATATCTAGCGTACTTGGCGTTAGAACCTGTAAAAACAATAAAACATATCATAAACCACGAGCATTATGAATTAACGAATGTTGTATTTGTTCACGAGCATCATAAATTAGCTTGCGCTGGATTAGTTCACAAGCATTATAAATTAACTAACGTTGTACTTCACATATTGGAAGGCACAATGAGGAAGCAATAGCAATTTTTTAAAAGCAGAGAGTTCGTTAATAGTCGCAGCTCACCTGAAGAAAATTCATGGTTGAAGCAGAAAATATTCTTGCTGGGCTCAAATTTTTGCTTGTATTCGTCATGGAAGCTGCCCGATTTTTTAGTGAAGGAAATCCCTGGGAGTTAGATGCCGAGATCGGGCGAGGGGAATGAAATCCGCTTCACCTCCACACATCTTTATTTTTGAAAACAGATGCTGCTGCTGCCACAGAACGGAGAGCAACGGCCTGGTCAAGAAAATAGTGATTAGGCTCAGCTGCCACAGAACGGAGAGCAACGGCCTGGTCAAGAAAATAGTGATTAGGCTCAGCTTTGATATTGGGGACTCTGCTGAGCGGGTAGGCGGACACCTCCCGCCATGCATAGACACCTGCACGACAGCCGTTATAGCATATGGCGGACACCTGCACAACAGCAACCAACCTTAGCATATGCCTGTTCGGATATAATACGAGTTAACATTAAAAATTAACCAATTAATGTTAGCATTAACAGCAAACCGCTCACGGTCAGGCATATTGAACTGGGCCTAAATAGCAATTTAGGCTATGGTCCGGCCTCTTCCGCCTCGGGAAGAGGCCAAATAAGATGAGAAACGTTAAGTCCGAATCCAGACTTTGGGTATGCCTCACACGACTTTAGTATAATCGACTAATAACTGACTCACGACTTTAGTATAAGCGACTAATAACTGACTGGGAAAGCACCCAAGTAATGCTAAGTCGGCATTGAGCGATTACAATAGTCCCTGCCGGATGCCAGATGGCAGGGACTAATAAGTGACAACTCAAAAGCAAGTGACCTATAGTCTTTTATTTACTATTAATTACGTATCCACTAACTATATATCTATGGAAACACAAATGTTAAGTTATTAAATAAAATTAAATTTAATACTAAACTTAGTTTTGATATTATCAAAATCACATAATACTAAACTTAATTCTCATATTACTTAAATATATATTTTCTAAATATAATAAATAAATAGCTAAATCGTTAATAACATTTGCTCTTAAGACATGATATAGCTGAGGTTCTCATATTACTTAAATATACATTTTCTAAATATAATAAATAAATAGCTAAATCGTTAATAACATTTGCTCTTAAGACATGATATAGCTGAGGTTCTATCTTAAAAAGATACGGAACAAAAATATATATCAGCTTGCCGAAACCGTGACTTAAAACAATGAAATGTCATCATCTAATAGAAAACACAAGTAATCATTGCAGGGATACGTATTCTGCGCTCTCCGTTCAATATTTTGATGGATGTATGCCTATTGTCTTTGTCTCCGTTTTTCGGATTCATAATCTGACACCACCGTGGGATACGCTGTCATCATACTGTCTAATATTTTAATCCGATGAGAATTTCTAATATTAATAGTTATAATATTATCTAATATTAATAGTTATAATATTATAAATTAGCAATTGCATTATAGGTTGCAAAGGTTGCAAAGGATGGATATATGCTTATTGTTTTTGTTTTTCGGAAATGGATTTTTAAAAATGTTACTTCGGATGCATATGTGCATATGACACCACCATGCGATACATTGCTATTATACTGTCTAATAATTTTTTTTTTGCTTAAGCAAGAGATGGTCCTTCTCTTAACTTAGGTATAAAAATATTTTACACATGTTACAACATATGCCCAGAGGCACAAACTCCCTCAAAGGGGAGTGGAAAAACCCAAAGTACCCAAAAAAATCCTCCAAAAATCCGACAGGGCCTAGACTACCATGGAACCAAGAGCGGGCCAGTGGATCCGAGGTCCGCTCCCCAAAACTGACTGAAGATCTATCTTCAAACAATTCAACGGTCAAGAAACAACCCGCACAGGGGCGAAGCCTCCAAAAAACCCTAAAGTTGCCCGATCAACGCTGACCGTTGATCTTCTTTTCCTTATCCAACAGCTCGAGTCCATATCACGTGGCTTAAAAAGCCCACTGAATACCTCACGATGAAGGAGGTTTTCTTTTTCGGTCCTCCGCCATGTGTTGCTTCTTGAATGGAACTGCTGGCTTTTTCTTAAAACCTTTTTTGGTTTGGAAGGTGCTTGATGAAGGTGGTAAACCATTAGTGGTTTTATCTTTTCGGCCCCACCAACATGCACACCAAAAGGTGACCGTTGATCATCCCTCTCCAGATCTGACGACCATAGACCAAATCAGACCACACACATGCACACGAAAAACCCTAAAGTTGCACGATCAAAGCTGACCGTTGATCTATTTCTTCTGATCCAACCGCTAGAGTCCATATTGTGCAGCTTAAAAAGCCCGCTGAAGACCACACGATGAAGGCGGTTTGCTTTTTTGGTCCTCCACCACGTGTTGCTTCTTGAGTGGAATCACTGTCTTTTCTTTAAAATTGTCTTTGCTTGGAAGGTGCCCGATGAAGGTGGTATACCATTAGTGGTTTTATTCTATCAGCCCCAACAACATGCACATCAAAAGTTGGCCGTTGATTTGCCCTCTCCAGATCAGACAACCACAGACCAAAACAGACAACACAAGTCCTCATGAAATACCCTACGATGGAGGTAGTAATCACTATCCAACCACCTCCACGCATCGCTTGCTGAATGGCTTCACTTGTCTTTTGGGAAAACTTCTCTCGGGTCAAAGGTTCCGGGTAGTTTTGACCCCAGTAATTTCTTCCTTTGACGCCTTTTCTTCGTGGAATCATTCCTCCTGTGAACAGATAACTTCTATCTTGATATCCAACTATGATTCTCTGCTGATAGGCTGTCTGAAGTGAACTTATTCATCATTTTCATGGAGTAAAATTCTATCTCTCGATTTTTCTTGATACTGCTATCAGTCGTTGAGGACCCGGGATGAGCATCCCTCCTTCAACCTGTCACCTATTACCTCCTCCCACCAGTAGCACAAGTCGATATGCTTGTTTCGAACCCCTTCATTAGCAAGCCAATCCGCAACTTTGTTGGCTTCCCTGTGGACATGCACCGACCTAAGAGTTCTCAGCATTCTTAGGTGTGCTTGGATTCTTTGGTAGACTTGCAGAAGCCACTAGTGTTCTGAGATTTTCTCTGGAGCAGTGCCAACATTTATCCTCTTCACTGAGTTAATGACTAATTCTGAGTCAGCCTCAATGATGACATTGTGAATGTTGTACTTGAGCAGTATTTCCAGGCATAATTCCATCGCCATGAGCTTAGCCATATTATTGGTTTCTTTTCCTAGATAGCTGTGGAAGATGACTTGTATGTTTCTTTCCTCATCCCTCATGACCCCTCCATATCCTGCTTCTCTTGGATTGCCTTTTGAGGCCCCATCTATGTTAAATTTTAAAAAGCCATGTGAAGGGGGTTGCCATGAAAATTTTTCTGCTGAGGTATTCTTGTTGATCTGCATAGAATCCTAAGGGGGATGAACCTTGAGCTGTAACTTCTCCAGTATTCTGGCCTCTGTTTGACCAATGGGTTTGCCTATAGCTACCCCTCCTAGGATATGAACAGTCTCCTTGAGTTGTTTAAAGATTAGCTTAAGGATGCTGCTCACCGGACTCGATTTATTCTTGAAAATCCTGTTGTTGTGCTCCTTCCAAACATTCCAAATTATGAATCCTGGGGTCAGCATTTAGGCAGAGTTAATGATCTCATTATCCGAAAAAAAATTCTGCCAGTTCTTCAAAGTAGTAATGATGTCATTTACATTTCTATCTGTCTGCTCGAAGACTTCTCCAACCCAATTCCAGAGTATTGAAGTGAAAGTGCATCTATTTAGGAAATGATTTGTAGGTTCTTCCTGTTGTCTACATAAGTGACATCTTGCGGGGCCAAAAAAGCCTCTTTTTCTTAGGTTATCCCATGTCAGAATCTTGCCCTGTTGAACTAGCCACTTGAATAGTTTGACTTTCATCCAATGAGGATTATCCCAGAGTTCTTTCCACGTCTTATCAGTGTTTGGAAGGTTAAGCCCTGAATCTATCCTTTTGGCCTCCTTAAGGTTGAAGAGACCTATCTTGTTCTTTCCCCATCTTAGTTGATCGTCCAAGTTTGAGCTTAAGATATGCCTTTTGTCTAAAAGACATTTGAGGGCTATAACTTGAGTATGCAGCATGCCCATTCCACTGTAATCTGGAAGTTTCCATGTTCTCCATTTTCCATTGTTCCTTGATTGGTCCCAATAGTCACTTACCCACCTTAATCCTTTGTTGATGGTATCGGTGTGAATGTCTGCTAATTCTTCACTTCAAAGATTATCCTCTTGCTGCCAATTATCCTCCCAGAACCAAGCCAAATTTCCATTTCTAATCTCCCAGAAACTGTGATTTTGGACTAGGGCCTTGCTCTCCCATGCCCTATTCCAAATTGCAAAACCTTTTACTTGTCTTGTCATTCTGATCAGGTTCTTCTCCTACCATTCTCTTGCATATTTTTGCTTCCATAGTTTTTCCCAGGGGGTTTGTATTTCTTTTAGCCATCTCCACACGATTTTGGCACCACGAACTCTGTTAAGAATTTGTAGGTCATGGAGACCCAAGCCACCATGGGACTTAGGTTTGCATACCCTGTCCCATGCCACAAGGGCCCATTTCTTCTTTTCTTCACCTTTCCACCAAAGAAAGTCTCTCTAAATGTTTCTTATGTTAGTAATTACACCAGTTAGTGCCGGAATGGCAAATAGCATATAGATAGGGATACTTTGGAGGATAACCTTAGTTAGAATCAATCTCCCTACTAGATTTAGTGCTCTATTTTTCCATTTGCTAATATTATCTTTTAGCTCATTGAGAACAGGCTCATAGATATCCTTGTGTAGTGGTTTATCGGTGAGAGGAAATCCCAGGTACTTCGCAGGGAGTGACTCCTTTTGAAAGCCCAAAATGCAAGAAAGATTACTTTGTATTGAAATATCAGTATTGAAAAAGAAAATCTTTGATTTAGTAAGAATTACCTCTGTGCCTGCTGCCCTAGCAAACTCACTCAGAATCTATTTGAATGTTCAGATTATCTTCTGGATACATCGCATAAGGATTATTCTTCATCTATGTTTCAAACCAGCAACAGTGGTTCATCTTCAGGATGTGAAAGAATATTGGAAGTCTGGTCTTATTTTTCACTTATATATATAGAGAGATGCTTAGCCGACAGATGTAATTAATTTAATTATTCTTTTTCTTTTTAGGTTTATGGTTAATGGTTGTATTAATTTTATTTGTTTTAATTATATAATTATCTTAATTTAATTTTGATTAATTATTTTGAATGCTTTGGCTTCCTTGACAGTGGGTGTGTCTTGAAGCATAGTATCATCCACAAATTTCTTATGTGTCACCGTGTCCCCACCTTGAGTGAGTCTCAGACCCTGAATTCTCCCTTCTTCCTTAACAACTCTGATGGCTCTCCCTAAACCTTCCATCATTAGAATGAAAAGGAAAGGAGAAAGAGGATCGCCTTGCTTGAGACCTCTAGATGGCTTGAAGGTTTTGGAGGGAGAACCATTGAGAAGAATTGAACAGCTAGCAGTGGTAACTAGTGCCATAACCCATTTAATTCAATTGTAATCAAAGCCATAGGCTTTTAATATTTCTCTTATGTACGGCCAGCTAAGTTTGTCATAACCCTTTGCTATGTCGAGCTGCATTATCATTCCTACCTGTTTGTTAGTAATGAGTGACTGAACCATTTCATGTGCTTGAATTATATTATCTAGAATTTGTCTTCCTTCCACATAGCCCATTTGCTCCTCTAACGATAGGGTTGGGAGGAGTGGTTTGAGATGGTTGGCAATTACTTTGGATATAATTTTGTATACCACATTTCATAATGCTATAGGTCTAAATTTGTCTGGAGAGGTGGCCTTTTCCTGTTTGGGGATTAAGGCTATGAAAGATTCATTGAGCGCCTTTAAGATTGTCTTAAATCGTCAGGAGTCTTCCACTACCTCCAGGATGTCCTACTTCACTATCCTCCAACAAGCTTTGAAAAAGTCCACATTGAAGCCATTTGGGCCTGGTGCTTTCCCATTGTGCATCTCTTTCACGACTTCCTCAATTTCTTCCTCTGTTACTGGTCTGTTGAGATTGTAATTATCTTCTCTAGTAACCAATTTAGGAATGTACTGAGTAAATCTTTTCGTAAACTGGTATTTGTCTTTCGAGGTGTCCTCAGCAATTTTCTGAAAATGCTGGACTAGAACCTTCTCCATCTCTTCATGAGTGTGTCTTTCTATTCCATGCTAATCTGTGAGTTTCACAATCCTATTGTTGTTTCTATGAGCTATGGTGGATCTGTCAAAGAATTTGGTGTTTCTCCCCCCATATTTAATCCATTGTACTCTAGATTTTGTCTCGAGAATATTTCCTCTTGAAGATATCTGTTCTCCCACTCCTGCTAGAGTGACTCTGCCATCTCTTTCCTTTCATCTGTATAGCCTTCTATGATAAGAATCTGGTTTATTTCCTTTAGTTTCCTTTCCACATCTCCTTTAGCTTTGAAGATGTTACCAAATTCCTTTTTATTCCTTTCTTTGAGTCTACCTTTTATGTGTTTGAGTCTGCAGTGTAGAAGGAACATCTTTGTACCCTGAAGGTGTAGCTCTTCCTTCCACCATTTTTCAATGTTTGTGAGGAAATCTGTATGTGTGACCCAAGCGTTCTCAAACCTGAAGGGGGTTTTCCTTAGTTTACCAAAAAGAGAAGCTTCCGATTGGATAGGCCAGTGATCTGAACCTCCAAAACGCAGTATGAGCACAGTAACGATGCTTCCCCTGAGAAGAAGTTCCTCTAAAACAATAAATCTATCCAATTTTGAGGCTACTTGGGCAAGGCCCCCTCTTCTGTTATTCCAAGTGAAGATTCCATTGCTTGTTTCCATATCAACCAAGTTCATATTGGTGATGAAGTTCTGGAAGGTGACTGAATCTCTACCAAGTGTTCTAGTTCCTCCTTTCTTCTTCATAAGTGATTTTGTCATGTTAAAATCACCTCCAAGAATCCAACGTAGAGCTGGGTATCACTTCTTCATATCCTCCAGTGTTGTGAGGAGTTGAAGTTCATCCTCCATTCACTGTGGAAGATAGACATTGGTGATCATGTAACATTTTATGTCACCCATCGGTTGGAAAATCAAAGAAAGGTGATGTCTGGATGCCTCCACATCAATCACACCTAATTTCTGTGGATCCCATAGAGTGAGAATGCCACTAGTAGATTTATTTTCCTTAACTTCAAGGTATTCATATCTATTTAACCATTTGCTATGTTTTTGTGGATCCTCTCCACTGAGCATTTTGTTTCCTGTATGAATACTATGTCAGTTTTTTTCTCTCTGATCCTGTTACCTAGATTCCTCTGTTTTCTTCTGCTCCCTAGTCCTCTAATGTTCCATCTTGTGATTTTCATTGAGGTGGGGTTTTAAAGGATAAACTGGAAAGGTCTTTCATCCTTCCTTAGTCGATCATGATTTTTCCACAGTCCATCAGTAGTTCTTTTTGTCTTTTTCTTCCCCTCTTGCGTGGATTTTTTGTTAGTTTTCCTGTTATTAATCCTATTGAGGAAGTCCCTTTATTTTTCTAGTTATCATGTCCCCTTTTGACTCCTGCAGCTGTTTGATGGGACGTGTTAAGGAATATCTATTGGACCTTGTCCACATCCTCCTGAGGGATGGATTTTATTCCCAAGTTTCCTCCTTGTTCTAGAAACTTTTGCAGCTCTAGGTTCTCCCTTTCCAAGATCTCCTGTAAGTCTTGGTCCTCTGTACCACTTTCACTTTGAGTCATTTCCTGGTCTTTTTCTATTTCCATGGTACTCAAAGGGTCCGTTGTGTGTTCATTTTGTTTCTGAGTGAACTCCATGCTCATCTCTTTTCCTTTTCCCCTTGCTGTCTGATTCTTTGTACCCTCTTGATCACCTCCATCTACTTATTTTTCTCCTAAGATCTCAAAACTGTTGTAACATTTTGTTCTGTTATCATTCGAAATAGGGTTCTTTTGTATCTTCCTTCCCCATCCTTTTCCTTTTCCTCCTACTTTGGTGAAATTTGTCTTGTCTTTCCCTTTGTTGGTGTTTAGGTTTTCCTCCCTTCTATTAAGAGGACAGTCTCTAGATAGGTGCCCATGCTCATGACATTTGTGACATTTGAATGGGATATGTTCATAGTCAACTATTTGAACCCATTCCTCATCATAGACTTTTAGAATGACCTCATCTGGAAGGGATCCTGATAGGTCCATCTCCACACACATATGAGCATAGGAGGTATATTTTCCCAATAGAGTTGCCTCTGAAATTTTTAAGAAATGACCTAATTTATTGTCTATAGCTTTTAAAGCCTCTAGCATCCAGTAATCTAAAGTTAAGGAATATAGTCTAATCCATACCAGTACCGAAGTGAAGGTTTCTCGTTCTGGAACGAAGTTCATCGTCCATGGCCGCATATAGAGACAAACAGTTGCAAAGAAGTATGGTTCTCGTTCAAAAATCATGTCTCTGTCTTCCATGTTCGTGAACACCACTGTAAAAAAACCTTTGGATCTAATATGTATATTTAACTCCCCCTTTGGTTTCCAGTTGTATTTTATCCAGGTGTACAATGCTTTCTTTGACGGCCAGATTTCCATAAATTTGCATATGATGGCATAGTTTGCCATGTGATCTCTGTGTGCTTGCAGAGCTGGATCATTCAGAATGACCCAAGGTTTAGTTATGGTCTTGGGTTTACAGGGCCCCATATTGGATCTATTCTCTGTTCTCTGACCTCTGTGTTCTGCTTTCTCCTCCTGACGGTCTTCTTCGTGGGCCCCTTGATTTGCATGGGTTTTTCTGCCTTCTGCCTTCTGAGTTTTAGTGTTTCTTGTCTTGACCTCCAAGGGTTGTGGAGGTTTGTTCTTATTCCCTCTTTTTCCTCTGTTTGCTACCATATTTTTGTAGTAGGGAGTGGAGCTCCCTCCTCCCTGTGCCTCCATGGGTACTTGTTGCCCTCTATCACTCTCTTAGTAAAACCCTAGAATGCTCTGCAGAACCAGAAATCACCCGATCATTGGGTACTTTAGAAATAAATCATAAAAAGAGAAGAATATGATTATCTATATTGTCTAATATTTTAATCCAATGAGAATTTGTAATATTAATAGTTATAATATTATAAACTAGCAATTGCATTATATATTGCAAAGGAAGTGTAGTAAGGAAGAGCATAGATGAAAATATATTTGATTTGTTACTTGATCTAAAATTTAAATGTAAATATAGTACATTTTGAGACACTGTTGTTGTTGTTGAGTAACTTTTTAAAAATAGGACCTTTATCTTAAGTTAATCTACAAATTTGAATTCATAAAATTTTCTTATATGAATATTTAAACAAAACTCCAATCTTAAAAAACTTTTAGTCAAATCATAAAAAATCAATGCAACTAAACCCCGGAGCAAATTAGGTGAAAGAAGCATAGTTTTTAATAAAATGGGAAGCAAGGGTGAGAAGCAAGAATAAAAATGTTGTCTTACACAATATAATGAAATTTGACTAGTAACTAATTCAATTCAATCTATATTAAAAATAAATTAATATTTGATTTAGATTCATTAAAATTTCACTAACAATCCTTGTTACGAAGATATTCACAAACCAACTGCAAAATTATTAATAAAATGTATTAATATCCATGACCCTATAATCACTTCACAAACAAATCTCAATATTGTTAATCAAATGTTTCAGTATTGATGACCTCACAAACACACATCACATGGAAAAAAGAATACCACCTGAATGAAGTTGTAGATGCATTTACCTTCAATCCTGCAGAATTGGAGCCATTTCTCCCTTGCATGATGCAAAATACATTGAGGTTATACGCAAGTATAAATGTGGTCACAAGAAGAGTACCACTATTGTCAAAGCATAATGCTGAGAGGGTGTTGGTATGTGCTCTAAATTGTGCAACGATTGATTTTCCAACAAATCCCAAAAACATATATTCCTATTCAAAAATTTATAAATCCATCATTTCTCCCTGGCATGATGCAAGATACATTGAGGTTATACGGAAGTATAAATGTGGTCACAAGAAGAGTACCACTGTTGTCAAGTCATAATGCTGAGAGTGTGTGTAAGAACTCTGGACACCACATATCTCCACAATGGTATGATATTGTCCACTTTGGGCCTAAGCCCTCATGGATTTGCTTTTGGACTTACCCCAAAAGGCCTCATACCAATGGAGATATTTTTCCATCCTTATATATCCATGATCCTCCCCACTTCTAGTCAATGTGGGACTATTTGGTCGTATACCCAACAATCCTCCCCTCAAACAAAGGACCATTGAGCCTCCCCTCAAACGATTATCCATCCGTCCACTCTCTACCAACCAGGGTTCTCCGCTCCAATGCGTTGGAAGCACACGCCTTACATGGAAGCACCACCTGCCTCGAGAGTTTGCTCTATCCCAGGTCAACTCCTCTTCACTGTGTTGGGGCGAGGACACGTCCATGAAGAATCCGGAGCACACCGCCTGTCTAACCGAGCTCATCCATGGATCCCATCGTGATATTACCGGGGCCCACCACCTTCGTTCAATATTCCGAGGATTCATCCACTTGGCTAACTTCGGGGCATGGCTCTGATACCACTTGTAAGAACTCTGGACACCACATATCTCCACAATGGTATGATATTGTCCACTTTGGGCCTAAGCCCTCATGGATTTGCTTTTGGACTTACCCCAAAAGGCCTCATACCAATGGAGATATTTGTCCATACTTATATATCCATGATCCTCCCCACTTCTAGTCAATGTGGGACTATTTGGTCGTATACCCAACAGTGTGCTGGTATGTGCTCTAAATTGTGCAACGATTGATTTTCCAACAAATCCCAAAAACATATTCCGATTCAAAAAGAACAAATCCCAAAAACATATATTCCTATTCAAAAATTTATAAATCCAGCATGATATCACTAAATAAGAGATGTGCATATCTACAACATTTTCCATGGACTTTATTTCAAGAATAGGTTGAACCCAATGCCCGGTACCACCTTTGTATTAGCATTATTAGTTGGGGATGGGATCAATGAATCATACAAAGATGGAGAAGGGCTAGTATCAGTAGTATCTTTGATAACATTCTGAACAATGGAGAATACAATTAGTTACAATTTCCACATCGCAAAATTGAGCAAATGGTACCCAAAAATGAAATATTTGGCCTTCTCATGGGTGTCTGCACATGCATGCAATAACTGTCATCAGAAATTGACACCAGTTCAACTTTATGCCCTGTACAAAAAATACACCACAAGGAGCGTGTATAGCGTACATTCTCTCTTAGATCCCACAGAAATAGAAGCATAGGCAAATAGGCAATAGTTCAGAGAGCGTACAAGTAAACATATTAGCCAATGGATAGAACTGTTGACATAATTGATTCAGTTGATTGACTTCCATATCTAGCTGTAGATCTGTATACAATTGCAAGAGAGGCGTTAAAGAAATCATAGGCATCTAAAGAGTTAAAATGTTCTGATTAAATTAGTTAAGGCTACGTAAACGAAGGATTTTTGTCTTGTGTTGTGGTGGTATAGTTTGTGGTATAGCGTACTATATCAATACTATGTGAGAAGTAAATATAGTCACCTACATTAATAACAAATTTTCTTGTAAAGACTTTAAAAATATTATTATTAAGAGTTGATCTACATGATTATGATAAAGAATTATGTATGATAAAGAATTATGTAAAGTAGTGATGGAGTAATTTTTATGTTGAGATTTTCTGTTTGAGTCAAATAGGAAAAAATCTCTGAAGGATGACAACAATAGGGATTTAGTTCCTAGATTAGGTCCAGGCTGTTGGGAGGGAGTTAATGCCTCCTATATTTGATGTGAGGGAGTTATGAGGCTGTTAGATTGTCTATGCTATATAACAGGCAATCATTCGGATGATTTGCCAAGAGAGAGTGTGAGGATTTCATGATGTAATCTCCTAATTTAATTAATATATTCCTGATGCCTATGTTTGGTGGACGTAGCCCAGATTGGTTGGGTGAACCACGTTAATTCTTGTGTTTATGTGTGATAATTGTTGTGTGTTTTTATGTTTGTTGTGCACCTGATCCAACAATTGGTATCAGAGCATGTTGGAGTTGCTGGTGCAGAGAGGATAGCCTGGATCGTTTGCGTGGAGGTTTTCATCATACCTAGAGCGCTGGTGCCTGAAATGGATGGACCGCTGGCTGTCCTGCATGATTAATGCTGTTGTGGAGCGCGGGTGCGTGGAAAGCCTGTGCATAGAGCGTGCTGAGAGCTGTGTGTGCTGAGACCTGTGCGTGGAGGTTATTGTTAACCTGGTATGTTCGTTAACTGCGTCGAGTCTGTTTTTTAAATTGATGGTGTGATTTATTTTGAACCAGCGTGGATTGGGTTTTTTACAAACGGCGTGGATATATGGTTTTTTAACCAAACAGCGTGGGTATTGTTTTATAAAACCAGCATGAATATATAACGTATGGATGAGATGGGATTGAAAACGTGACGGTGGCGTAGGCTCAAAGCAATATGTGCATTGTTTTCATTTTTTAAATTCTCATTATTTGAATCAGATATGTGTATGAGGGTTGTGCTGGTTTTATAAAGCGCTGTATATTTAAATTGCGGTATTTAGCAGGATTGTTAACCATATCCAACAACGGATTATATGTATCTGAATAAGCCGTTCTGAGACCTGGAAACTTCGCCCTCAAGAAATAAAAATAACCATTGTCAAATTGGTTGTTGAGGTGGGTTTGAGTAGCACATTAATTGTTTTTTTTTTTTTAAAGTGATTGGAAAAAGGCAGTTTTTTGTTTTTTAAAAAGGAAAAAGTACAGAGACACAGGCAGATTTGTTGTTGTGTAAAATCAAAGGCATAGGCAGATTTTTTGTAAAATCAAAGGCAATTTTTTTTTATTATTGCTGGTTGGATATTTTGGAGATTACTGTGTTTTTTGATACAAATGGCGAAAACTCAAAGTGCCAGGTTTGAAATTGAGTTTGACGATATCCTTGAGTTTGATGATGTTGTTGGAGCCTTGTTGGCTGAGGAGACGAGGAAGAGGTCGAATGCAGACACCTCTACATCAGAGGTAATTATGGCCAGAGGTCGCTCACGAGAGAGACACTCCGGGGGAAAGCATAGCGACTCTCATTCAAAGTCAAAAGGAAAGAAGCCCAAGGTGAAGTGCTGGCATTGTGGCAAGGCTGGACATCTAAAAAAGGATTGCTGGAAGCGAAAGCAGGCTGCTAAAGTAGGCTCTTCGACAGAAAAGAAGGAAGCCAACACCACAGATACAGGTTCAGTATCAGGTTCAGGTATGAGTGATGAAGTATTATCAGTTAATGTTTCAAATCATGGTCAACATTGGTTGTTAGATTCCGGGGCATCAAACCACATGTGTATCCATAAAGAATGGTTTAAGGAATATAAATCAATTAATGATGGTGTTGTGTACATGGGTAATGATGTAACATGTAATATTGTTGGGATTGGAAGCATACAACTACAAATGTTTGATGGAACAACTAGAATATTAACTGATGTGAGGCATGTACCAGATTTAAGGAAAAATTTGATTTCACTAGGAGCACTTGATTCAAATGGATATAAAACTGTAATTCAAGGTGGAGTAATGAAAATTTACAAAGGCATCTTACTAGTCATGAAAGCTAAGAAGGTAGGAAATCTATTCCAGTTAGAAGGTAGAACTGGGTCAGATCATGTGTCTGTGTCTGAACATGACAGTAGTTCCATTCACTTATGGCATCAAAGATTGGGGCATATGAGTGAAAGAGGATTGAAAATTTTGGCTGACCGAAAGTTACTTCCTAATCTAAGATCTGGAAGACTGGATTTTTGTAAACACTATCTGTTTGGTAAACAAAGTAAACAAAAGTTTAAAACAGGCAAACATACTAGTAAAGGCATACTTGATTATATCCATTTAGATGTTTGGGGTCCAGCCCCTACAGCGTCATATGGTGGTTCGTCTTATTTTGTATCATTTATTGATGACTTTTCTCGGAAAGTTTGGGTCTTCATGTTGAAAAAGAAGTCTGATGTTTTTACAGTTTTCAAGCAGTTTAGAGCATTGGTAGAAAACAACACTGGTAGAACTATAAAATGTTTAAGAACTAACAATGGTGGTGAGTTTTCCTCCAAGGAGTTTGACAGCTATTGCAAGGATGCAGGGATCGAGAGACATAAGACCACGGTTTATACTCCTCAGCAGAATGGAGTTGCTGAACGCATGAACAAGACTCTTCTAGAGAGTGCAAGGTGTATGCTGAGTAACGCCGGGTTGCCGAAGGAGTTGTGGACAGAAGCAGTGGCAACCGCTTGTTATGTGATAAACCGATCTCCATCAACGGCAATAGACTGCAAGGTTCGGCAAGAGGTATGGACAGGACACCCTTGTGACTATTCTAAACTCAGAGTGTTTGGTTGTGATGCATATGCTCTAGTGCCTAAACATCAGCGGACTAAGTTAGATCCAAAGTCTAAAAGGTATATCTTTGTTGGGTATGGTGATGGAACGAAGGGATATAGATTGTGGGATCCTACTACCCACAAAATCATCATCAACAGAGATGTAAAGTTTGATGAATCCTCTCATGTACAGTTAGATGTAGATAGAAGTTTGAAATAGGATGATGTATCTGATTTCCAGCATATTCAGTTTGACAGCGTTTCTAATGATAGTCATAACGACCATAGTTCAGATTCTAGTCATGAACAGGTTTCAGAATCAGATTTTGAACATGGTTCAGATGGAGGTCATGAACAGGTTTCAGATGGCGATCATGAAGAAATTCCTACAGTTGATAGACAGCCAATTGTGGAAGCACCAGAAACATTCTTAAGGAGGTCTACAAGGATCAAACGCCATCCGAGAAGGTATGATGATCATGTTACCTCGGTTGCTTTGATCGCTAATGATGATGAACCTTTGTGCTATCAGGAAGCTGTAGAAGGTTAGAATAGTGACAAATGGAAAGCAGCCATGAAGGAAGAAATGATGGCCTTAGGTAAGAATGGCACGTGGGATCTGGTTGAACTTCCGAAAGGCAGGAAAACTGTGGGATGCAAATGGGTCTTCAAGCTGAAACGGGGTGTGAATGATACGGAAGACAGGTACAAAGCTCGGTTGGTTGCAAAAGGGTTTTCTCAAAACGCTGGCATAGACTTTCATGAGATATTTTCACCAGTGGTTAAAATTGTTTCAATTAGAGTTGTGTTAGCATTAGTGGCTTTGTTTGATTTGGAGTTGCAGCAGTTAGATGTTAAGACTGCATTTCTACATGGTGATTTAGATGAGGAAATATATATGGAACAACCGGAAGGGTTTGTTCAGCATCGCAATGCGAAATTTGTCTGCAAGCTCAAGAAGTCATTATATGGCCTGAAGCAGTCACCTCGGCAGTGGTATAAGAAGTTTGATTCTTTCATGTTGAGTCAGAAATATGTAAGAAGTGAATATGATCATTGTGTTTATTTTAAGCAGTTAAATAATGGCATGTTCATTATCTTAGTGTTATATGTTGATGATATGCTTTTAGCAAGCAAAAGCATTGAAGAAATCAACAGGTTGAAGACTCAGATGGCAAGGACGTTTGATATGAAAGATCTAGGAGCCGCAAGACAGATTTTGGGCATGGAGATTTTCAGAGACAGGAGTAATGGTAAGCTCTGGCTATCACAACAGAAGTATGTTGAGAAAATACTTTTGAGGTTTGGTATGAACAATGTGAAGCCTGTGTCGATCCCTTTAGCTTCCCATTTTAAGATTTCTTCGAGTTTATGTCCTAATATCGATGAAGAAAAGGATTATATGTCTCGAATTCCTTATGCCAATGTAGTAGGATGTTTGATGTATGCGATGGTGTGTACGCGACCAGATATTTCTCATGCAGTTGGGGTTGTCAGCAGGTACATGACAAATCCGGGTAAAGAGCACTGGTCAGCAGTGAAATGGGTGCTTCGGTACTTGAGAGGCACAAGTAGTTATTGTATTTCTTACAATAAGAGTAGTGAATTTGTTTGCGGATATGTTGATTCCGATTTTGAAGGTGATTTGGATAAGAGAAGATCAACTTCAGGGTACGTCTTTACTCTTGCAGGTGGAGCTATAAGCTGGATGTCAAAGCTACAGAACATTGTTGCTTTGTCTACTACTGAAGCAGAATACATTGCTGCTTCTCATGCTTGCAAAGAGGCGGTTTGGTTGAAAGGTTTGCTTGGTGAGTTTGGTAGGTTACAGGATAACATCAGGTTACTTTGTGACAGTCAAAGTGCAATACATTTGGCTAAGAATCCGGCCTATCATAGTAAGTCAAAGCATATTCCAATCAAATATCATTTTGTAAGACAGGTTATCACTGAAAGGGGAGTTTCTCTTGAAAAGGTGCATACAAAGGAGAACTGTGCAGACATGTTCACGAAACCAGTTTTGTTGGAGAAGCTACGCTGGTGTTTGGCTTCTCTTGGCTTGCAGAAAAGATAAAATAATAATAACAGGGCATCAGGCGAATTGTTGTCAAGGTGGAGATTGTTGAGATTTTCTGTTTGAGTCAAATAGGCAAAAATCTCTGAAGGATGACAACAATAGGGATTTAGTTCCTAGATTAGCTCCAGGCTGTTGGGAGGGAGTTAATGCCTCCTATATTTGATGTGAGGGAGTTATGAGGCTGTTAGATTGTCTATGCTATATAACATGCAATCATTCGGATGATTTGCCAAGAGAGAGTGTGAGGATTTCATGATGTAATCTCCTAATTTAATTAATATATTCCTGATGCCTATGTTTGGTGGACGTAGCCCAGATTGGTTGGGTGAACCACGTTAATTCTTGTGTTTATGTGTGATAATTGCTGTGTGTTTTTATGTTTGCTGTGCACTTGATCCAACATTTTATTTTTATTTTTTATAATATGGAGGTATTTTGACCTATCACATTTGAAAAATACAAAATAAAATCTCCATGGAAAGTTTCCATAAAAAAAAAAATTAAAAACATGTTAACTATAATTTTTTTACTTTGTTATTTTTTTTTTTTTTATAACATATAGCGTTACGATATCCTAGTTGTCCCTGTAAGGTTTTCATCTTCTGTGTAAGCTACACAAGGTAAAACCTTATTTATATTTCTCAATAAATAGGGAAAAAATTAAAGTAAAATGATAAAACCTTATCTATAAATTTTAATAAACAGGAAAAAATCTAAAAAAAAAGAAAATTAGCATGCGAATGCTTATCAAGGGCTCTAGTGTGTTACAAAGTTTGTTATCTTGCACTTACTTTTAATAAATAAAAAAAATTAGATTCACGCCAAGTGGCTCGAAGCTACCAATTTCCTAGGGATTTGAGATATTCCAATTCTAATAAGTTCTTTCATGATAAGCTCTTCATTATTATTTATAACATTCATTTATATATAATAAAATTTTGTTTATTCAATTCTAATAATTATTCCATGATAAACTCCTCATTATTGTTTATAACATTCATTTATATATAATCAAATTTTGTTTATCCAATTCTAATAACTTATTCCATGATAAACTCCTCATTATTATTTATAACATTCATTTATATATAACCAAATTTTATTTAGCAAACTAGTCCATTACTTTTAATAAATTTAAAAAATTACATTTTCGTCAAGTGGCTCCCCACCCACCAATTTCCTAGGCATTCTTAGTATTGAGATAGTTTTTTTGTTATGTAATTCCTCCATGATAAGTTCCTCATTAGCAAAATGATGCATTTTACAAGAAGATGTGCTGCCCAACAAATTCCTAGGCATTCTTAGTATTGAAATAGTTTTTTCTGTTATGTTTATGTTGTTGTACCAGTTTTAAAATTTAAATATAATGTAATTTTTTTTTGTGGCTTGCAAAGACCTTCCATTTTCTATTATATATATAAGGCAAATTTACATCACATAGTTTTACCTCATGGCCTCAACTCGCCCCGAGGGGAAACTGAGTCTGTTGGTCACCATTCCACATTATACACCATCCGAAGACAAAATTATTTCAGTGTTTCTTTCAAAGCTATGTAGGTCTTAGTCTCATGTCCAAATACTATATAAATTCTAACATAAACCACGGGAAATTTAAGTGCTATCCGAATAAAAAAAATCTAAGCCTAGAGGAACTAATCCTTCTAGACATTCTGCTACTCAGAGTTAGGCAACAGGAGTAGGACCATCAGTAGTTGCCTCTAGTATTTCAAACAGCTCCACGATGCAAGGGATGTGACGATCGATAAAATCCATCTTGACATCATGTTTGTGCAACTCGAATAGAATTTTTTTGATGTGTGTTTTGTAGTTGGGTAGGCACTACAGTGTGACTGCCATCCCCACATAAATTTGTTCCATTGCTTTACCAAGCAAACATTTCATCAAGAAATACAGGTACAAGGTGTGTTTGAATTGCGTAAATATAATGTAATTTTAATAAATTATAATATCAATTAAATTTATTAAATATATAAAAATATGATTTAAACAAGTAAAATAGTAAAGTTATTTATACGTATAAGAGATTATTTTTTAATTTTTAAATAATATAAATAGTATTATTAAGAATTAATATAGAATTATTCTAACTAGGAAATTACTAGGCACTTAGATTAATCAAATTTATAAAGGAGTAAAATTTTCATGTTTTGATTTCAAAAAAGGTTTGCATTTTAAGATAATGGATCCCTATCAATATTTAATAAATTTAGAGTTAAGATAAATCTATGCTAATCTTAATATAAAACTTTCTTCACAAATATGTTGACTTTTAAGTTATTGACACTTAGAAAAATCATAATTATAGTTAACGAAATGTAACCTATACCTCACCCAATCTATACCTCATCCAAACAATCCCATCCATTTAACAATTTGTTTTTTAAGAATAAAATCATAACTTCTATTAAAAATAAAAATTACATTCGTTATGTGCCTCAAAAAAAAACCAGCCATCTATGGTTGTACCAAAAATATTGTTTATGCATGATTTCCATCTTTATGCACCTATATAACACTCATGGAACAAAAGAACCAACCACCCACGGCCGTGAAATTTTTTTTTGGTACTTGGACTCTCCTCCACATATATACATCACCAACAAAAACATCCATGATAAATACATAACAAATGATTATAATCTAGTCCTATGATCACAAAATCAATGCAAAAAGAAAGTTGAGTTGTGCATTTAGTATATATATAGTTGACAAACGAAGATGAAATAAAGATATTATGATGCATGAAATTCCTCTACGAAAGGTCGATAGTAATAACCATGTTCCTGATCATTGTTTCATTCCTTTATATGCCATGTGCCCATAGCCTATGAATCAAACAACGCATCGACACCACCATTTATTTCCCAGTAAATGTGATAAACATAAATATCATCAAAAGAATTCTTACATATATTGACCTCCTTGAAGATGGCGTTGGCTCTGTGTATGTGATATTTAGCTATGTTGTTGAACCAATTTACAACTATATTTGAGTCCCCAAAGATCTGTACGTGTCATATTCCTTTTTAAATTGAAAACAACATAAGCAACTTCAAACTCATAATCTCAGCGTAGTTGTCTTTTCGCTATCCCAGGTCAGTTTTCGTCATGAAATAGTGACTATGAAATAGTGACTATGTGACATATGGAAAATTACCCCACCACCCAATTTCCATCGGAAATAGAGGCGCCATCAAAATATGCCCCATGGAAAGAAAAGTTGATAATTTCTTTACATATGATACGCGTACCTCGAAGAGATTCAGAGTTAGAGATTAATGCATAGATAACCAACGATTGTGTAACCACATTGTGTGGAATAATTGTCTTGTCTTGAAAGACCTCAATGTTAACCAAACATGTTATTTAAGTCTTGGAAAAAAAATAAAATCCCTACAATTAAATATATTTTAAATAATAATAAAAATATAAAAATAGCATAAAAATAAATAGATTTTAATATATATATATATATGTTTGCATCAAAAAAATAATTTGCTTACCAATAAATAAGCTAGTGAATCAACTTATCACAAAAACTAATACAAACTAAGTTGTATAAGTAAATCTATGATACAATAACACATTTCTTACTTGAAATGCTCTTAGAATAAAATCACATAAATGCAACCCTGTACAACAACTAGTACAACCTTCTCTTGAGTGGGCAATCACCATCCTCGCTGGTGGACATTTTCTTAATTTCAAATAGAATATCAGAGAAATGCATATAAAGAATATAAGTAACTAAAACTAGAAAGTCTCACAATGCTCAATTGCACAAATGCTTTACCAAGAATTACATATATAGAGAGACACTTGTACAAATCATTGACATTCTATATCCTAAGAAATTAGATCTAATATACTAACAATAAACAATAGCACAGACAAAAAATAAACAAGATCATAATACTAACTATGAATTAAAGCAACTCAACAACCTACACATACAACACATCACAAGACAACTCATCAACTAGACAACTCACAATTCTAGAACTCTCCATTTATACATTATTCTAACATCCCCCAGTAATGGATAAATAGATTCTCTACAATGCCTAGTCGTTGTCTACTATTATCAAAGTGTATCTTCCAATAGGCTTGGTAAACATTTCAGCTACATTTTCATTAATATTACAATAGACTAAGTATGTTTTGTTCTTCAATATGTTTTGTTCTGGCATGAAAAATTGGATTATTTTCCAACTTAATGAAGTTATGGTTGTCACATTTGATTCTTGCTGGTCCTCTTTATTTTTCTCTAACATCTTCAAATCCCCCTCAACCAAAAAAATTCACAAGCTGCAGTGATCATGGATTTGTATTCATATTATGACAATGAAAAATAAACAATTGATCATTTCTTATTGCTCCAAGATACGATCTTTGATCCTATATTGAATGCATATCCATAGGTTGATTTTCTATCATTATGATTTCCAGCCCAATCTTAATTAGAATAACCTCCCAACTCAACATCATATTCATCAGTATACATAATACCAAAATGAAGTGTTCCTTTTAGATATCGAAGGAATTTCTTTGTAGATTTGTAGAGGCTTTTACATGGCTTAGCCATGAATTGACTAAGGATGATGCTAGAGTATGATATATCTAGCCTAGTACTAGTGAAGTAGTTAATAGTTCCCACCAATTAACGATACAAATTTCCATTAACCTCTTTATTTTTGTCATCACATTTCAAATTAACATTTTTTTCTAAAGGAGTAGATATTATGTTGCACTCAATCATATTGAACCTTTTAAGTGATTTCCTTGTGTATTTTCTTTGTGTGATAAATGTCTCACCGTATTCCCTCCAAACTTCAATACCTTCAGAATAATGCAGTTCACTAAGATCCTTCATCTCAAATACCTGTGACAACTAACTTTTAATTCTTTAATCAACTTGGATATACTGCCTATTATGATAAGCTCATCAACATATAAAGATGTAAAAGCAATATTCCCATATTCATATTTCTTGATGTACATATTAGGATCAATTTTTCTTCTCATAAAAGAAAGAATCAATTTTCACATTCCAAGATCTTGGTGCTTCCTTCAAACCATATAAAACTTTATTTAACCTGCAAACAAGATGCTCCTGTCCCTTCTTTACAAACCCTTCAGGTCGAACCAAATAATATTTTCCTTTTAACTCACCATTTAGAAAAGAATAATTGACAGCTAACTATTACATCTTCTATAATGTCTCAATTTATAATTTTTCCTAATTTTCTCGGGAAATTGGTTAAACATTTCTACCATAAAATTCATAAAGAAATTGCAAAACAAGAACCATGAAATTGTGACAAAAGTAAAATAACATTTCCAAATAAACCTAGAAATGACACAATTGAAAATAACATAAGAAATGGAGAATTGAACAACTTTATTTCTTCACTGGAGAAATTACATACAAATCACTCAATATAAATGGTTGTAGTGATGGCCACAAAAGATCTATTGCAATAACAAATTGAGCCTCCAAAATAGAACTGGAAATCAATAAGTTGCACCTATGAATTACTGCCAAGAAATTCTATTGGTGTTGCTACTAGAGGTGAACTGTGATTTATGCCCTCAAATCTTCTCCAAGGTTTCTACAAAATTAACTAGAAGTTTCTTTCACCAAAACATACCAAACCTAGAAAAATCTTGGGCTAATTCTAGTTGACCATAAAAGCCCCAAAAAGTGTGAATCACCTAGAAAATATAGTTCTTGATGTTCCTGATGTTGGACAAGAATTATAATTTCTTCCCTTATAACTACTAACAAAATATGAAAATTTAAACTGAAGCTCATCACACCAAACCCATAAAAACCCTAAAATGGTTTGGCTTAGCTCTAAGGCAAAATCGAACCCACAATGTGATACAAACTGCCCCACAATATTAATGCATTATTCCAACTCGAATACTACCCAACAAATCCTATAAAATTAGCTATAGGCTCCTCACACACAAACTAAGAAAACCCATAAATTGTTTGGGCTAATTTCAGCTGGCCCAGAATGCCCAAAATAGAGTGAATTTCCAACTACAAAATTTTGCGCCCAACTAGAGGAATTGCTGAGAAATGAAAGCTCTCTAGAAAATCGCTAAGAGATTGTGCACAAATATCCTTTGGAAAATATCTATCACTCCCAATTTAAAACTCTCGGCAAATATTGACACCAAACACCAACAAAAACATTGTTCTCTAACCCCTCCATAGGCTCCATAGGAAAAAAATAGTCCCAACCAAAAGATACAATAAAAACTCTAAACAATGGTGCCAAACACCTCTTCTAACCTATAGAAAACTCCTACAAATACTGAGAACCTATAATAGAAATATGATGCTCTAAATAACCTCCGAGGTTTGACTTATACACCCAAAAATAACAACTTTTTGTGTGAATTCTCTGCAATAATCTCCAATGGAAGTCTTAAATTAAACTCCTCCAATGCCTTACCATGGAGACACCTAAAGATATTTGAATATAGAGGTGGAATTTCCACCTAGAAATCCTTTGTGTTAAGTAATGCTAGTTGTCTTGACTGAACAAATAAAGAGAACTGAAGTTTAGATGTCTAATAGAAATGATAAGATAGAATGATCTGCAATTGAGTTCCTCATTTTATAATTTTTCATGGAGCTTTCCTCTAGCTTCTAGATCCTCTCTTTCTCCTCATTATTTTATTGGTGTGGGTAATTTTCCACTTGTTGCCTCCATTTGAATAAAATAATAATTTGTCATCATTCCAATAAAATAATAACTTTCTTCCGTTCTCTAATAAAATATTACTTTGTCACCATTCTCAATTAAAATAAAAAATTACCTCCCTTTTCTAATAAAATATTATTTTGTTGTCATTCTCCATAAAAATAATAATTTTATCTTTTCACCAACAAAATAATACTTTCTCCTTTTTATTTAATATCTCCAAAATTGGAAAACCCCATAGTGAATTTTGCACTCACACAAATTGGGGACATGACAATCCTCCCTTCCAAAAATTTATTGTCATCAAGAAATGCCTAAACAAGAATCCCCCGCTATTTTTTGGCCCATACGGTCACTACAAAAAATTCCAAGGTCCCAATTGTGTCGCTAGGTCATCCCTATCTCATTCAGTATCATTCCATAAAGGAGTCTCTCGATACTAGGATCCAAAGCCATACTGATCAACATGGAACACCCCTTGCTACACCCATTTTTAAGCTGGTATAAGTCCTAGAAGTCATCTCCATACTATCCATGAGTAGAGTATCACGATAGTATAAAATCCTAAGAAATTCATCGTGAAGCTTCCATACTAAGTAGTCAATCTCATGTACTTCAAGAGTATGCTCCTGAAGATAAAATCCAACCCCTGTGGAGATGAATTCCTGCCCACATGAGCTCCCCGTGATATCCTCCTACTGAAAATATCACCATGCTGGCAAATTCCTGCATGAAAATAGCAAACCACTAAAAGCCAATAGAAGGTCTAAATTATCTCCCACTATAGGAATCAAATCGGCCCTAACGGTAGTTGAACTGTGAAATCATGTGATGTCTGAATCCCATGCCAGTCTTAGAAGAGTGCCACCATGCCTGACATTGTGCCACTATGAATATGATAGACTTCCAATCATGCACAAGCTTTATCCTCCTCGCCTGGAACCTGATGCCAAAAAAACTATGAAGGTCAAGCTCATCCCGCCCTAGCATCTCCATGATATCAATATTTACCCATCTATTACAAATCTTGGTCTAGATAAATAACAAGGAAAATTGGCCTTTCCAAGTGACGAAGGCCTCGACACTCCACCATATGTCAAACCCAGAGTGATATGGGTCACTCTTTTCCCTGATCCCACTCATCATGAAATAGAGTGACCAATAATTTAATTAAATCCCTAGATCACATAGCCATATTAGCTATGGCATAGTCCTAACAATTGATGTCACCAACCTGTATCATGCCCTGGGTCCTATTGATGGTGATGGACCCGCCAACATTCAGGGTACCTCCCCGATATGAAGCCCCAATAAGACCTCATACCATTTGGTGTAGGAGTCTCATTCGGTATAATGGTCTGATTGCCAAATCCTTCAAGATTTTCCTTGGTTGTAGTTGTTAGCATGAGAGAGGGATGCAATGTTGTCTTTAAAAGTCAAGGGGGTGTGCCCGGTGAGTGTTCATTTACAACTGTGTCTATTTTCTTCTACTACAGAAGGGGGAGAAAAGTGAGGGGTAATAGTACCACCAAGAGGAGAAACACGTGAACAAGAAGGATTCGTCTCACATCCAGAGGAATAGTCCACAATGGATGTGACGATAATTACAACCAATAAATGAAGAAGGATCTGTCTAGTATCCCCAAGAATATTCAACAAGGATGGGATAGAAATAACAACCATTACAACACGTTCTGAATTAGAGAAGCACTAAAATAACCAAAATAGTTCAACTATCTTAACACGTGTGAAAGATAACATGAAATTAAAACATCCGCTTAATATTCTTACAAAAATTCATAGTCCATGCATGAAGAATGTATTTGCCTTGAGGGATTATGTTATTAAGTAAAATTTCCAAGACACATGTTTACAATGTACATCACTAGCCCCAATGGTGGGACATTGTAGCCACTCCTTGCTTCTCAAAGAACTAGTTGATCTCTAATGCCTTGTAGGAGGATCCAAGGTGAAAATTCCTTTGATAATACAGTGAGGGAGCATATATAAGCAAGGGTGACTCCTTGACTACCCTCATGACTCTTTGAATTCCTATGAATTTTCAACTTACATGACTATTTACATCCCATGCATGTCCTTTGGACTTCCACTTTACAATACATTTGAATACAATATACATGGTCCACAATAGTGGTTTGGCATATGACCACTCATCACATCACATCACATGACATGAAATGTCTAACATGGACTTCTTAATGATGTGGCAATTTCAAGTCACTAATACTGCTAAGTGCTAGATGTCTTCTTGGATGTGCTTTCTCTTCACCTCCACATGGCTTGGTGATGCAAAATATTCAATGTTCTTTAGTCTTGGATGGTAGTTGCAAGCTTGAATCGCTTTTCTTTCTCTCAATTGATCAACTTGTAGATTCAAATACAAGATAGTATTTAGGCATGCTTCCCTCCTTCTTCTCCTTCTCCATCATATTTCCATGACATGATAGTGTACTTGTTCCTGCAATTCACTCATGACGAAGCAACATCAATTCGAAAACCCCTTATGTAAGATGATGCATTCTGATCCATCAAGTGAGCTTAGGACAAGTGATAGGCTGGGAAAAGGGTTTGAGTGACTATGAATTGGGTAGTTCTAGTAGTCAAGGGGAGATATTGATCTCTGAGACTGCGCAGCTCGTGTAAGCTTGAGGGACAAAACTGCATAGTTTCTGGAAGTAGTGGGGTCTCGCTGAGGGAAAGGACACTGTGAAAGTGAACTACATAGTTTTGGAAATCAAGGGAGGCTGGGATTTTGTGCATTGTGCAGTTCCAGAAGCCAAGGGAAAATATTGAGGATTGAAGATGTGAAATGCATATTTCAGGGCAGGTTGGGAGACGTAACTGTGCAATTATGGGGGTCAAGGTCGTGAGTCAGGCATAATAATTGAGTAGTGTAGTAGCTCTGGGAGAGAGGGACTGCATACTGCACAGTTCCAAGAAGCAAGGTCACATTTTATAGGGCTAATGTTTCATAGTTCACAGTTCATTTAGGACTCAATGAAGCTAAATTTCTCGGTTGGGAAAATTTTCTGAAAAATGATTAAGTTTGGGATAAGTGATGAACATTTAATTTGATCACACACTTAGCATGCTTTGATGAAACAAAAAAATAAACCATCGGAACACATGAACAAAGATTTTATCTCTGTGTGACTACCTCACGACAAAATATGACAAGCGCGACACTTAAGATAGGCTTTAGGACGACCGTGACGACACTTGTGTGACAATGTTCAAGACATTGTGTATGGATGCAAAATATGTTTACATGGTTAGGAAAAATCATATACACAATAATGACCTTTGAAACCGTCAGAATAGGCTTTCAAACATTGCACAATAGCCAAATATGCCAAAATATGACACTTAACTCAACATGTAAAAGGGAACAAAGCATTGCAAGAAAACTCATGAAATGAACTCTAGTTTTTGCAACAATAATATAAAATACCAAGGAACGCTCCAAAATTGAGTGTAAGACACAATTTTGGAGGGTGGCGCAATAGCTACAACACTTGGTGACATACTAGTTGAACTCCAACTTCTCTATCTTGGCTAACTTCTTTTATGCCGGGCCTTCATTCCTCAGGGAGTATTGATTCATCGTGAAAATTACTTTGGCTTTCCCACTTACCCCACAATCAGATATGGTCCCCTATGTACCTTCTCACTTTAACACAACATAAGATTCAGCATAATCACATTGTTTCAAGTTGGGAAGGGTAGTGTACCTTGCGAGGTTAATATTTTCACAGTATATTTTTTCATATTTTGTGTTTCTCCATTGGCAGTAGTCCTCGACAGTACCTCGGTAGAATCATGCAAGAACACAAACATTTCTATGCTACTAGCAAGACTGTACAATACCTCAATGGAGTTGCTTGCTTCACCTCTCTGTGCAGGAATACTTTATCTCCTTTTAACCTTATTTATTTATTTAATGAAGACTGTTCATTAGCACCTATTTATTTTGGGGTGGAAGAGGGATCCTAACTTATTGAGAGAAGAAGAGCTTCTTACTTTAGAGAATCATATAGAGACCTTTGATTTAGTTTTCCTCGTTTAGAATTTTCCCCTTCTCCTTTTCTATTAGTTGGATAACCTTGGAGACACAGAAAAAAACAAAAATGAGTATAGGCATGAGGTTTCTGGAATAGACATGTTTTCATGGTTGGACCAAAACTTTCCTTACGGGTGGACCGTATTTACCATCAGAACTTCATCGGCCAAAAAATGTAACCAACACAAGGAAGATAGATAGAAGACTAGTCAAATGCTGAATTGTCACAAGACACATTATATTTCGGCCACACACATACTTAGAAGCTACAACATATTCATGCACAACACTTATTCACATAACATAAACCAAAAACAAAATTCATACAAAAAAAAAACAAGAAAATAAAAGATGATTTACATACTGTAGGGAAGAGCCCTAAATTTTCATTGAAAATATGTTCAAGTCTTGGCCACTGATAGGGAGAGAGACAATCTTATTTTCAAGTGATTGAAGACGATAAGTGTGCTGGAATATATTTTCATGCATCATGAATGGCACAATCTAAAAGGACTGAAACTTAGTGTGTTTTCCTTTGTCCTCGTGGGATTTATCCCAATTTAAGAGTAAGTCACCCACACTGAAGATGTTTTTCCATGCATAATTCTTGTCGAACCACCTCTTAATACAATTATGGTGAAGTGAAATTTTTTCTTTTTCTTTCAACCTTTCTTCCTGTAGCTTATCAAGAGTTTCCATCCTACATTGAACTAACATACATGACTCGCCATCAGATTCTTGTGAGAGTTCAAGAGCAAGAAAGTAGATGTTTGGTGGGCTGATCACTTCTTTTCTATACACTAGGAAGTAAGGGTAGGTGTTTATGAAAGGCTTCTATGTGAATCAGTTATCCCATAAGGAATTTACCAAAGCAGAGTGTTAGTTTTGCTGCTCAGAGAATATGGCCTTTTTTATAATGTAGATAAGGTTCTTATTCGTAGATTCAACAAGACCATTCCCCTGCAGATAGTAATTAGTTGAATGTTTCAATATGATACCATTTTCTAATGCAAAATCTTAGAGTTTTAATGATGAAAAGTATTTTTCATTGTAAAAAACAAGTAAAGTATTAACATTGAACCTGGAAATGATGTTCTACTGCAGAAAGTTGATCACTTCCTGATCATTCACCTGTTTGAGCGGAACTCCTTCTCTCCACCACATGAAGTAATTTGTAGCAGTTAGGATGCAATGGTGCTACTTTGGTGAGTGCAGGAAAATATCCCCAATAATTTCCAAGCCCCGCTGTTGAAAAGGTTCTTCCAGTGCAATGGGCTGCAATGGGGTGACTCGCTTCTTGTCTCTGTCAGCACACCTTTGATAGATTGGACATTTTTTCTCATAACCATGGACATTTCTGAATAATGTAGGCTAGTAAAATATGGTCCACATGACCTTATGTGCTGTAGTGTTTCCTGAAAAGTCCCCCCTATTGGTCCATCATGGAGATCACACAATACATTTTCTAAATCATGTGCCTCTAAACACTTGAGTAGTACTCTATTGTGGTGCTTTTTGCAAAGAACCCCATGCACCAACTGATAAGATAATACTATAAATTCGAGTGCCCTCTTCTGTGATGAGGGAAAGTGCAAGGGCATTGTGTCAATCTCATGGTATTGGTGCACATTCATGTACCAAGAGTTTTTAATTGTAGCGGGGCAGGGTCACTTAACTTTATTCATTTCAATTTCTTTCTCCCATTCTGAAAACTCTTCTTCTTCTTCCTTCACATTTAATACTTCTACTTCTAGTTAACAAGACCATGGCCCTTGATTGTGTGAACTGGCTTGATTTCTAGATCATACTCTTGCAACTCGCTCATCCAAGTCGCTCTCCTTTCATCCAACTCTTGTTGAACAAGTAGTGATCTGATTGTTGGGTGTAGGACAAAGATAACACAATGATTATTCAATAGATGGGGCTAAAAATTGTTTACCACCTTGTATATTATATAATATTGTTTGTACATGGTAGGGTAATTGAGCTATGGTCCTTACAGACTTATGCTCATGAAGGAGATAGGCTACTCATTGTTCAATTCATCCTTATGAGCGAGTACAATAACAAGAGAGGTATCATAAGTAAAAGTGTAGAGTAAGAAATATTTATCGAATTCTGGGTTGTATAATGTGGGTGCTTCTTCCATAGCCTACTTAATGAGGGAAATTGCATCCCTTTCCCTTTTATCCCATTTGTAGATTGCATCCTTCTTCACCATCTCTTGTATTTGTTTGACAATCTGAGCATAGTCGGAGATGAACTTACGGAGGAAATTGGTTTTCCCCAAGAGAGACTGCATGGCATCCTTATTCACTAGGAAGGGAATTTGCATGATTGTACTGACCCTGTCTCGGTTTACCTTAATGCTGCTCTTAGCAATGATGTGGCCCAAGAGAGTTAATGATTTTTTCCTTGAAACTCAACTAAGAGCAGTGATGTGGCCCAAGAGATTACCCTCAGACACTCAATTAAGTTCATGATTGCCCAAAAGTAATTTTGCAAAAGGCATCGGTTAATTATGTCCATTCAAGGGAGTGACAATGTATTTCATATATCTCTCTAATTTTACATGGATTTGATTATCTCTTCCCCTATACAGAAGCCATAAGTTTGACCAGTCTGTGGAAAAGTATCCTTGTAGCTTGCTAGACTAGTCTCTGCTCAGCAAAACTTTGTTCGCTTCCAGAATGTCCACAATCACTATATCGACAAATTGGTGGAATCATACGTTTGATGATAAGTGGATGATGAAATCTATAAGTTCACCAATTTCCTGGACATGAGTCTTGTCCAGCCAAATAATATATGCATCTTTTTTGTCCTATTTAGCATTAAGTTTCTTGGAAACATATAATGGCATTACATTCACCGATGCAGTGGAATCAACCAAGAAATTGTATACATTGAAATTGAACATTTCAAAAGTTAACAAGAATGTTGGGTAGAATGTATATGCATCCATTGCTAGAGCATTAATTATAGATGCGAGAGAACCAAGAGAATTACTAGATCCCTTATGTGAAGAGGTAGGCATTACTTGTGGAGGTTTGCCCAAGTGCCCGTAAGAGGATGTCTCTCTGGATTGTGATCTTTCATAATTCAAACATTGAAATGTTTGCATGAACCTTCTTCATGTCATCAACTATGTTATAGTCCACAGCGAGAAGAATGACTGAGGTGTCTGGGGATGTAATTTGGTTTGTGGTTTCTGGAGTGATGGTTCTATCCTTACTACTGACCGAAACACTTTTCATTTAGTCTACATTCCCGGAATTTCTCTGAGTGTCCTATGCTGAGTTGGTCGGTGGGTTGATTTTCCTTAATAAATTTTCTTTAAATTTCTTCTCCGACAACTCAATTATAGTGGCTGACCATAGGCTTCTCAAGTTATATCGGTTGGTCTGTTTTTGCACTAAACTATCACTTGGAGGTTTCTTGTTGGAAGTATTCTTTTGAGTTGTGAGTATACATTTAACATGTTCATTGCATTCCCGACACTTGGAGTTTCATTGGCTACAGTAGTGTCTTCCTCTTCTTCTCTAGGATCAGTGTGATCTTCAGCCATTACAGAATCAAGAAGTTGTATGGAAACCATATTCTTGGATTGATTCCATTGTGGGCACATTTTCTTTGAATGATGTTATTGATGAAACACGCAATATTGATCTGTGCCAAACTTCTCAATGTTAACCACAACATTTGATCCAGGTGGATCTCCGGCAACCAGGGGCATGAAAAAGGCTCGAAATTAAAAGTGGTAGAAACTCGATTAACTTGACATCAGATCAAGTTACTCATCGCCTTGATTCCAACGGTGTGAACGACACTCTAATCTGAGTTTGTATGAAGAAGATGGAAGCAGTCAAAGTTGTGAGTTGACTTACCCATGTGGTAGGCTTAAGGAGGGTGCAGTTTAGCAAGAATCCGACACCGCAATCTGGCTAGTTTTTTGGGCGAAATTGTGGGTCCATTAATTTGACTAATATGTCTAAGGTTCTGGAAAATATTTAAATAGGCGGTGGTTATTTTTTTAAAAAATATATAAAATAAAATACGCGGTGGGCGGCCATGACCCCACTGCCCCCAGAACCACCTTAACTAAACCATAAAATTGAATTAGGGTGGGCAACCATGACCCTGCCACCCCGAAGTCCACACAAGGACAGCAACATGTATTTATGGTGGGGCACACGGGCTGTCAACACCACCGCCTCTCCACCTCACCTTTAACATGAAACCAACAGTGGAAATGGGGTTCCGGCCACCAAAACAGTGGACCCGCTGCCCAATGGTCAAATCAAAAAAATGATATGTATGTTAATTTGGGATGGGGTGGATTTGATCCCCCGACCCCTCCTCAACCAAATTCCAAGTTTGCCATTGCACCCAACGGTCCTCCTTTGGATTGTTCGCCCGCCAATTTACATTTAAACACTTATGCACAACGTGCCGAGGAGGAGAGAGTGCGCACGCATTTCAAGAAAGATAACTTGCAGGTGGCGGAACTGTGAGCAGACATGTGATAGGGGTGTAGAGTCCCTACTTTACACCTTATCCTCCATCATTACCTACTGTTTTCATCACTTTCCTCTCTCTTTTACCTCATTTTCCACCCAGATCATTACATTAGTTGTCATTAAACATGATCAAGTGAGCTTTGCTAATGGATAATTGTTTTGTTTAGTTTTTGATATACTTGCAGGTATTCCACAGCTTTCTGCTGATTCCGCAGCCATCTGCTGATTCCGCAGCCATCTGATGATCCCGCAGCCATTTTGTTCTTCTCAAGGTTCCACGTGCTATTTTGCAGAATGAGCCACGTGGGCATGTTGGAATATACATGCTCGAGGTTCCTGTGCCATCAGTTCAGCCGGCCACGTCATTTGTACCTCCGGTCAAAGGGGGTCAAGTTTCGGTCAAATAAAGACAGCTCAACGTGGATACGTAAGCCGTTTGATCACGTCGGTCGAAAAGGTGACCTGTCCATGTTTTGAAAGTCGTGGGGGACATGATCTAATGTTAGATTCATTGCCCATATCGACCAAGACCTCCAGCTTGACCACGAAGCCTATGACGTGTTAATTACATCTTTAATACGCATGACAGTTAGTTCATTTTCTGTTTTTATGTTTACGTATTAGGCCATCTTACAGGTGCCTATATATACCTGTGTCTGCGTACGCTAAGGTTACCTTTTCAGATGCTGTAGTGTATGTATTTGTGAGAATTTTGGCACGTTTTCAAAACTCTGTTTTTGTAAGATCTGTTCCAGCACTTTTGGATTATGTATCTTTGCATATAAAGTAATGGAAACGTTGTTTTGAATTCTTAAGAGCATCTGAGTTTTCTGTGGATAATATGAATGGAGGGCCCCTGTTCGTATTAACCTTGTAAAGTATTTTCATGTTCATATTTCTGCAATTTCTTTATTTTACAAACATAATTTCTTTTCTTGAGTTATGTACAGCTTGATTTCTCTTTGTTGCTGCAGCCTTTATTTTCACTGATCAGGTTTACTTCTTTGTAGGTTTTCACCCGGGATTAAGTGTGTTGTGTTTGCTTTAAAATCTAATGGTAGTTGCAGTTGTCTTGTTCATGATGCTGCCCTTTTTACTCTATTTTCTAGACTAGTTTTAGCTTAGTTTTACAAGTTGGATGCTAACTAATTTATGCTCTCTTTATCATGAATGGCTTATATTTCAAGAGAACAAAACACTAATTAATTGCAGCTTTTATTTGAGTAGTCTTGGCTTGTGATACTAATACTTTTTCCACTTGTTACACATAATCACATATGTAAGAAGCAGTATGTTGGAGAAGGCTTACTAGTGTTACAATTTGTCAATTGGAGTAGATTAGAGTTTTTATCAATTCTTGGATTTGTTTTCAGCTACCTCCTAATCGTGTTTTATGCAGTACTATGTGGTAGAAGCAGGGAGTTAGGAGGAGATAATCATTAACATCAATCCTTGAAGTGATTTTCTTGTTTCTTTCATTTGCAGCAGTATGGATAGAGACTAATGCCATTAGAACGTGGTCATTTACTTTCAAGTCATTTTAATTTATTCATTTCTTTCAAGTTCTTCTTCTTTACGAATTCAGCAAGTAATTAGAAATCACCTTCACACACACACTTTCACTCATCTAGAACTCACTTTTCACACACTTGCACTCATCTGTTTATAATCATCACTCCATCTTAGGAAGATAAGTTAACCATAAACAACACCCCCAAACGACAAAAGCTCTAAGAAAGTTACTTAAGTACATATAGTACACCCTCACTTCATCAGCTTACGAGCCCCGGGTTGACAATTAATGACATCAATTTAGGAACACTAAATTGACTAAACATTTTGGCGCCGTTGCCGGGGAAGTGAAATTAAGTAGCCATACTTAGAGAAAAAAAACATAAAAAAAAAAATTCAAGGAAAGAAGTTAATAATCTATCCAAGTATGCTCTCCTCTTGCACTTTAAAGTGATCTGGAGGATCAGAAAGGAGAAAGTTATTGATTTAGTAGTCTCTTGAGTATGCTCTCTTCTTGCACCTAGAGTGAACTGGAAGATCAGAAAAAGAACTATTAACTTGACTTGAAGAAAAAATAAAAAATGACATGCATAGAGCTAGAGATTCTAGAGGACGGTTTTTAGCTAGAGCTCGAAGTTCAATTTTTACAAGTCCATCTGCTTCAAGGGAAAGACAAGAGACACCCCCCTTATCTCCAACCGAAACTCCTAGTCCTAGAATTCCCGAAATTCAAGAGCCAAGAGTTGACTCTCCTACACCTTCTATTGAGTTTGAATCAGGAGGAGACTCTTCTCTTTCTCCTACAGGAAGACCAATTGTAATTGAGGAATTGGAATCATCTGAAGAAGAAGGAGAAATCCCTTCTCATTCACCTTTTGTAGAGGAACCAGAAGATTTTGAAATCCCTAGGAGAATCATCATGGCAGAGGAAGAAGGAGGAGGTAGAGGTAGGGGTAGAGGAGGAGGAGGAAACAACAATAACAATAACGGAGGTAGAGGTCCCATAGGAGGAGGAAATAGAAATGGGAATAATTCATTTGGGTTTCCCATTGTTAATGAGGATTCCCGAGCCACTATGAAAAACATATCACCATCTGTCCTCCCTAACTTCCATGGGTTAAGGACTGAGGACCCTGAAACATTCTTATTTGAGTTTGAAGTGGTGTGTCGAACTTATGACTACCTGGATGACTCTCAGAAACTCAAGTTGTTCCCTTCAACAATGAAGGATCAAGCCTTGAAATGGTTTATGGGGTTACTCACTCAATCCATTAGGACTTGGGATGAGATGAAACAGACATTTTTGGATAGGTATTTAGACTATTGCATGCCTACTAATCACAAGGACGAGGTTTTTAAAATGATACAAAAAGAGGATGAGAGTCTAGAAGATTTACTTGAAAGGTTTCAATATAACTTGAAAAGAGCAAAAATGAACACCTTGGATGAAGAGACCTTAAAAGCCCTCTTATTAAAAGCCATCAGGGATGAATGGATAGACATCTTAAACATGATGGGGAAAGGGGATATTTCTCAACTTTCTCTCAATGACATAGCAGAACTTTGTATCCATCTCTCAAGGGGCAAATCAAAAACTCAAAAAGGGCCTAGAGATCCTTCTCTCCTTAGGGCAAATAAATCTGCAACAGGATCAGTGAGTAGGGCTGAAATCGACAGTATGCTTGATGAGTTTAAAACTGACATCTTAGGGAGTCTTAGTGAACAACTTGATACCCTTAAGATTCACAATAAACAAAAAGCAGAAGCTGAAGCTTTGGCTATCTTTTGCCCGAAATGTAGAAAGAAACATGCTTTAAGGGAATGTCCCTTAGATG
Source organism: Pinus tabuliformis (assembly GCA_031772625.1). Classification (NCBI taxonomy): domain Eukaryota; kingdom Viridiplantae; phylum Streptophyta; class Pinopsida; order Pinales; family Pinaceae; genus Pinus; species Pinus tabuliformis. Next base: position 1,818,042,032 of record CM062819.1, on the reverse strand, counting down.
CACACGTTGTAGAAACATGTGTAATTTGCTCAGAAACTCATGAGACCAAGGATTGTCCTTCAATCCCTGGCCTCAAAGCAGTGTTTCAAGAGGATCCAGATACACTCGAATCTCTCTGTTTTATTGCAAGGAGACCTTGGCAAGAACAACAAAATCAAGGGTTTAACAACTCTATGAATTCTCAATCCCAACCAAGTTGGAATCTTTGGCAACAACCTTGGCCTCAACCTCAAAATGTTTTCCAAGCATGGATGCAAAGCATGCAAAATCCTTATGGGAGATTTGCACAATTCTATCAATATCCTCCATCATTTCAGAATCAGCAAGCTCCACAACTTCCAAACCAAGGTCAACAACTATCATTGCCATACCCTCAACAACAACAAACTCCTCCACAAAATCAAAATTCTCAATTAGCACTTCAATCCCAGCAGAAATCTAACCAACTTCCCTCTCAGCCATTACCGAATCCAAATAATAGGAACCCTCAAAATTCTTATATGATGGAAGGTCAACCATTCCCTACCTACATGGTTGTTCCTCTTAATGAAGTACAACTTAGATCAGGTAGAATCCTAGATCAACCTTCCACAAGTGTTCAACAACCAAGCATTTCTGAGGAAGAATCTCTCAAAGTCAATAAAGGTTCTGAAGTATCACTTCAAACCCAAAATATCCAAAAAGAAAAAGAAAAAGAATCAATCTCTACAACTCCCCTAGTTGAGCAACCTACACCTACAGCTACACCTCCCTTTCCTGAAAGATTGCAAATTGATAAATGGGTAGAAAAGCAGATATGGGTGCCTGACTATAACTTCCTAGATGAATTGAAAAATGTATGTATCAAGATTCCCTTGTTACAGGCCATTAAGGAAATTCCCATTCTAGCAAAGACAATAAAGGAGTTGAGTTTGAAGAAAACACTAAAAAGAACCAAAGATACTAAAAGGATACATCTAGTTGGAAAAATTGCAGACATAATGATGGGTAAGATTACCATGCAAAAGTATGTAGATCCCGGTAGCCCTATTGTCAAAACTCATATTAATGGCGTTGAAATCCCAAATACTCTTATTGACTTAGGGGCCGCGATCAACATCATGAGTAGACAGACCAGGGATCAGTTAAAGCTTCCTAACCTTCTCTTTACACCCACTCTACTGCAGCTTGCAGATAGATCAATCATTAAACCTGATGGTGTATTGGAAGACATTCCAGTCTCTCTAGATTCTTGGGAATATCCTGTTGATTTTATGATTTTAACTCCCATGAACAATCTAGGAGGACATCCTCTTATTTCAGGAAGACCTTGGCTGGCCACAGCTGATGCTTTCATAAGCTGTAGGTCTGGAGACATGTATATATCAGATGGTAATTCCACCAAGAAATTCAACTTGTATCCCCCAGCAAAAGCCATAGCAGAAATAGGAGAAGATGAATGGGTAGAGGATGAAGATACTATACAACCAGTTCTAACCATCTCTGAGACCAGTGAGGATAGTCAAATTCTCAATACATTAGAAAATTTTGAAGTATCTTTAGAATATGACTCTGAACATTTTCAGATAGATGCAGACATTGAATATCTCTCCTCTAGACAAATGTCTCTCTTCTCAATGGAAGAGTTTGGTAGTTCTATAGTTGAAATCCTCCCAGGAAAAACATTAAACATTAACAAAAACTTGGGAAGACCACAACAAGAAGAATTAACTAAACTGTTGCAAAAACATTCCACTGCCTTTGCATGGGAATACACTGACATGAAAAGAATCGATCCTAAGACTTGTATTCATCATATCTACATTGAAGAGAATAGCAGACCTATTAGGCAACCACAAAGAAGGATGAATCCAACTCTTAGGGAAATTGCGAAAGAAGAACTGCAGAAATTGCTCAAGGTAAACTTCATTTACCCCATCTCAGATAGCCAATGGGTTTCTCCCTTGGTTATAGTGCCCAAAAAGAATGGTAAATGGAGAGTTTGCATTGATTATCGAGAATTGAACAAGGCAACCTTAAAGGATCATTTTCCTTTACCTTTTATTGATCAGGTACTAGACACTTTAGCAGGTAAAAAGTATTTCTCATTCTTGGATGGTTTTAGTGGGTACAATCAAATTCAGGTAGCACCTGAAGATCAAGACAAAACCACATTTACTTGTCCTTGGGGAACTTTTGCCTACCGAGTACTCCCTTTTGGATTGTGCAATGCACCTGCTACATTTCAAAGGGCTGTATTAGGAATCTTTTCAAATCTGATTCATGATTGTGTAGAGGTATACATGGACGATTTCACAGTTTATGGTAATACATTTGAAGAAGCTTTGGAAAATTTGAAAAAAGTACTGGTAAGATGTAAGGAAACAAATCTTTCTTTAAGTCATGAAAAGTGTTTTATGATGTTTACTGAAGGGATTGTTTTAGGACATCATATTTCAGGAGATGGGATCAAGGTTGATAAATCCAAAGTTGAAGTCATCTCTAAGTTACCTGTTCCAAATTGCCAAAAGGATGTTAGAAGTTTTCTTGGGTTTACTAGGTATTACAGAAGATTTATTGAAAACTTCACTAGGATAGCATCCCCTCTTTTCAAATTGCTTACCAAGGACTGTGAGTTTAAGTGGGATCCTGAATGTCAATCTGCCTTTGAAGCTTTAAAGTCTAGAATATCTGAAGCACCCATCTTAAGGGGGCCAAATTGGAAACTCCCTTTCCACATCTCTACTGATGCTTCAGATACAGCTCTAGGAGCTGTTTTGGGACAAAAGGATTTGATCCCTTATTCCATTTATTACACAAGTAAGAATTTGACTCCTACTGAGTTAAATTATACTGTTACAGAAAAAGAGTTCTTAGTTGTGGTACATGCAATCAACAAGTTTAGACATTACATAACCGGCTATGAAACCTTTGTCCATACTGATCACTCTGCCATAAGATATTTAATGAACAAACCTGTCACTAATGGTAGAGTTACAAGATGGCTTTTACTCTTGCAAGAATTCAACATTACTGTGTTAGATAGACCTGGAAAGCAAAACACAGTAGCTGATTTCTTGTCTAGAATCCAAAACACTAATGAGGATTCTCCAGTAGAAGATAAGTTCCCAGATGAATACTTGTTTGCAGTGACTACCAAGACACCTTGGTATGCAGATATGGCTAATTATCTTGTTACAGGGAAACTTCCTCTACACTTATTTCCTAATGAGAAAAAGAAAATCATTCGGGAGAGTTCACATTATTCTTGGATTTCTAATGAATTGTTCAAAACAGGGCCAGATTGTATAATCAGAAGATGTGTGCAGGAAGATGAAATTCTTGACATCCTTAAGGCATGTCATGATGAACCATGCGGCGGGCACTTTGCGGACAAGAGGACAGCCTATAAAATCCTTTCTCTAGGATATTATTGGCCTTCTCTCTTTAAAGATGCAAAGCAGTATGTTAAAAGGTGTGACAGCTGCCAAAGAGTTCGGAAACCAACTCCTTCAAATGAAATGCCTCTACAGCCTCAGGTATGCATCGAACCCTTTGAGAAATGGGCTCTAGATTTCGTTGCAACAATTAATCCACCATCAAAGCAAAAGAAATATATACTGGTTTGTACTGATTATGTTACTAAGTGGGTAGAAGCAAAAGCATTACCTTCTGCCACTGAAAATTCAGTTGTTCAATTTCGTTTTGAGGATATCTTCACTCGTTTTGGTGTCCCAAGGGAAATTGTGACAGATCAAGGCAGCCAGTTTACCTCTAATTTGATGGAGAAGCTGATGGAGGAATATAAGATCAATCACAAAACATCTACTCCCTACCATCCGCAATCTAATGGTCAAGTGGAATCTACCAATAAAGTTCTTGAAGGCATTATCACCAAGACTGTTCATCTTCATAGAAGAGATTGGGCGGAAAGGCTCCCTGAAGCCTTATGGGCCTATAGGACTACATGGAAGAACACAACAGGACATTCCCCCTATGAACTTGTTTATGGGAATGAAGTCTTGCTTCCTATTGAGTTCCAAATCAAGACCTTCAAGATGGCAGTCCAATTGGGAATGAGCCTCTCGGAAGCTCAAAGACACAGAATGGAACAGCTAAATGAGCTAGATGAAATGAGACAAGATGCAATTCTAAGGACCGATCTAGTTCAACACCAAAGATCTAAATGGCATGATCGTCATATCAAAGAAAGAAAGTTTCAGAAAGGAGATTGGGCTCTATTGTTTGATTCAAAATTCAAAGACTTCAAAGGAAAGTTTCAAACTCATTGGCTTGGGCCATATGAGATTGATGAAGTCTTTAACAATGGAGCAGTTCGAGTAAAAACTATCGATGAATTTCATACTCCTCTTATTGTGAATGGCCACCGCTTGAAAATCTATCAGAAGCCATTCTCAAAAGAAGAGTTTGTCAAATTGTTCAAAGGAGATTCTGCAATCAGGCTGGTGGAGAAGGATTCTTCTCCTCCATCAGCCTAAAGCTTTGGTTTTTGAAAAAAAAAAAAGAAAAAAGAAAAAGAAAAAAAAAGAAAAAAAAAAAGGAATAAATCTATGAGCCTGAAAACCAATCTCTGATTGGGAGTCTCATACAGAAAACTTGAGGTGAAAATCAGGGTCACCTGACACCTCATGTTTTCTAAAGAAATTTTTTTTTTCCCTTTCTTCCCTTATTTCATTTCATTTCATCATCACCACCATTTCATCCATTTTCCACTCCACCTCATTTGTTTTCATTCATCCATCCACCCACTACACTCCATCTCATCAATAAAGTCATTTTTTTTTTACAACTAAAGTGCTTTTGTGCAGATGGAGGCTACTACTGTAGATTCCGCAACCATCTGAGGATTCTGCAGCCATCTAATGATTCTGCAGCTCTCTGTACCTGCACAAATAAAAAAAAACACTGTCTGTTTGAAATTGCTTTACAGCAGTAGTCATCAATAATAGTCATGCAAAAAAATTAGTGAAGGGTTAAGTGGCAAGTTATCAGAGACAAAACTAAGCGGGAATCTGAGGTATGTTTCAAATCCTAAGCTAACAGTTATTTCATTATGTAAATTTCTCTAAATTATGTTTCTTGCCACTAAGTGTAATGATTGCCTAGCCATGAGAACATATATCCACGTATCATCCACGACTATCAGTCCTTGATTACCATGATTTTAAATCCCACTGCCGACTGCTTCTTCCATTAAGATCTCGTACTTAGGTGAGGTAACCTAATGTACTACGTCTCCACTCACGCAGCCAAATGTAATTTCGAAGCCGAGATCTAAGGACATAGCCGTTGTTTATTCATTAACCCTTCTACCCTCTTACGCTCATATCATTTCACTCGCATTTCCACTCGCATGTTTCATTCCATCTATGCTGCTACCACACTCTGTTATGTTGGGCTCACTACGCTGCCATTCACTGTACTCTGTTTTTTTTTCCCTTTCCCTCTCCGCTAATTCGAAACACCAGTGGAGGTCTGTTACGGCTGTATTCAAAGTTGAACCCATAATCCTCTGTGTTGAGGCCGTAAATTCACTGTGTAAGGCCATTTTAAAGCCAAGCTCCAAAACAGAGCCGTGAATTCACTGTATAATACCCTTGTTGAAGCCGTGTTCCAGAACAGAGTTGTGAATTTACTGTGTAAAACCCTTGTTGAAGCCGTGTTCTGAAACCAAAGCCGTGAATTGACTGTGTGAAGCCGTTTAAAGCCGTGTTTCAAATAGAACAGAGCCGTAAAAGCAAATGGGAAAGCTCTTGAGGGCAGAACCGGAAGGTTCAAAGTTTTTGGAAGGTTATCCTCAGGTCAAGGAGGCTTTACAAAAGGCAAATTGGTTACAATGTGTACAGAAGTTCAAAGGCTACCATAAGGAGGTGACAAAGGCCTTTGCAAGGTCCTTCAAAGAAAAAGATGGTCACGTGGAGATAGGAGACTTACAATTCACAGTCAATGAAAGCAGCATAGCTCAAGCTACCTCACTTCCACAGACAGGAGAAAGGTGGTTCAAGAACCGGGCAGTCCAAGATCAGCAGTGAAAACAAATTTTGAAAAACCCAGGTATGGACACAAGTATCTTTACCAAAGGGATTCCGGTTTCTTATGTTAAAGAAGAGTGGACCACTTTACTCTTGTTAGTGCAGAAATTTTTCACTTGTGAAGGCAGATTTGGGGTCTTATATGTTTATCATGCAAAGGTTATGATGCATTTTCTAGGTGATGACATTAATCTCCCTTATTTCCTCTTTTCAAGTCTTAAGAAAATGTGTGCAATGGTCCAAAAGAACCCTAGAAATGTTGAAGCACATTTATGTCATCACGGTGTTGTGAAATTGTTGGTAGAGGAACAATTAAAATCAAAAAGGGACTCATGGGAGAGGTTTCTCATAAGGAACCATTTTCAAGAGTTAGGAGGAACTTCTGGAGGATCCCCTCAAGTGGCAAAAAGAAGTAGAAGGAAAGAGGAGAAGGGGTTAACCAAGAAACCACTGCCCAAACAGAAACCATTGTTCCTGATACTACTATGCCTGAAACAACTGCCCAAGAGGAAACAGTTCAAGACCAGTTTGATGAGGAAACTGATATACAACATTCTGGACAAGATATTGATCCTGGATTTACTGAAGATGATAACCAAACAGCCCAAGGAATTATCTCTGAAACCCTTTCAGAACTTGCTCAAGAAATTGCACAGAAAAGGAAAGAAGGGAAGAAGAAACGTAAGCAAGATAAGGGTAAATCTGTAGTCCAAGAAACTACCCTCATTCCTGAAGATGTTAGTGAGGAAGACACTCAACCCTTAGCTCAGAGAATGGCCAAACTTCACAAAACTGCTCTTTCCAAAAAGGAGACAAAACAGAAGCAAAAAGTACCAAAAGAAAAACAACAAAAGGTACCAAAAGAAAAACAGAGTGCTACCTCTGTAAGAAGGAGCAGCAGATTGCAAAATAGAAAAGTAGGGGCCACAAAGGGTAAACAGTCATTCTTCATTGATTTAAGCTCACCTCAAAAAGGTACTGCAAGTCCTCCACATGCTGAGCACATTGAGACTTCTCCTCCACGTGAGGAAAGTCCGTTTGAACATGAAGTTGAGCATGAACATGGATCTGAATTTGATTATGAACCAAGTCCCAAAAAGTCACCTGAAGTGGACCCGGAACAACAAAAAGTGTATAATTATCTGGAAACATTGGAGCAAGCAGCCGCTGGCCCTAGTAATGTTCAGCCTTTAGAACAACAAGTCCACTCCTTGAAACAGGAACTTTTTGAGATTGAGGTTCTAAATCGACATATCACGCAAGAAAATGAGAAATTGAAAGAGCAAGCCAAATTGGATAAGATGATTCATGATAACACCATGTTACATTTGGGCCTGTGGCAAAGAAATAACAAGAAGTTAAGGAAGAGATGCAACAAGCTCAACAGAGCCTTGATCAACCTAAAGTTCAGATGCTTAGTAAAGAAGCCAAGGGTGAATGTGTCTACACAGAGAAAGAAGAGGAGATTGGATGTCTTGGCAGAGGCATCACAGCAGGTTGATTGATCAGTGTTTTTGCATGAGGACATGCAATGCCCTCGTAGTGGGGGTATGTAGAGTCCCTACTTTACACCTTATCCTCCATCATTACCTACTGTTTTCATCACTTTCCTCTCTCTTTTACCTCATTTTCCACCCAGATCATTACATTAGTTGTCATTAAACATTATCAAGTGAGCTTTGCTAATGGATAATTGTTTTGTTTAGTTTTTGATATACTTGTAGGTATTCCGCAGCTTTCTGCTGATTCCGCAGCCATCTGATGATCCCGCAGCCATTTTGTTGTTCTCAAGGTTCCACGTGCTATTTTGCAGAATGAGCCACATGGGCATGTTGGAATATACATGCTCGAGGTTCCTGTGCCATCAGTTCAACCGGCCACGTCATTTGTACCTCCGGTCAAAGGGGGTCAAGTTTCGGTCAAATAAAGACAGCTCAACGTGGATACGTAAGCCGTTTGATCACGTCAGTGGAAAAGGTGACTTGTCCATGTTTTGAAAGCCGTGGGGGACATGATCTAATGTTAGATTCATTGCCCATATCGACCAAGACCTCCAGCTTGACCACGAAGCCTATGACGTGTTAATTGCACCTTTAATACGCATGACAGTTAGTTCATTTTATGTTTTTATGTTTACGTACTAGGCCATCTTACAGATGCCTATATATACCTGCGTCTGCGTACGCTAAGGTTACCTTTTCAGATGCTGTAGTGTATGTATTTGTGAGAATTTTGGCACGTTTTCAAACTCTGTTTTTGTAAGAGCTGTTCCAGCACTTTTGGATTATGTATCTTTGCATATAAAGTAATGGAAACGTTGTTTTGAAGTCTTAAGAGCATCTGAGTTTTCTGTGGATAATATGAATGGAGGGCCCCTGTTCGTATTAACCTTGTAAAGTATTTTCATGTTCATATTTATGCAATTTCTTTATTTTACAAACATAATTTCTTTTCTTGAGTTATGTACAGCTTGATTTCTCTTTGTTGCTGCAGCCTTTATTGTCACTGATCAGGTTTACTTCTTTGCAGGTTTTCACCCGGGATTAAGTGTGTTGTGTTTGCTTTAAAATCTAATGGTAGTTGCAGTTGTCTTGTTCATGATGCTGCCCTTTTTACTCTGTTTTCTAGACTAGTTTTAGCTTAGTTTTGCAAGTTGTATGCTAACTAATTTATGCTCTCTTTATCATGAATGGCTTATATTTCAAGAGAACAAAACACTAATTAATTGCAGCTTGTATTTGAGTAGTCTTGGCTTGTGATACTAATACTTTTTCCACTTGTTACACATAATCACATATGTAAGAAGCAGTATGTTGGAGAAGGCTTACTAGTGTTACAATTTGTCAATTAGAGTAGATTATAGTTTTTATCAATTCTTGGATTTGTTTTCAGCTACCTCCTAATCGTGTTTTGCGCAGTACTATGTGGTAGAAGCAGGGAGTTAGGAGGAGATAATCATTAACATCAATCCTTGAAGTGATTTTCTTGTTTCTTTCATTTGCAGCAGTATGGATAGAGACTAATGCCATTAGAACGTGGTCATTTACTTTCAAGTCATTTTGATTTATTCATTTCTTTCAAGTTCTTCTTCTTTACGAATTCAGCAAGTAATTAGAAATCACCTTCACACACACACTTTCACTCATCTAGAACTCACTCTTCACACACTTGCACTCATCTGTTTATAATCATCACTCCATCTTAGGAAGATAAGTTAACCATAAACAACACCCCCAAACGACAAAAGCTCTAAGAAAGTTACTTAAGTACATATAGTACACCCTCACTTCATCAGATTACGAGCCCCGGGTTGACAATTAATGACATCAATTTAGGAACACTAAATTGACTAAACAAGAGGCAAAACCTTGCGTGAACACATTTTCAGGGGGTCAGTTTTGGTCTAGTGTTAGAATTGGGCAAGTTTTATATTGATTTTTCACCTCTCGGTGATAGGAACTCAATGGTGATGCCAGTTTCTACAATAGAGGTCTCCATGTTTCAACCATTTTCGAGATTGGAGGTATAAGAATCCTTTTTGTAAATGTCAATTGTACTTCTTCTTTCTCGTGCCACTTACTGAATGAAGGCCTCCCCATTGATAGAGTAGGGCCCAGAGACATATTCCAAATTGGACGAACTCTGTTATCAATTATCTTGCCTTCTTTCATGCTTTTATGTGTTTCTCCTCTTCTCTCATGTGCACATTAAATTTCTATGGTTAAGCTGCAATTTATCCATGTAATTCTTTAATACATATATAAGAAAAATATCTTGGATCAAGTGGTATTAGAGAAGGTCTTCGTAGATGTGACTTTCATGTTTGTGTGCTAACAAGAAACAAGCTCTGAAGAGGTGAAGGGAAACTAAGGTCTTTCGATCCTAAAGCGGGGCGTGCACATCGAAGGAGAAACATGGAGGATGAAGAGGGTCATCATGAAGATGAGCGCAATTTCCACAAAACCTTCTATACAATGGAAGAAAATGTCGCTCAATTGCTTTCAAGCTTGGAGAAAGTAGAAGAGAGAAATCCAGAAGAAAAAGGTTCAGTGCATGGAAATGGTGGAGAATAACCCCCTCCTTCTCCTTGCATGAGTGAAAGTTCTTCTTCCTCTCATCGCCATCATCATAGAAATTCAAGAGATGCATCTATGAAACCTTTCTTTAAATTAGATGTCAAATTTGATCTTCCCATGTATAACAATGAAAGTAATGCAGAAAATCTTAATAACTGGATTAGGAAGATTGAAATTTACTACTGGATTCAGTAAATCGAAGAGGACGAGGCAAAGATCCAACTGGCCTCTCTTCGACTGAGTAGCACCGCTCTTGTCTAGTGGGAGAGAAAATTGCGAAGCAGTAAGAGTGTGGGTAATTTTCTTTCCTCATGGCCTAGTTTCATTTATGCATTAAAGGAAAAATTTTATCCCTTGGGTTATAAGAAAAAATCCTTAATGTATTGGCAATACTTAAGGAAAGGCAGAGGTCTAGATGTTCAAAGCTTTACCGAGGAGTTTAGAAAACAAGCACTTAATTTGGGCATTTCACTTGACTCACTTGAAGTAGTAACTAAGTATATTGGATCACTACATAGTTATATTAGACATTCATTATTATTGTTTGAACCAACTACTATTGACTTAGCCAGTGTAAAGGCCATCCATCTTGCGAACAGGGGAAAAAATGAGAAAGATGATCATTTCAAGAAACCACCTTTCAAACCTCCAAATATGCAAACCCAAAGTGGAAGGAAAGGGAAAAGAGAAGAGGACAACATCAAAGAAGAAAGATGAATGAGAAAGGCATTATTGCACTCACTGCAAAAAAGGAAGGTCATGACTATGATCATTGTTGGAAATTGTACCCGGAAAAGAGACCAAACAAGTGTGAAGGAAAAGGAAAGCAAAAGACAGTGGAAACTATGCAGCAAGACCTTGGATCTGATTCTAGAGATGACCATGGTAGCAGGAACAAAAGGTACTCTTACACCTCATGTTAATTCTGAATCACATGAAGGCACTAGTTCAATAAATGAGTCTCTTCCTAATGAATGAAAGAGAATTGAGTTATTTCATATTGGAGTTGTCATAAATCATACAAAAGTGGAAACTCTATTTGATACCGAATCCCACGAAAATTTAACTTCAGAGTCCTTGGTAAAGAAGCTAGGCTTAGAAACCAAACCACATCCAAAATCTTACCGCTTGGATGGATACATGATAAAGCAAAATTGAATGTAACTAAGTAGTGCAATCTTAAATTTGTGATCACTTCTACGTTAGTGGATGAGGTAGAACTTGATGTGATACCATTGTATATCTATGGCATGGTGTTAGGCAGTCCATATCTATATGATAGAAAATAAATCTTCTTCCATCATGAAAAAAAATACAAAATCACAAAAGATGGGGTAGAATATATTGTAAGGGCTCATCAAACTAAAATCAATGCTAGCCTTATAAGTGCGGGACAAATGAAAAGGTTGGTGAATTCCAGTAAGGGTTGCATGTTTATGGTTGTAAGTGGGAAATATGCAGAATTATCCGATGCTTTCCATGGTTGTGATCATGTGCATAAAAAGGAATTATGTGAATTAATTTCTAACTATGATGAGATGTTTCAGTAACCAAGGGGATTACCTCTGAAGAGGGAAATCCAACAACAGATCCATTTGCAGCATGATGCTCCTTTACCAAATATTGGCATGTAGAGGATGTCGACTATTGAGATGGAGGAGATCAAAAAGCAGGTGCAAGAACTATTGAACCAAGGGGTCATCAGACCGAGAATTTCTTCATGCGGCTCACCAATTGTCTTAGTGCTAAAGAAAGATATCACATGGAGGATGTGCATGGATTACCAAGAACTAAACAAAATCACAGTGAAAAATCGTTACTCTCTCCTGCACATTGATGATTTACTAGATCAATTAAAGAATTATATCTATTTCACCAAATTGTATTTGCGTAGTGGTTATCACCAAGTCTGAATTGCAGAGCAGGATGTGTGGAAAACTGCTTTCAAGACAAAACAGGGGTTGTTTGAATGGATGGTGATGCCATTCGGACTTTACCTCCAGCCACTTTCATGAGGGTCATGAATGATCTATTTAGTCCTTTCATTGATGAGTTTGTTCATGTATATCTAGATGATATTCTCATCTTTAGTAAAAGTTGGAATGAACATGCATGCCATGTGAATAAAGTGCTTGATGTATTGAAAAAGGAAAAACTCTATGTAAAATTATCAAAGTGTGAGTTTGGGAAAACCTCTTTGGTTTACCTAGGTCATATTGTTGGTGATGGTTAATTAAAAATTGATCCTTCTAAAGTTGAAGCAGTTGTAAATTGGCCTAAGCCTACTATTGTAACTGAGGTTCACAGCTTTTTGGGTGCAGTACAATATTGGAGGAGATTTATTGCCAATTTCTCTATTATTCCAACACATTTACACACAATGAAAAGTGTAAAGCAAGTCTTTTAATGGGGAGGAAAGCAGCAGAAGTCCTTCAAAGCATAGAAATAAAAGATCAGCACCACACCAATCTTCGCCTTACCAGATCTCTAGTAGCCATTCGAGATCGAGACAGATGCCAGTGGATATGCCATGGGAGCTATACCGATGGAACAAAAGAAGCCGATATCTTACCATTTAGAGAAATTCTCTCAGGTTATGATAAACTATCCCACTTATGACAAGGAGTTATATGCCTTGGTCCAGAGTGTCAAAAAGTTGAAACAATACCTAATTGGCAAAGAGACCATCATCCATATGGATCATCATCCCTTGCAGTATCTTTAGTCACAAACCAAGTTGCAAGCTCGTCATTTCAGGTGGATGAGTTTTCTTTAACAGTTTCATCTGGTAATAAACTATAAGAAGGGCACTAGCAACAAAGTGGTCGATATGCTATCTTGCCCTCCTATTTCTGCTTCTGTTATTTTGCATCATGCTTCATTATCTTTTGAAAGTTATGCTGAACAATATGCTAATGATGATGACTTTAAATAGATTTATGCAAAACTAACCCATGGTTCATAGGTGGACAACTATCACTTGCAGGGAAAGCTGTTGTATCACCTTGGCAAATTGTGCATATCCACAGGGGAAAGGGTACATGTAATCCAGGAGGCCCACACCTCCCTTGTGTTTGGTCATTTTGGTGCTGAAAAAACTTTGTGTCATGTACAAAGATTTTGCTTTTGGCCTCATATGAAGAACAATGACTCGCTATGTAAAGGGATGTGTGATGTGTTGTGTTTCAAAGCCCTTTAATAGAAAACTTGGGCTCTACACACCACTCCCTATTCCGAGTCATCCATGGAAAAGTGTGTTGATGGATTTTGTAGGAGGTTTGCCTTTGTCTAGAAAAAGTCACGATTATTTGTATGTTGTCGTTGATTGTTTTGGTAAGATATGTATTTTAATTCCCTGTAGAAAGAAAATTATTGCAGAGAAAACTACTTTTCTTTTATTTCACCATGTTTGGGTCCATTTTGGATTTCCCACATCTATTGTGTTAGATTGGGACTCTCACTTTCTTAGAGAGTTTTGGACTAGCTTGTGGAAGATGATGGACACCAAGTTGAAAAGAAGCACGACATTTCATCCACAAACATACAAACAGATAGACAGAGGTTGTCAACTGCACCATGGTACACTTGTGGCGAGGCTATTGTGGAAAACATCCTAAGTTGTTGGATGAGCATTCCATATGTGAAACATTCCTACAATCGAGCAGTGCACTCATCTATGCATTGTTCACCAGTTGAGACATGTTTTGGCTACCTACCCAAAGATCCTTTTGATACGGTGTTTGGAAGGGAAGATGACTCCAGTGGACATGATGATAGGGACAAAGCACAATAGTTCATTTAGTAGATCTAGTTGATTCACCAAGAAGTACAGGAGCAGTTGTAGAAAATTCAAGCCCGGTACAAGGCTCGACATGACAAACACCGAGTTGATCATGAATTTCAAGTGGGTGACAAAGTGTTGTTCCATATCAGCAAGGAAAAAATGAAGGGATAAGGGAAGAAGTTACGACTAATCTGGTATGGTCCATTCACCATCTTGGAGAAGATTGCTGACAATGCCATTTGTCTCGATTTGCCGACATATATGGAAATGTACTCCATAGTGAATGTGGAAAACATAAGCTTTATGAGCCACCATTGGACACCAAAGAGGTGGGATCAGTTCCTACAGTTGATGATTTTGTACCAGAGTATCTGGATGAGTTTCTTGAAGATATTATCCTTGACAGAAGAACCAGGACTTCACGACGAGGCTATGTGCAATACCTTCTAGTTGGTTTCAAAGGTATGCACCTTAGCAAGGAAAAATGGCTGGAAAAAGAAAAGGTGAGGGAACAACTCCCTCACTTGCCAATTGACTGATAAAGCTTTTGGCAGTCCAAAAGCTCCTCAATGGGGAGGATTGATCTAGGTGGATCTCTAAACACCAGGGGCATGAAAAAGGTTCAAAATTAAAAGTGGCATAAAGTCGATTAACTTGTCATCAGATCGAATTACTCGTCGCCCTAATTCCAACAACGTGAATGACACTACAATATGAGTCCGTCTGAAGAATATGGAAGCAATCAATGTTGTGGGTTGACTTAGCCATGTGGTAGGCTTAATGAGGACACAAGTTGGCAAGAATCCAGCACCGAAATCCGATCACTTTTCTAGGCAAAATTATGGGTCAATTAATTTTTATAATATGACTAAGGTTCTGGAAAATCTTTAAATAGGTGGTGGTTATGATTTAAAAAAAAAAAAAAATACTCCGTGGGTGACCATGACCCTGCCATCCCTGGAACCACCTTAACTAAAACATAAAATTAGATTAGGGTGGGCAGCCATGACCCCACCACCCCGGTGTCCACTCAATGACACCAACATGTATTTATCATGAGGGTGCGGGGTGTTAACCCCGCCACCCCTCCACCTCACCTTTAACAAAAAACTGATGGTGGAAATGGGTCCAGGCCACCAAAACAGTGGACCCACTACCCAACAGTCCAATAAAAGAAATGATATGGATGTTAATTTGGGAGGGGTGGGATTTGATCCCCCAACCCCTCCTCAACCAAATTCCAAATTTGCCATTACACCCAATGATCCTCCTTTGGATTATACGCCCACCAATTTTCATTTAAACACTTATGCACAGTGCGCCAAGGAGGAGAGAGCACGGACACATTCCGAGACCTGTGACAGGGGATGAAACCTTGCCTGAGCACATTTTTCAGGGGGTCAGTTTTGGTCTAGTGTCAGAATTGGGCAAGTTTTATATCAATTTTGCACCTCTCAGCGACAGGATCTCAATGGTGATGCTAGTTTTTGCAACATAGCTCTCCATTTTTTGGCCATTTTCCAAATTGGAGGTATAAGACTCCTTTTTGTAAACGTTGATTGTACTTCTTCTTTCTCATGCCACTTAATGTATGAAGGCCTCCCCATTGATAGAGCTGGACCCGGAGATGTTGTCCAAATTGGACGAACTCCGTTATCAATTCTCTTGTCTTCTTTCATGACTTTATGTGTTTCTCCTATTCTCTCATGTGCACATTAAATTTCTATGGTTAAGTTGCAATTTATCCATGTAATTATTTAATACATCTATAAGAAAAAGATCTTGGATTAACATTGGACGTCTGCAAAAACTTTTCCAATTAGTTGCCGGTACTACTAGAAGTCGCAGTCCTTATGAACATGTTGAATATGGGAGGTTGGCTCCTCAGGATGGTCTTTCTTAACCTCTGTTTGAGATCTTCGATTTCAATAGATAGATACTTGACATGATGAGTCAAGCTTTCAAGATCAGATGGTTCTTTCTCTTTGGCCCTGCTCACAGAGGCCTTTGACCTCTTACCCATGTCCTTGGAGTCTTTTGTGGGTTCATCATCAGAGATGACTTTGATTTCACACAATTCCTTCTGAACAACGATAACCTCTTCATAATTTTCTGTTAGTGTTTGTTTCACAATTCTCTTCACAAACTATGCAATTCTTGTTGTCAAAGAAGCGGTGTAGTAATCTATGGTAATGGAGTCACGAGGTTTCGTGTCTTCCAGAAATCTGTTCATAATGTGATTGAACCTCTGGTTTAACTCATTCTTTCAATAACATGGCGAGGGTCTTATCATCGACAAAATTTTTAAGGAAGATCTTCTTAAACCCCCTCCAATTCATCATGGAGTTTAGAGGAATGCTATGATACGATAAAAATTCTCCACCATCCAAGGTACATGGAAAAATTATACATGCAACATCATTGTAGCCTACCTTAAGTGTTTGCAGATGCACGTAAAATTTTTCCATATGGTCTTTAACCTTCATTATTTTATCAGGGTCATACTTCATTAAGAGCTTCTCCAAATGCCTTGGAATCTTTTGTAGAACAGCCGGAAGTGTGAGTGGGCCCTTAGTCATCCAGTCCATATTTTTGTCTTCCATGTCTTCTTCTTTGATCTCCTCCTCTTATTTATCAGAGTCTGATGCCTCTTATTTCTCTTCTTCTTCTCCATTTGTCTGTCAGAAAGTTGTGTCTGAGAATAGAACATTTTTTCTGTCACCACAGTGAAAGAGTGGAGTCTCTTCTTAT
The DNA here is from genome assembly GCA_031772625.1 of Pinus tabuliformis. Lineage (NCBI taxonomy): Eukaryota > Viridiplantae > Streptophyta > Pinopsida > Pinales > Pinaceae > Pinus > Pinus tabuliformis. The sequence goes on along the minus strand of CM062819.1, from coordinate 1,818,025,389 downwards.
TTCTTCATAGAGTGTGGTAATTCTTTAAGAGGGGCAAGAACCACATCTTCAAGAGTTGAAACTACTATTCCCTGGAGGTGTTATTGTTCTCATTTGGAGAATATGAAAGACTAATTACTCTAAGGATCAATCCAAAAACCTTTTCAAATTGACAGGTTATAGGGAAGATTTCCCAAATATGATCATGCAGAATTTCATGTTCATGCCTAGGCTAAGAAGATTCACCAACTTCAGAAGCACGAGTATGGGAGGTGTAATGAATGTTGCTTCATTGACCAAAAGATAGGATGATTGGATCGGTGGGTTTACCAGCCATAAAATAGTGGCTTCCATCCTTCTAGCACCAAAAATGTTGAGGGTGCTGGACCCACCAACATTTATGGGACCTCGCTCCTATGAAGTCCCAATTAGATCTCACATAGTTTGGTGGAGTCCCAACGGATAAAAAGGCATGGTTTCCAAAGTCCTTAAATATTTTCCTTGGCTCTAGCTATCATCACGAGAGAGGGATGAAGTGGTGTCTTCGAAAAGCAAGGGGGTGTGCCTGGTGAGTGTTTTGTTGTAACTGTATCAAGTTTCTTCTACCATAGAGAGTGGAAAAAAGTGAGCCTTTGAGTGAGGGGTGATAGTACGACCCAAGAAGAGACACACATGAACCAGAAGGATCCATTTAACATCCATTGAAATAGTACACAACAGATGCGACAATCATTACAACCAATAAATAAAGAAGGATATGTCTAGTATCCTATGAAATAGTCCACAAGGATGGGACAACAATAACAACCATTACAACATATTCTCAAATAATATAAGAACTAAAATAACTGAAATAGTTCAACTATCTTAGCACATGTGAAAGAAAACATGAAATACAAACATCCACAGAATAGTCTTACAAACATTCATAGTCCATGCATGAAGAATGTGTTGGACTTGAAGTGTTTTATTATGAGGAAAAATTTCCAAGACACATATTTACAATGTACATCACTAGCCCCAATAGTGGGACATTGTTGCGAGTCCTTTCTCTTCAAAGAACTAGTTTATCCCTTTAACGCCTTAAGGGAGGAGCGAAGGTGAAAAGTCCCTTGCTCATACAATGAGGGAGTATATATAATGAAGGGTGAATCTTTGACTACTCTCATGACTGTTTTACTTCCTATGACTTTTCAAGTTACATCACTCTTTACATCCCATGTGTGTCCTTTAGACTTCCACTTTACAATGCATTTTAATACAATAGACATGGTACAGAATAGCGATGTGGCATATGACCACTCATGATATGGAATGACATGACACTGCTAACATGGATTGCTTGATGATGTGGTAATGTCAAGTCACTGTTGCTGCTAAGTGTTGGTTGTCTTCTTGGATATTCTTTCTCTTCATCTTTGTATGGATTAGCGATGCAAAATCTTCAATGATCTTTAGTTTTGGATGATAGTTGCAAACTTGTGTTCCTTTTCTTTCTCTCGATTGATTAACTTGTAATTTCAACTAAAAGAGAGTCTTTATGCATGCTTCTCTCCTTCTTCCCCTTCTCCATCATCTTGCCATGACATGATAGCTTACATGTTCCTGAAATTCACTCATGATAAGATGACATCAATCTAAAAACTCCCTAGCATAAGATGATGTATTCTGATCTAGCAACTCAACTCTGCGACACAAACCCATGCACCAATGGATACCAATGTTCACTGTCATACTACCCTGTATGATATGGCATCCCATATGTGTCAATATGTCTACCACACTGCTAGTAATCCCTCCACAATGTGAGTCATATCACCTCATATGACCTAACAAATCTGAGTGATTTATCTCCCCACAAGCTAAGAGAATTGACACTACTGTGCCTATCCTCAGTAGCTCCTATGTCCAATATACCAGTAAGAAGGCACCACCTCCATGCAATTCCCTATCTCGTGGCCTACCAATGTCACCTTATCCTACCATCTCTTGCAATAGTAGACTAATCACCCTATGGCTCCAGGCACAATCAATATGCCAAGACAACTCATGAGATTTGTCTTCTCCCTTGTTAAACCATCGTATCACTACTATTGATTGATCCAGGTGGATATTGGTGGCCACCTGCCAAGTCCACCTGGACCCCCACCATTGTCTTTCTCAGCATTTTCAGTTTCCTTAATTGTAGCACAGTTTACTATTTTTAGCAGGTTTTCGGGTCCTGAACTTCCGGAGCCGTTTTGAGGCCCTAAACGGCGTTTTTTTTGGGAATCTGAGGGAACATGGGTCCATGGACCGATGTTGCCTTCCAAAGTGGTAGTACTCGGATAGATCTTTCTAACGAGCTATCGTGCGCGTCAAACGAAGATCGTATGCCAAAGTTACGACCCCGGGAAATTGATGTACCAATTTACCCAAACGGGGCCCACAATTTGGCGTTTCATCTTCTAGGGTTATGTTTTGGAATGTGAAGGGTTTTCCATTGTTTCTCAACAATAAATAGGCCTTCGAGCCTCATTGTAACTCAGTTCGGAACAGTTCAGAGGCATGTAGCCGCCACATATCTTCTCAGAGATAAGCTACCATCACCCTAGCTGGTTTCTTTCCATTTCTGTTTGTAAGCACATTTCAGTATTTTACAGTAGTGAAATGAAGTATTATTTCCGCTGCATCTCAATATTTATGGTTATCTCATCTCTGTATTTATGGTTATCTCTGTAATTTGTTGCGTTCCTGTTTAAATCCGGATCAGTGGTATCAGAGCGGTCTGCTTTTTCTCTGTTTTTCTTTGTATGTCCCCAACGAGGTCGGGATATAAGGAGTTAGGGCTTGAACTGGTCAAACCTTTGCAAGACCAACCTCGCAAATCCCGACGGCCTCCCATGGCGGATGAGAAGAAAGACGAGGGGGCAGGAGATCCTATCAAAATCTTGCTCGAAGAAGCGCTCGAGCAGCAAAGGAACGCGATGATGGATAGCTTTGCACAGATTCTTCAGCGGCTACCCAGAGGCGATGCATCGGCTTCCAACAACGACTCTGGAAATGCCACACCCTTCAAGGTACAAGTTAATTTTGAAATCCCCATATTCGAGGGTCAAATAGACGCAGATGCCGTAGATAAATAGTTAAATCTGCTAGATGGGTATTTTTCTGTTCATGAATTTTCAAGTCGGGAAAAGATTGTTTTCGCTCTTCTCAAAGCAGCCCCCCACGTCAAGGACTGGTGGGAAACCTACTGCGAGCAGAAGGATGAAAGTACAGGCTCACTATTTTCAGCCGCACCCACTTGGAATGACTTTCAGGATGCCATCAAGGAGCAATACTACCCTGTCGGAAGCTATGAGGACAAATACATCAAATGGACCACACTGCGGCAGGGACGAGACCAAGATGTGCCGGAGTTCACAAACATTTTTCATACCCTTCGCACACAGTTGGGTATCAAAGATTCTGAGCTGCATCTGGTACTCAAATACCGCGACTGCCTACACAGATACATCCAGGAAGAGATGGGGTTCTTGAACATCTCCTCACTCGGCACAGCATACTGATACGCTGTCAAAATCGAGAAAAGGTTCAAACAAAAGAAGCGAGACTTTGGATCTGCAAATTCGAAGCCCAAAGGACAAAGACAAGGCAGGGTGACCCAAGGTAACCCGTCGAAGCCACAAGAAAAGAACAACACCACGAAGCTGAAGAAGGACACAAGAAAGTGGTGTGAGTTCCACAAAAGTCCCACTCATAACACAAGTGAGTGTCGGACCAAGCAGTCGCTGGTGGCTGAGTTGAAGGCTTCCGAATCAGATGCATGTTCCGATCCTGAGCCAAAACCCGACAAGGGGAATGGAAAAGGGAAACAGATCATTGATGCGGATCCCAGCACCACTATTGCCACCGCCAAGATCCAGAAAGATGAGCCTGAAAATCCAAAGGAAGGGGAGCATCTTTTCCATTCACAGATGTGGGTGAAGGGTTCGCCGCTACAATTCATTGTCGACAGTGGCAGCCAAAAGAACTTCATTTCAGCAGAGGTCGTGAAGTGGTTGGGCCTACCGACTACACCACACCCACAGCCGTACAGTATCGGGTGGCTTCACGAAGGACGAGATCTGAAAGTTCGCCAGCAGTGCCACCTTCCCTACAGCATCAAACCCTTCACAGACAAGGTATTGTGTGATGTTACACTTCTGGATGTTTGCGATGTATTATTAGGCCAACCATACTTGTGGAGGCGACATGCTGTGTATGAGTCCAGGCCTCGTGCTGTCATTATTTCTTTGAATAATTCATTATACAGGATACCAGAGGTAGCCCCACCTACCGCCACATCTTTGATCACTACTAAGAAAGGCAGCAAGCTCATATCACAGACCAGGAAATTCATTTGTCTGGTTCACTCCAAAAGTAAGGGGAAGATCATTGCTACATCCATGACCCCTGCAAAGGGTTCCTCCACGCAGCAGCAGCAGCAAAGGGATACGGTCATGACAGAACACAGGAATAACTTCTCCTCACCCACATGGGTACCACACAAGTTTCAGGTGGGCGAAAAAGTCTGGTTGCATTTGCAAAAGGAACGCCTTACTGGAGCCTATCAGAAATTGAGACCACTCCGATATGGTCCTTACACCATTACTAAGGCTATGGGAGACAATGCATTTGAGCTCAGCATTCCCCCATTCCTTGGCCTGCACCCAGTGTTCAATGTGGACCGCCTTCGGCCATACTTTCCACCATTGCTAGACACATCCGACATTGCAGAACAACTCAAACCCACAGAATTAAATCCAGATTGCATGGAACAAGCTGCAACTGATCGGATCATGGACACACAGATCAAGAACACTTGCCAACAGAATATCCAACTGTATCGAGTTGTCAAAGCAGGCCAACTCCTTCAGCAGGGCAAGTGGCTCACCAGGGAACAAGTTCAGCAGAAGTTTCCTCATCTCATGGAGGAGCTCAACGCAATGGGGACCATTGCTTCCTAAGGGGGGAGGAATGATCCAGGAGGATATTGGTGGCCACCTGCCAAGTCCACCTGAACCCCCACCATTGTCTTTCTCAGCATTTTCATTTTCCTTAATTGTAGCACAATTTACTATTTTTAGCAGTTTTTCGGGTCTTGAACTTCCGGAGCCGTTTTGAGGCCCTAAACGGCGTTTTTTTGGGAATCTGGGGCAACATGGGTCCATGGACCGATGTTGCCTCCCAAAGTGGTAGTACTCGGATAGATCTTTCTAACGAGCTATCGTTTGCGTCAAACGGAGATTGTATGCCAAATTTACAACCCCGGGAAATTGATGTACCAATTTACCCAAACGGGGCCCACAATTTGGCGTTTCATCTTCTAGGGTTATGTTTTGGAATGTGAAGGGTTTTCCATTGTTTCTCAACAATAAATAGGCCTTCGAGCCTCATTGTAACTCAATTCGGAACAGTTCAGAGGCATGTAGCCGCCACATCTCTTCTCAGAGATAAGCTACCATCGCCCTAGCTGGTTTCTTTCCATTTCTGTTTGTAAGCACATTTCAGTATTTTACAGTAATGAAATGAAGTATTATTTCCGCTGCATCTCAGTATTTATGGTTATCTCATCTCTGTATTTATGGTTATCTCTGTAATTTGTTGCGTTCCTGTTTAAATCCGGATCATTGATGGAGATCTGAGAGTGTGTGGGGGCTTAGTCACTGGATCCACTGCACCGCTAATACCACAACTAACCAAACCCATGTTGTGGTAGGGAATCCCACACGGATCCCAACAACAGTCTAACTATGCTCCCCATGGCCCCTGTTGGACTATGCCCCTAGACATGTATACTCATGCACCTAACCAGCTCCACTAGATACAAACTCAATATCTCTCACCATCCAACCCCAAGAGAGGGTTTGAATGCATAAACATGTGTACATGGAATAAATCTCACCAACAGATATTGCGCCCCACACAACTCATGTCACCTTGTCTCACAATCCTAGTCAACACACAAGATATATCTAGGTAACTCTACCTTTCTCTCTCCAATGTGTAGAGGTAACCTAACAATGTTGTCATCCCCACCTATGTATTCCTGAAGAGGGTTTCCCTGACACTCCAATGTGTACTCCTCTAGTTGTACCATTAGGGAATCAAAGTTTTCACCAACATGAGTCAACTTGGTTTATGACTCGGTGCAAACTACTCTCATGCCCTCTAGCTCCTTGTTCTACTGCATAATGGTTTCTCGGACTATCATGACCTTATTTTTCAATGCTAGATGGGAAACCAAGAGATGATGAAGCTGCTATGGGTGACTAACATTTATAAACTGAATCACAACTTTGGGTACCTTTATGTATCCTCGAACCTCATCAACTAGTGATATGTCTCATGACACCTCATCAATGGCAGGTACCTCTATGTCTCTTGACACCTCATCAATGGGTGTATGCTCAATTGTCTCCAAAATTGTGTGAATTAGGGATACCAAGAGAAACTCTAATAAGGGTGGCTTCTTACAAGCCTGTGTGTCCTCAGCCTCATGTTCAACCTCCTCCTTCGGCTTCTGATATCTAAATCTAGGTCTCCACTAGCAGAAGCGCCTCTTGTTATCACCCTCTAACTTCTCTCCTCTACATGATGATCCAAACCCTAACCTATGCATCTACTTCTCTTGTTCATCTAGAAAATGAGGGATGGTAGCATGGCTAGATTGGGGATACGTATGGGTGTTGAATTGTTGGGCTCTACATGCATGTTCTTGGCTTCTCTATTGGTTATGTATCATTTGTTGCATCCCCTCTAGAATTTGATGGTTATGTCTCACCAATTATTTCCTATACCTCATAAACTCCTCCATGTTCCCCTATGTACTCTTCCATTTTTGTTGCATTAGAGTGTCCATAAGTTCACCAATCGCTATGCATGCATGTCTAGCACCTCCATGATCTTGCTAGCTTCCCGAAAACTACCCAAGATCATGCACTGATACCACTGTAATGTCTTGGTTTATATTTCTTTCCTAATTTTCTTCGGAATTTTCTTTAAAATTTCTACCATAAATTCCCCAAACAAGTTTATAACAAGAACCATGAAATTGAAGCAAAAATAAAATAACATCTCCAAATAAACCAAGAAATGCTACAATTGCAAATAACAAAAGAAATGGAGAATTGATCAACTTTATTTATTTCCTGGAGAAATTACATACAAATATCTTGATAGAAATAGCTAGAATGATGGCCATAGAAGATATGCTACAAAAATAAATTGAGCCTCCAAAATAGAACTAGAAATTAATAAGTTGTACCTATGAATTTTTTAGCCTCCTATTGCAATAGGTTTCATATTTCATGAATGACTGTTTTACATGCCAAATATGTCATCTTTTCATGCTGCAAGGTTCCATATTTCCAAGAAGTTCCATTTTGAAGAATCATACCATTTTTGAAGAGTTTTACAGTTAAGGGAAAGCTAAACAACCTAATCTTGGCTTCCCTAGGTTTAAATTTCTTGTTTTAGAAGATAGAGAATGAATATCTGTCCAAACAGTTCAAGCTTGGCAGATCAGTAGCTAGGTATAGAAATTAAGGAGCCCAACTGCTTAATCTGGGCACTTGGAAGAGATAAGGGTACATTTAGATAGGAGGGCACTCAAAAGAAAAGAGGATAATTAGGGTCTGCAAGTCTAAGTGCACCCATTCAAAAGGAAGAAAAAATGTTAGGTGTATTAGGCTGGGTAGGTAGTTAAGGTTGCAGAAGCAAGGTTTGATCACCTCATGTATTGTCAATCAGAGCTCCTCTCATCAATGACAGAAGTGGCAAAGCAGTTGTTTTGATGGCAGAACTTTGAAAGAATGTCTAATTCCCCTTCTATTCCCCCATAAATCACTCACTAACATCCCCTTAAGGACCTTGGGATCTGCCCATCAAGTCCTACTTTCAGTTCATTTTTGTAAAATATCAAGTCAAGTTTTGGCTTCCTTCAATGAAAAGAGGCGACATTTCTTGTGTAAAAATCATTTCTCCATATTCCATTCAGTACTATGCCTAAGTTTCATTTCGTAATCTTAGCTTCATGCCCCTACACTTTCACTTCACAAGGTCATATTAACTCCTAACTCTATTATCTAGCTCCCTAGATCATTTCCTTATCCCCTATTATACAAAAAACTATATAAAATTGCAAAAATAATACATATTCCCATCCCCGGGCACTATAGCCCTATATCATCAGTTTGGGGAAATGCTAAGTTCATTTGGGGCTTGGCATTAGCCTTTCCGCATTCAAACCTGGGATTGATTTAGCATTTGGTTAAATTAATAACCACCGGCGCCCACTTAAAAACCCATAAAACCCACATTACCCAAAGTCTAAACCCCCGTAGCATTGTATAAATATTCGAATATTTGGGCGAGTTCTGTATGTTAACAGCCCACCAGCTCGCAGTTCCGTCCACCGTCAGATCCGGCCCTCCCCATCCGATGGCCCTCGGCGATTTCGGATCCACCCCGACGTTCAACAGATAGCTTCCAATGGCGTAGCGGTTTCTCCGCTGTACAGAAGAAAGGTGTCCCATTTTGATTGTATCGGGCGGGCTCTGACAAATACCGCCCCCATACAGAAGGCGGTCCGATAAAACCACAAACCGCCTTCTGTCTCTCTGCCCCTGACGTCAGCTCCATGTCGTCGCTCACGTAACCTCTACGTCAACCCGCCACTGCTCCGTGTCACCGCCAGCTCATCTGTCAGCGTCCCCACCCTGCCACTGTGTCTTGTGCCACATCATCTCACAGGTGTCACTGCCACGTCACCCTGCCGTACTGCCATGTCATCCGCCACCTATCCTCCGCTGACGTCACTGCCACATCACCCTGCTGTACCCGGGACCCGCCGATGACGCCATGCTGACATCATCACAGAAAAGGTGCAAAGGGCGAGAATCGCGTCAAAGAATGCCTGAAATGAGAAACAGAGGCAATTTTTGATGCGCCTAAGAAAAATTGCTCAAAAAGGAGACCTTCCTATTTCTCAGCTACCTGCAAAACCCAAAAATTCGCAGGGGGGAACACTGGAAACAGAGAACTAAAGAAAAGACAGCAGGCAGAGGGAGTCAAGATATGACTATGGCAATTTTATAAAAAGGTAAAGTATGCATACCGAGAGCAGGATAACAAAGCAGTAACTTAGCAAAGAACCAGGGCAGCAGGCCCAAAAAACGCAAACTAAAGGCACCACCTCAGCCGACTCAGTTGATCCCAAAAGTCTAAATTCTCTGACAGAATGGATAGCTAATACGCTAAATATCTACTGCATCATTCACTCTTCATCTAGTATTCCTCAAGAGTTGGTAAAGAAGTTATGAGTTATTAACTCATCAACTATATATTTTGTAACTCATTTTTGTATATATATCACCCCACAGAACATATTTGGGGTTGGTCATTGGTTGATAATCCTCATTCTAGACTTGCGTTGTATACCTTGAGAGCTCTATAATCAAAGACTAATGGAATGCTTTGAATGAATAATTTTCTGTTGTGTTATTTAATGGCCAAAGAGTGATTTTGGAATTCCTGTGTTACTACATGGCTCAATAAGTGTTTTCTTACCTATGTTTACAGTTTATATATGTTTACGCCACCATTGTGTTACCATCTAAATAGCAAGAAAGAAGAATATCTTAGGCTTTGCTTGACTGCACTCTATGCTCAGTCCTTGTTATTTCTATATGTTTTCTTCAGAAATGGTTATGAATATGCATACTTAAATGATCATGTTTACCCTGTTTCTTTCACATATGACTGTTATTTAGGAATTCTTGACTGCTCCTAGACAAATTTTCATTCACCTTCCCTCTCGGTTAGCTAATGAAATATTCTTAGTTGCCTTTCATCTCTCACCTTCATTCCATCTTTATTCTAGCCCAATATTGTTCTATGTGTAGCTATCCTGCTCTGTACTCCTCTCGTGACCAAGAAAACGCAACAGCAAGCCCTAATCCATGACTCCATGCCTAATGGTTTGCACTTCTCACTCTATGCATCCCAAATCTGCTTGAAAATTTCATCGTTCCCACCAAAATCAAAACAAAACCCATGTACACCATAACTAGCCTAAAATCAACCCAAAAAAAGCTAAATTTTAAAGAGAGAGCCCTCTCTGATTGAAGGTAGGCTAGGACCTGCACCCCAAAGATTGGTTTGTGGTTACCTTGGCCGTATCCCTAAGGAGCCAAGGGACAACCTGAGTGATAACATCATTGGTGACTCCGCTGGGGAGCTTATTCAGAAAATTCCAAAAAACAAGTTAGAAGCTGGCTCCCAAGAAGAAAAAATGTAATACTACGTCAAATCCAGACCCAAATCCACCAGTTGTTTTTGAAAATCCCAATTTAATCTCTAGAAACCTTAGCAAACAAAAACAAGAAGAGTTTGCTGATTCTAGTCCTGAAACAGTTCAGCCAAGCTGTTTTCCAACCCTTGTTAAATTTTTGTTTCGTTCAACCCCTACTTCCCCTTGTTCGTCATCCACCTCTCCAAGCACCTTTTCCACACCTCCATTCACTGCGCATACTACCACTACCACCACTGTTATTACAGCTGTTCCAGTCATTCCACTTATCCCTGTAAATATGGCTAACAGATATGCACCTTTACAGTTACCTGCAAATCCAGGGGCTATGCCTCAGGATTATCAAGCCAAAATCACATATTTTGATGGTAATGGTTCTGGCACAACCCTGCAACATACCAAGAAAATGCAGGACTATTTTGAGAGTTATGAAATAGATGATGATAGTGTAAGAATGAAGATTTTTTTCCAAACTTTAACAGGAGATGTAAGGCCCTGGTTTAGAGCTCTTACTGCAAATTCCATAGTTGACCCAGAGGCCCTTTACCAAACATTTCTTAACAGATGGGAGAAGAAGAAGGACCCTCTGCACATATTATCCGAGTATGACACTATCAAAAGAGGCCCTTAAGAAGCTGTCTTAGACTATTGTGCCAGGTTTAACAATGTTTACAACGCTATTCCACAAAACCTTAGACCTCCACGTGATCTTGCTTTATACAAATTCCCTGATGGATTTGATTCAGACATGGCTTATCAGTTAAGGGAAAGAGCCCCTCAAACCTTATCAGACATGCAAAATGTAGCTGTTAGTGTGGAGGCAAATCTGATTGCCAAGCGAAATAGAGCGAGAGCTGAGAGAAGAACCACTTTTAAAGACGAACCTTCAGCCTTTGAGCAAAAATTGGACACAATCATCAAAGGTATGGATAGCTTTGAAAACAGAATGGGAATTATTGAAAGAAAAGCCTCATGGGAAGGACAACAAAACAATCCTATCAGAAATCCAAACTTTAGAAAAAATCAGAACTCAAACGTTGGAAGGGCAAGTCCTGACCATGATATAAGACCTCCTTTTCATGAAAACTATGCTGAAGCATCCACATCTAGTGAGCAGATAGAGGAGACTCACATAAACTTGATGGGTTTGATGAGTGAACAACAAGTATTTCTAACCCAAGAAGACCAAGATGACCATGATATAAATCAATTTCAGACGAATTCTGGAGAGTCATTTGACTTCAAACAAGGCTATGATTTAGCTGTCTACGAAGTCCATAAACAATACAAATTGAGAACAAGAACCATTGATGTGTCTGATCCCATCAAGCAAAAGGATGCCAAGCAGCCTAAGAAAGTAAAAGACAAGGCCGCTATCACAAAACCTGCTGATAAAACAGACCCAAAATTAAAAGAAGTGACCATAGAGGATGTATCTGACATGCAGCCCTCTAATAACCAGCCTTTTGTATCCTTTCCCTCAAAAGACAATGTAAATAGCACTCCTCAAAGCCTTCCCAAAACAGAACAATCTCAAGAAATCACTGATAGCCAAGAGAAGATCACTGAAGATACAATTGAAAAGGGAAAATCTTCCAGTCACAATACTAAAACACAGTCATAAAAACCTTTTGATTTAGAAGCAGAAATTGTTAAATTAAAGATATCTATTCCTCTCTCTGAGCTTGCCAAACATGATGTGTACAGACAGAAAACGAAAAGATCACTGCAAATGCCAGAGAACAGGGATGATGTTAATGTCTTAGATAATCAACCTGAATTACCTTTTGGTCCTGAAGTCAATGGTAAATGAGGACATGGAGTTGTTCTACCCTTTTATGTCAGTTTACACATTCGTGATAAAGTGTTGCACAATGCTATGTTTGATTCAGGTGCTTCACATAATCTAATGCCCAAAGCTGTAATGGAGAAGCTAAACCTTGATGTCACTAGACCCTGCAAAGACTTATTCTCATTTGATTCTAGTCAGGTCAAGTGTTTAGGCTTAATCAAAGACCTTTGTGTGTCTTTAGTCCAATTCCCCAACAAAACGATCCTAATGGACGTGGTGGTTGCTGACATTCCACCAAAGTATGGCATGCTATTATCAAGATCTTGGGGAGCAAAACTCCAAGGATCTCTCCAACTAGACCTCTCCTATGCCACTATTTTAGTCTTTGGGCAACCAAAGAGACTGTATAGAGAAACAATGATGAAGTATGTGGTAAGTAGTGAGGAAAAACCCCAAAACTTTCCCATTTACTCAATCCATTCTGATTTGGATTCCTTTATATTGTTCAATGATGATAACTGCCCTCCCACTGATGAGAAGCCTTTGCCTTTAGAACAAGAAACATGCATCAATCAAGAGTCGGTTGCCCATATCCGTGAAACTGTTAAAACAATTAGTGCAACCAGCATACAAGAAGAACCACATGAAGCACAAAACCTAGGTTCGCCGAATCCTAAAATGACTGAAACTCTTAATACTAACCACAAGCAAGAAATCACATGGAATTTGGAGTTTGAGGGTTCTGTTAATAAGCTAGGAGCAGGGGCAGGAATATGGATTGACAATACACATAACAGTCATGCAGAGGGTCATGCTTACAAACTAAACTTCAAATGCACCAACAACATGGCAGAGTATGAGGCTCTCCTTTTAGGTCTTAAACTGCTCAAAGCTCTAGGAGCTACAAAAGTGTCCATTCTAGGTGACTCCGATTTGATCATTCAACAAATGAAAGGTAACTTTATTACTAATGACAATAGGCTAAGAGCTTATAGGTCTGCTTCCATAGAAATACTCAATTCCTTCACCGAATCCAAGCTTGCTAAGATTTCTAGAAGCCATAACATGCATGCTCATAGTCTAGCTACTTTTGCTAGCACTTGAAAGCTGCCCTTTGAGCCTAATCACCACTTTACTGTTGAGATAAAGCATAGGCCTACTGTCCCTAACAATATCAAAGATTGGCAAGTGTTTGAGGATGATGCTCAAATCAACAATTTTCTTACCTTACAACAAGAATTCTCAAGCTTAAACATTGATGAAGATGCCATGGACGACCCACAATAGAAAATGTGCCAAAATGAGCAAACTATAATAGATGAAGAAGCAAATCAAATGCTGCACCCAACCATTTTTTATGAGAAAAACATGCAAGAGCTGAAGAAAATGTGTTTAGATGAAATAGTTGAAGCAGAGGCCGAAGTGATTGATTTAAAAGACAATTTTCTACCTGCTGGCCTCACTCCATTAGAAGACATATTTGATTCAAACGATGTCCCCAAAAAGCCAAAGATGCAGCCCTTAAACGCTGCTGTTGAAGACTGTAATATTGGGACAACAGAGAAGCCAAAAATGATTAAAAAATCCAAGTCTTTGCCTCCTGATCAAAAACCAAAATATGTTGATTTATTTAAAGAGTTTCAAGATGTATTTGCCTGGAGTATGAGGACCTTAAGTCCTATGACACCTCTGTTATTCAACATACCATTCCCTTAAAGCCAAATCAAAAGCCCTTCAAACAGAAACTAAGGAGAATCAATAATGTGCTTCTCCTTTTTATAGAGAAAGAAGTGAAGAGAATGTTTGAGGCTGGTATCATAGCACCCATTAGATTTTCAGAATGGGTATCCAATCTTGTTCCCACAAGGAAGAAAACAGGGGAGATTAGACTATGTGTGGACTTAAGAAATCTGAACCAAGTCTCCCTTAAAGTTCACTACCCACTGCCAAAAATGCACCACATTCTACAAATAGTAGTGGGGTCTTCAAGAATTTCTTTGCTAGATGGCTTTTCAGGTTTTAATCAAATACTTGTTCACGCAGACGACCAAGACAAGACAGCCTTTACAACACCGTGGGGAACCTTTAAATATGTGAAAATGCCTTTTGGACTAAAGAATTCAGGTGCTACCTTTCAAAGGGCCATGGACATTGCATTTGCCAAGGAAATCCATGATTTCCTAGTGGTTTACCTTGATGACCTTACTCCTTTCTCAAAATCTGATCAAGAGCACCATAAGCACCTAAGGCAAGTGTTCCTAACCTGTAGGAAATATGGCATTTCCTTAAATCCTAAGAAATCTCTCTTCAGCCTAGAAGAAGGCAAATTGCTAGGCCATATCATTTCAAAAGATGGAATTAGAACAGATCCGGGAAGAATCCAAGCCATTTTGCAAATCCCTTATCCGAGAAACATCAAAGAATTGCAAGCATTCCTAGGAAAGATCAATTTCCTAAGGAAATTTATCCCAAACTTGGCTGAGCTGATAAGAACGCTAAATAACATGTTAAAGAAGAATTCCAAGGTAAAATGGACTTTAGAGGCCAAGCAAGCCTTTGAGGGCATAAAATCCGCCTTAACCCAAGCCCCGGTCCTCACAAGTCCTCAATTTGATAAGGATTTCATCATTTTTTCATTTGCATCTGAACACACCATTGTTGCTATCCTTTTGCAGAAATATGATCAGGGAAATGAAAAGCCAATTGCATTTTTCAGCCGAGCCCTTAGAGATGCACCCTTGAAGTACCAAATCATGGAGAATCAAGCATATGCCCTTGTTAAAGCAATCAACGATTTCAGAATTTACATTTTATATTCACATGTGATTGCTTATGTGCCAAATGTTGTTGTAAAAGACATATTAACTCAAGAGGGCATAGAAGGCAAAAGAGGAAAATGGATTGCCAATATCCTTGAGTATGACATTGAGATAAAACCCACCAAGCTGATAAAGGGACAAGGTTTAGCCAAACTGATGTCCGAAACCAATTTTCAAGCCTTAGACATTAATCAACTGGACAATGAACAAGAGTTGGCGACTCCATAGATTAGTGAAGATTTTTTGCAATCCCCATGGTATGCTGATATATGTTTTATATTGTTAAACCTGTGTGCTCCTCCAAGGTTGTTCAGAACCAAAAAGAGATTTTTAAAGATGAAAGCATCAAAGTTTTGTGTCTTAGATAGTGCCCTATTTTGGAAAAATCATGAAGGAATATTTCTGAATTGTCTAACTATGAATGAAACTGACAGTGTCATGAAAGAATTTCATGCAGGGGACTGTGGAGGGCACTTATATTGGAAGTCCACTGCTGATAAGATACTAAGGGCTGGTTTCTATTGGTCCTCTTTGTTTGCTGATGTGAGAAAGTTTGTTGTTTCATGCCACAAATGCCAAATCTTTGAAGGCAAAAGAAAGATTATGCCCTTGTCCCTTAAGCCCATTTCAACCGAAAATCCTTTTCAACAATGGGGTCTTGAATTCATTGGAGAAATCCATCCATCCTCTTCTGGCCAGCATAAGTGGATTCTAACAGCCAGAGATTAGTTTACCAAGTGGATTGAAGCCATCCCATGTAGGCAAGCTAATTACTCCACCATCATCCAATTCCTTGAAACCAAGATTTTGTCCAGATTTGGCTATCCTGAGAAGATCATTACAGATAACGCTGCTGCCTTCAAATCCAAGAAAATGATCAGTTTTTGCCACAAATTCCACATTACCTTAGGCCACTCCACAACCTATTACCCTCAAGGTAATGGCTTGGCCGAATCATCCAACAAGAGTCTGATTAACATCATTAAGAAAGTCTTGGAGGAGAACAAGAAGAACTGGCACAAAAATCTTGTAAATGCCCTATGGGCAGATAGATTGTCAACCAAGAGATCCATTGGGATGAGCCCATATGAGTTAGTCTATGGCATGGAGGCCAAGTTCCCCTCTTCTTTGGAAATCCCTGTTATCAAATTGCTGCAAGAGATTCAGGTAGAGCCAAATGATATCCAAAGAAGAATAAACCAAACCATCCATTTGCAGCAAACAAGAGAGCAAGTGTACGACAGAGCTCATATTTTACAAGAGAAGCTCAAGAAAATGTTTGAAAAAAGAACTAAGGCTGAAGATTTCTACATAGACAACAAAGTCTTAAGATGGGATTCAAGAAGAGATGACAAATGAAAGCATGGCAAGTTTGATTTCCTGTGGAAAGGCCCCTTTATTATTTCTGTTGTTCAAGGCAACAACACATATTTTCTTAAGAGTTTGGATGGCAGCACAGTTGAAGAAGGCCTTGTCAATGGCCGAATGCTAAAGCACTATCATGATCCCTTTTGATGAACGCAACACAGCTCTGTATACTATCTGTACATTAATATTTGTATTTTCAGCACTTTTTCTTATAGCAGGCCAATAAGAGGGAACAACGTAGCAAATTTTGAAGGGAAGATCAAAGAAAGCTCTATTTCAGATCTCTGTTTTTTGAAATAATTCCAAATAAGTGCTCAAGCATATTTCAATATGTTTACAAGCACCCAAAAGGCAAGAAGCATAGCTGCAATGTTTCTGTAATTCAGCTCAAAAGGATATTGCATATCAGTTTATAAGAATTCAGTCAAAGGCATTGAGAAGAAGGAGAATTTCAGTTTACAGCAACAATTGAAGATCAAGGTATTCTGACTTGCTGTTCTTGGCTTTTCATCTTGAAAAACCATCCCCAAGTGGAGCCACTGTTAGCCTCCTATTGCAATAGGTTTCATATTTCATGATTGATTGTTTTACATGCCAAATATGTCATCTTTTCATGCTGCAAGGTTCCATATTTCCAAGAAGTTCCATTTTGAAGAATCATACCATTTTCGAAGAGTTTTACAGTTAAGGGAAAGCCAAACAACCCAATCTTGGCTTCCCTAGGTTTAAATTGCTTGTTTTAGAAGATAGAGAATGAATATCTGTCCAAACAGTTCAAGCTTGGCAGATCAGTAGCTAGGTAGAGAAATTAAGGAGCCCAAATGCTTAATCTTGGCCCTTGGAAGAGATAAGGGTACATTTAGATAGGAGGGAAGTCAAAAGAAAAGAGGACAATCAGGGTCTGCAAGTCTAAGTGCACCCATTCAAAAGGAAGAAAAAATGTTAGGTGTATTAGGTTGGGTAGGTATTTAAGGTTGCAGAAGGAAGGTTTGATCACCTCATGTATTGTCAATCAGAGCTCCTCTCATCAATGACAGAAGTGGCAAAGCAGTTGTTTTGATGGCAGAACTTTGAATGAATGTCTAATTCCCCTTCTATTCCCCCATAAATCACTCACTAACATCCCCTTAAGGACCTTGGGATCTGCCCAACAAGTCCTTCTTTCAGTTCATTTTTGTAAAATATCAAGTCAAGTTTTGGCTTCCTTCAATGAAAAGAGGCCACATTTCTTGTGTAAAAATCATTTCTCCATATTCCATTCAGTACTATGCCTAAGTTTCATTTCATAAACTTAGCTTCATGCCCCTACACTTTCACTTCACAAGGTCATATTAACTCCTAACTCTATTATCTAGCTCCCTAGATCATTTCCTTATCCCCTATAATACAAAAAACTATATAGAATTCCAAAAATAATACATATTCCCATCCCTGGGCACTATAGCCCTATAACATCGGTTTGGGGAAATGCTAAGTTCATTTGGGGCTTGGCATTAGCCTTTCCGCATTCAAACCTGGGATTGATTTAGCATTTGGTTAAATTAATAACCATCGGCGCCCACTTACAAACCCATAAAACCCACATTACCCAAAGTCTAAACCCCCGCAACATTATATAAATATTCGAATATTCAGGCGAGTTCCATATGTTAATAGTCCACCAGCTCGCAGTTCCGTCCACCGTCGGATGGGGCCCTCCCCATCCGACGGCCCTCGACGATTTCTGAGCCACCTTGACATTCGACAGATAGCTCCCGATGGCGTAGCGGTTTCTCCTCCGTACAGAAGACATGTGTCCCATTTTGATTGTATCGGGC
The DNA here is from genome assembly GCA_031772625.1 of Pinus tabuliformis. Lineage (NCBI taxonomy): Eukaryota > Viridiplantae > Streptophyta > Pinopsida > Pinales > Pinaceae > Pinus > Pinus tabuliformis. Next base: position 1,818,007,278 of record CM062819.1, on the reverse strand, counting down.
GGGCTCTGACAAATACCGCCCCCTTACAAAAGGCGGTCCGATAAAACCACAAACCTCCTTCTGTCTCTCTGCCCCTGACGTCAGCGCCACGTCGCCGATCACGTCACCTCTGCCTCAACCCGTCGTTGCTCCGTGTCACCGCCAGCTCATCTGTCAGTGTCCCCACCCTACCACCATGTCCTATGCCACGTCGTCTCACTGGCGTCACTGCCACATCACCCTGTCGTACTACCATGTCATCTGCCACCTGTCCTCCGCTGACGTCACTGCTAATGACGTCATGCTGATGTCATCACAAAAAAGGCGCAAAGGGCAAGAATCGCATCAAAGAATTCCTGAAACGAGAAACAGAGGCAGTTTTCGATGCGCCTAAGAAACATTGCTCAAAAAGGAGAGCTTCCTATTGCTCAACTACCTGCAAAACCCAAAAATTCGCAAGGGGGCAACGCTGGAAACAGAGAACTAAAGGAAAGACAACAGGCAGAGGGAGTCAAGATATGACTATGACAATTTTATAAAAAGGTCAAGTATGCATACCGAGAGCAGGATAACAAAGCAGTAACTCAGCAAAGCACCAGGGCAGCAGGCCCAAAAATCGCAAATTAAAGGCACAGCCTCAGCTGACTCAGTTGATCCCAAAAGTCTAAATTCTCTGACAGATCGAATAGCTAATACCCTAAATATCTACGGCATCATTCACTCTTTCATCTACTATTCCTCAAGAGCTGGTAAAGAAGTTATGAGTTATTAACTCATCAACTAGGTATTTTGTAACTCATTTTGTATATATACCAACCCACAGAACATATTTGGGGTTGGTCGTTGGTTGATAATCCTCATTCTAGACTTGCGCTGTATACCTTGAGAGATGTGTAATCAAAGACTGCTGGAATGCTTTGAATGAAGAACTGTCTGTTGTGTTATTTAATGGCCTAAGAGTGATTGTGGAATTCCTATGTTACTACATGGCTCAATAAGTGTTTTCTTACCTTTGTTTACAGTTTATATATGTTTATACCACCATTGTGTTACCATCTAAATAGCAAGAAAGAAGAATAGCTTAGGCTTTGCTTGACTGCACTCTATGCTCAGTCCTTGCTATTTCTATATGTTTTCTTCAGAAATGGTTATGAATATGCATACTTAAATGATCATGTTTACCCTATTTCTTTCACATATGACTGTTATTTAGGAATTCTTGACTGCTCCTATACAAACTTTCATTCACCTTCCCTCTCAGTTAGCTAATGAAAGATTCTTAGTTGCCTTTCATCCCTGACCTTCATTCCATGTTTATTCCAGACTGATATTGTTCTATGTGTAGCTATCTTGCTCTGTACTCCTCTTGTGACCAAGAAAATGCAACAGCAGGCCCTAATCCATGACTCCATGCCCAATGGTTTGAACTTCTCACTCTATGAATCCCAACTCTGCTTGAAAACATCATCCTTCCCACCAAAATCAAAACAAAACCCATGTACACCATAACTAGCCTAAAATCAACCCAAAACAAAGCTAAATTTTAAAGAGAGAGCCCTCTCTGACTGCAGGTAGGCTAGGACCTGCAGCCCAAAGATTGGTTTGTGGTTACCTCGGCCGTATCCCTAAGGAGCCAAGGGACAACCTGAGTGATAACATAATTAATGACCATAAATTCTATTGTTGTTGTTGCTAGAGGTGAACTATGATTTATGCCCTTAACTTTCTCCAAACTTTCTACAAAATTAACTCGAGGCTTCTCTCACTAAAATATACCAAAGCTAGAATAATCTTGGTCTAATTCTAGCTGGCCCTAAAAGCCTCAAAAAGTGAGAATTACCCACAAAATAGTGTTGTTGTTATTGTTGCTATTGAAGAACAATTGGAATTTCTACCCTCAAAACTACTCAGAAAATTATCAAAATTTAACTCAGAGCACCTCACACCAAACCCATAAAAGCCCAGAAATGGTTTGGCTTAACTCCAAGCCAAAATTGAACCCAGAATTTGATGCAAACTACCCAGCTAACAATAATATTTCCTACAATAAAAATTCATGATTATTGTCTCAATATTACTCGACAAATTCTATAAAATTAGTTATAAAATACTGACACACAAACCAACAAAACCCAAAAAAAAAATTGGGCTAATTCCAACTAACCCGAAATGCCCAAAATATAGTGAATTGGCAGCTACATAATTTTACTCCCAACTAGAAAGGAACTACTGAGAAATGATAAAACTCTTTAGCAAATGACTAAGATATTGTGCACAAATATCCTTTGGCAAATAAATATCATTGCTAATTAAAAATTCATGGCAAATACCAACACTGAACACTAACAAAAACTCTATTCTCCAACCCCTGCATAGGATCTATAAGATAAAATGCGGCCCATCGAAAAGGTACAAGAACAACTCTGAAAAATGGTGCCAAACTCTTTCTCGGACCAGTAGAAAATCTCCTGCAAATACCCAGAAACATGTAATATAAAGTTGATGCTCCAAATAACCTCCTGGTTTTGTCTTCCATGCAAAGAGAAAACAAATTTCTATGTGAATTTTCTACAATAAACTCCAATGGAAGTCCTTAAATAGACTTCCCCAAAGCCTCACTATGGAGACACTTGAAGTTCTTTAAAGATAAAGTTGGAATTTTTAGCTTGAAATCCCTTGTGCTAAGAAACACTAGTTGTCTTGGTTGAATACCTCAAGAGAGCTCAAGTTTAGATGTCAAATAGAAATGCTAAGATAAAATGATTTTCAATTGAGTTCTTGCTCCTTTTATAATTATTCATGGAACCTCCCTCTAGCTTCTAGATCCTCCCTTTTTCCTCATTATTTTATTAGTGCAAGCCAATTACCCATTTTTTCCTCTATTTGAATAAAATAATAATTTGTTGTCATTCCAATAAAAAAATAATTTTCTTCCATTCTTCAACAAAATATAGCTTTGTCTCTATTCTTCCTTAAAAATAATAATTTACCTCCCTTTTCTAATAAAATATTATTTCGCTGCCATTCTCCATTAAAATCGTAATTTCCACTTTTATCCCACAAAATAATATTTTCTCTTATTTAATATCTTCAAAATTGGCAAAACTCCACAGTGAATTTTGCACTCACATGAATTGGGTACATGATATTTTCCAATTATGTTTTGTAGCTAATTCAATCATGATTCTAATTCTGTTCAACTTAACTATAGGTGAAAAAGTATATTCATAATCAATTCCCTCTTTTTGCGAATAACCTTTTGCAGCCAATCTAGCTTTATACTTATCAATACTTCCATCAACATTATACTTGTATTTGTACAACCATTTTCATCCTATGGTAACTTTATTTTTAGGAAATGTTGTTAATTCCCATGTGTCATTTTTCATTATAGAGTTATGTTAGATTCATTCATTGAATCTCTCCATTCTTTATATTCTTTAGCTTCTTCATAACTTGAGAGTTGTACATTATTCATTACATGAGACATCAATCCATAATTTTTATACATTGCAGGTGCCTGAATTTGACACAAGGACCCTCTTGGAGTTAACTTCTTTGATCTTTCTTTCTTCTTCGTGGAGTCTCTTCACCTCTTCTTAGAGTGTCATGAATTCCTGATGCTTCTTTCTCTTGAATATATACTTGTTCTTGTGTTGGTTCCTGTTCATGTTCAACAGTTGTATATATCTTGACATAATCATCAGTATCATGCCATACACCTATATTATTAATTTTATCAACTTCACTGTTATTCTCATGAAGCACCACATCTCTACTTGCAAGCAATCTATGTGAATTGAGATCAAACAACACGTATGTTTTTTTATCACCAAAATAACCAACAAACTTGCACTTAATTGTCTCTGCATCAAGTTTTCTTCTTTCATCTTTTGGAATATAATCAAAAGCCTTGCATCCAAAAACTCTTAAATGACTTATTTTTGGTTTATACACATAATAATATTCAAAAGGTGTTTTAAGATCTAAACTTTTGGTTGGTATCCTATTTTTCAAATAAACAATTATATTAATGGCTTCAACCCAAAAACCATTAGAGACAGTTTTACTGTGAAGTATACTATGTGCACATTCCACTAGTGTTTTGTTTTTCCTCTCAGCAACTCCATTTTGCTGAGATGTATGTGGTATTGTAAATTATTGTAGAACCCCATTGCTTTTACAATATTGATTAAATGTTGTTGATTTATATTCTCCCTCCAATCAAATCTCAGAATTTTGATGGATTTTCTAGTTTATTTTTCTACTATACTTTTGAATTTTTTAAAGTACTAAAGAAAATCACTCTTCTTTCTTATGAAATAGACCCATGTATTCCTCGATCTATTCATAAAAAAAGTAAATAAAAAATTACCATGCTATACCAAGAGATCTCGTTTGCATAGGTCCACATACATAAGTATGAATCTTTTCATACATTTCCCTCTATTTTTTCTATTTGTGTATAGGAAATTACTCTCTATGTTGCTTGCGAAGTTCACATGCTTTGCATTCAACATAATCATTCCTCATAACAAGAAGACCTTCAACCAATGTTTTCTTTCGAAGTAACGTTGAATAATTCATATTTAAATGCCCATACCTTTGATGCCATAACTCTTCTATTCATATTGCTATAGATGCCAACACTTGATGACTTGTCCTGCTTACATCCAGCTTATACATTCCTCCAACTTTGGTACCTGTGGGAATAACTTTGTAGCGATCTTGGATGTCTTTAACAACATACCATGATTTGACAAATTCCACCTTCAAATCTTGGTCATAAATAGAATAAGTAGGAATTAAATTCTTTTTATACGAGGAACATACATCGTGTTATGGATCCATCTCTTTTATCCATTAGGAAAATTCAGACCTATTACTCCATAACCTTGAATTTTGAGTGATATATTATATCCTAGATAAACATGTGTTCCATGAATGTTCTCATAAATTTATCAAGCCAATACTTATTACAATACATATGAAGTGATGCACCAGAATCAATGAATCAAGCATTCACATCATCCGTTTCCACAGACAATGCAACATCAAAAATAAACAATTCAATAATTTTAAATCCGTCATTGATTGAGGTGTCTTTGTCCACAAATTTTCCATTATGCTTGATGTTTATTTGTTTAGACTCATTATATTTTCTTTTGTGGCAATCTTTAGTGTGATGCCCATGTTTTCCACAATAAGAATGAAAATCATTTCTCTTATCATGTGTAGGAAATTTAGATTGTGTCATACCTTTATGTTTTGCTCGAAACTTGCCTCCATTTTTTTTGCATCGCTTACCTATGAATGGTTGTTTACTCTTGGCTACATATGACATATTAGAGCCCAAATTAAAAATCATCATCCTCTCTTCCTCTTGTAGAAAAATTCCTTTCAACACATCAAATTTAGTGCGCTTCTCTCTAGCCATAAGACTTGAAACAAAAATTTGATAATCTTGCAGTAAGCCATTTAATGTGTAAAGGTGACCAAGTCAGTATTGGACACCTTTTTACCAATATCTCCTAACTTATCACTTAGATCTTTGACACAAGAAATGAAATTGCTAATATTTTCATTTACTTCCATGTTTATAGACAAAAGCTTAGTCTTCAAAAATAAGATCTGGTTTGTATTTGTTGTTTCATACAAACCCTTGAGAACATCTCATGTTTCTTTTGATGCCTTGAAATCTCTAATGTGAAGAATAATGTTTTCTTTTATAGACATATGCAACGACATCTTTAATTTCATTTATTGTTTCTCAAAAATAGGTTTGGGCTCATCCCCACTCACAATTGACCACGAATTATAACCCTCTAAAATTGTCCACAATTTGAATTTCCATTTCACACAATTTTCTCCATAAGTTTAGTGAATTCGTTCAAATAAGAATCAACTAGACTATTTTACATTTTTAAATGTCTCCAATGAAAAACAAAAATACACCAGATCTCAAATAAATACCAAATACCCAATACCAAATAATCCCAAATCCAAACACCAAATATAAAAAATACATTTACCACACACTTCTACTTCACCATTAAAATTTCTACCAACTACTGTTTTTCAACATTAAAATTTCTACATACAACTCTCTTTTTTTTTCCTTAAACTCCTTTTCACCATTAAAAAAAAACTTAACTCCTTATTTCTCCTTTACACTACAAAATTTAATTTCCATAAAAACAAACTCAAAGTTTATGGGTTGACTTGATTTAAAAATAAAATCGACCCTTTGAGCTCACAAAAAGTACCGTGGAGAGAATAGGTGGTGAATAAAATATCTCATTCACTATCAGGTGAACTGCAATGCATGCCCTCCAACGAGAACAATGACCGGATTACGCACTGTGGTTGCTTGTTTTATAGAAATAATGGAAGGGTTGTCGTGTAATGTTGCTGCAATGTCACTAGTTCATTTAAATCCCTTGCACAGCCTGCACCGTAAATCCCTTGAACAACCTCCACCTTAACTGTCAACGGTGGTTTCTTACAATGACGTTGCAAATTCACAGATTTGATGGGTTACAACCCTGGCCGGTGGTTTCTAACAATGACGTTGCAAATTCACAGATTTGATGGGTTACAACCCTGGCCCCCAAACACAGTCAGCCTTCAAATATTTTTTTCTAAATCTTCTCAAAGTGGGTGATGCGCTAATATATCCGCAACTCTCTCATCAATTTTAGACGAACAATAGCAAGGACAAAACAACCTCAAAACCAACAGTTTTACACCCAAGAAAGATCAAATCTGCGGCTGACACAACAATTCAAACCACTCCAACCACTTTAAACTAACAATTCTGACCAAACTAGATCTCACCCTTGTAAGAAGTCAAATATAGAATGGATCTCTACCTTCCTGATACCAAAATAGAATATCAGAGAAATGCATATTGAATATATATATTTGAAAATTATATAAATGTTTGATCAAACACCATATAGAGAGAGTTTTGGACCAATCAAGATATTCTAGATATTTAAAAAATTGGATTTAATATATTAAAAATAAATAATAGCACAGACAATATATTAAAAATAAACAATAACACAGACAACCAAAAAAAACCTATTCATAATACTATTTACTAAATAAACCATCTAAATAATCTAGAGATCTTTGGACACATCTTAGATATTCTAGATACTAATAAATCAGATCTAATATACTGAAAATAGATAATAGCACAGGCAACAAAAAACACTGACTCATATCACTAACTACAAATAAATCATCTCAACAACCTTTGAATACAACACATCACAAATCAGCTCATCAACCAAGCAACTCATTATTCTAAAACACTTCATTCTAAATTATTATAACACTTACCGTGCCATTAAAACAAAATCACAAAAATACAACCCTGTACAACAACTAGCACAACTTTCTCTCAAGTGGAAAATCACCATCCTCGCCCGTGATCAGCCATCATATAAATATGTGTTAGCCAAGCATAGGAATATTATACGACGAGACTGATATTTTGCATTAAGAGCCTTATTACTTTCATATGTCTTCCTTTATTAATGCCTTTCTCCGAGGGCAGACCAATTGATCTCCCTTACCTGACGGGGCATCTTGGAGCCATTCTTCGTTGCTTTCTCAGAATCACATTTGACATTATAGCCCTACCCTATCAATTTTTTTCCGAAAGAGTTGGGTTGAAAACGTTTTTAAAGTGTAAAATTTAAGCTTTACAATTTGAGAGATTTCTTCTCCTAGTTGTATATAAATCTTCTAGATTTCATACAAAATTAATGCAAAAATATATTTCAAAACAGACCAAAATATAGAACAGTCAGACTCTTTGAAATGTTTTAATCATAACATTTTAATTTTTTCAACTGATTTGTATATATATATATATATATATATGTGTGGGGTTTTTGTTTAACTATATGTATAGTTGACATTGAAATATTTTATTTATAACTTACAGTAAATTTTTTATCATTAATAATATTTGTTAATTACCTTATATTAATTTTATATTAAAAATTTAGTGAATTATACATCTCCTTCTTTCTGCCCCTTTTTGTTATTAGTAGACAGTTATATATATATATATATATATATATATATATATATATATATATATATATATATATATATAACTTTTATTTTTAAGCATTGAAATATTTTGTAATAGCAACATTAAAATATTTATTTGTTCCACTTTCCCTCTATATATTTATATATGAAAATGAAACTGATCAAAAAAGAAATTCAGTTATTATAAATATTTAAAAAATTTATTTAACTATTTGTATAATTTAGTTACTATAAACATTAAATTAGTTTATTTGAGTGTTTGTATTCAAATATTTTTTTGTTACTTTATCTCTTTATAAAGTTAATGTAAAATTATGTTATTTCATATTTCTATTAAAATATTTTATTTATGTTTAAGAGCCAAAGTGAATTTTTTTTACCACATCTCCCTCATAGCAAGCATGTATAGTTTTTTTTAGAGAATAATTTATTTCTTATTTAAAAGGGATACATCTCAACTCATGGTTAAGCACAGAAAGAATTACACATCTTCCTCATATTGAGCTGTTGAATATGCCTAATTTTTGGGTCATATTGGGTTGCTGAATCTTCCTCTTTTTACAACAAGCTAGTATACCTGTAGATTGATTTTCTTATTGATGTTTCTTCTAAAGGTGTTCCAGGAAGCTAGTGGACTTTATCATTTCAATAAAAACGTGATATTATTGAACAATTTTCATTTTATTTTTTAAATTACATTTTTTAGTTTGACAATATTTTTTTTTGTAAATTTGGCAAGATTACATCTTCATCACGTCCAATATATTATACCGATCCTGACCAAGAATTAAACCATTGACTTCAGATGAAGGAATGTCTTAATAGAACACTCACCATCTATCCAAAACACCCTAAACTTTAATTTGACAATATTAAAAGGAAAAATTATTTATTTTTTATTTACTCATAAGTAATTTTTTTTTCTTCGTAAATACTAATTCTATTAAAAAAGGAAAAAAGATATATACAATGAGGTCAAGACCTCAGAGGAGATCGAGGCCATTCCTCAACCAAAAACTCAGAGATATTACAATTCAGGCTTTCTGCCAAATTCACAGTACAGACTTCAAAATTTTGTATTTCGGCCCTGACACACTGAAAGATTTTACTAGGACTAATTCCGTCATGCCCCCCATTGACCAAAAAAGCACAAAAGTAACTAGCATAGCCATAGTTATAACAAAAAACAGAACCCATATTGGCGGTTGCCACGTCCTATAGCAAGATCATGAACCAGAAAGAGACACATAAACTCAGAAACAACGACACGAAATCAAAATTGCACAGCATATAGGAAAGAAGGCCACCCCGCAGTGAAGAGACGGGTTTAGTCTGCATGCTGCGGTGAATCCGGCGTGTCCCTCTCCACCTGGATGGAAGAGGCTACCCAGGTAACGAAGCCGCTTTCCTCTTGTCCCTCTGCTCCACCTTCAGGAGTGGTCACCAGATTTAGAATGCAACCGGCACACTGAGACGGCCCACAGGCCAAAATGTCGCTCTGAGTCGGATCGACGGGCTGCTGAGGCACTTCAGAAACAGGGGTGTCCTCCTGCATATTGTCCGCATGGAATACCATCCGTGTCATATCCCCTTGCAGAACATTGTCTTCCTGAGAGTGGGAGGAGGTGGTTGGAGCCGAGCTGACATGATTATTCTCCTCCTCCGCGAGAATGATGGTGATGCTTGCTGTCAATACAGGCCTATTGAGCCTTCTTTGAAAAGTAAACCTAGAGGTCTAGAATGAATTATTCGGGAGAGACCTAGCTTGACCCAAGGGCAGAGAAGAAGGGGAGGCTGAGGTTATGGGGACAACATTCTGTAGAGCAGGATGAGAAGGGCGGCCTCTGTTCCCGGTATGGCTACCTCTGCGCGGGATACCTCGGCGTCGAGGCATAGTCAGAATTGCTGATGGACCGAGAGAGGGATTGAGGCAAAGCAAGCCGATTATAGTAGGAGCATAGAAGATTCCAGAGAGTTTCCAAACCCAGGCGAGCAACCAAATTCGAAAGACCAAGCAGGGGTGCGAAGGCGGTTCTGCTCCACAATAAAAAGAACCAGTAACTAAGACATGCACAATGAGCTGATCCATACCAATAAACCAACTTGTTTGCTCATAAACCAGGCGCGCATTAATGCCTGACTGCAAGACCAACATCTCTGTATTAATTTCACCTGCCCTTAAATCAATTTGCCAGCCCAAGACGCATGTCGTAAGGACCGTCCGCCTGCCATCTGCCAGGCCAGCTGCCTGTATTGTGCGGCTCTTCATTAATAACTTTGAATGCCACCCGCATCCGGGTGTGTATTCTTCTTCTGAGGTTTATCCTGAGTCACAATTTCCTGGAACTTAGAGAGTTGGTCCGCGGAGGCTATACTGGAGATAGTCCCTTCAAAGTATCCTACCCCAGTTTCCACTCCGAGATTGGCAAGAAAGTCAGCAAGCTTGTTTGTGTGTTTGAATGAGATTGCTTGATGATGAGAAAGCCATCTGTTTATTAGCTCAAGCCTTTGGGCCATCCTCCAACTGTTGCTAACTTTGTGTATGGGGGATCCATGCATTAGATTTGTGATCATTCTAACTATAATTTGCGAATTCCCTTCTATAATGAGTGGAAAAAATCTTCTTTCGTGAGCCAGTTTGAGACCTCTCCATAATCCCTCCAATTCTGCTGAGTTGTTGGTGTCCCAGCCTTTCGAGCCCATAAAAATACATTGAGGATTGCCATTTTGATCCCTGAAGACTCCCCCATACCCTGCTTTCCCTGGATTTCCTTTTGAGGCCCCATCGAAGTTAAGTTGGAACATGTTAATGGGCGGCGGTGTCCATTTACTTGATTCCTTTTCCTGCATGGTGGGATTATTTTTGATGATTGTCTGTTGGTTTATCTGGATCCTCCAATTATGCCACACTGTTTTTTCCTGCGGTGATAAGGGAAGATCTTCTGAGTACCATTCTCTAATTGATAGAGACTCCATGATATTCTGATGAAATTTAGTCCAAATTTGCTCTCAAGGCATATTTACTCATAAGTATTTAATAACATTATTTAAAAACATTTATACCATCCTAAAAAAATAAATATTATTTCAGTATTGATATTATTTAGCAAAACTAATTACACTATGCGATCAAATATATAATTAAAAACAGAAAACAAGAAAAATGTTGACATCGCGCGTGTCGTTCATCCACCATAAGTGTAAGTTAACCATATCCCTATTGCCTCGAGAGTTCACATCCGATCTTGTCGATATTATAAAAGGAACTTTCATCTGATCAAGCGTTCACAATACTTAACCATCCTAACAATTCAGAAGACATTTTGCTTGGCTACGGCAATGTGGCGTTTTTATAATATTTCGCCTCATACATGTTAGATAAGTACTCTTCTGTGACTTGTTGCAGAACAAGAAACAACTACTCTGACTTGTTGCAGAACAAGAAACAACTACTCTGAGGGGCCGATCAAGTCAAATACTAGGACGATAAACGCTCACCCACAATACACATAAAAGATATTGAAGACTCACTCATCGTTACAGGTATTACTACACATGATGTCATGTATTCTATTTTATCTTTCAATTTCTTGTGTGAAAAGTTTATTTTTGATATGTCTCATAACATGATGGATTGTACACCCACAGAGACAACGATACAATATTTAATCGGTATAATTTGATTTTAAATTGAATATAAGAAACCGTTTTCTACGTATTGCAATCATTTGGATTAGTCTATGCTTCTCTGCTGCTATGTCCGAAATAGTTTACTACTATTTACGTTAAATATGTGGCGCTACCATACCCAATACTTCACTTGTTGCGACAGATATGAGATTTATATTACCCTTCGGTATTGAGAAAATATGGAATCTCAATGATAGGATCACACCATTTGTATTTCATTAACCACAGCAATTTAATTGGAGTTGAGGTACTGCAGTTTGATCGTCTCCGAGAAAGATAGATTGATTGTGATAATTCTCTTAGTTACCAACTGCAAGAACATTTTATAAAACTAGGCAGATTATACAGTGATTGCACAGCGTTTTGCCTAAATAATTATATCATACATTTCGGCGATGAGTTTTCATTTAAAGTAATGGGAAACGCTATCGTGATGAAAATAATATTAGTATCTCATATTCATACATACAATCTGAGGAGGTGGTGGTATTACTGAGGATATTTTTGATGGGAGCTGGGCTAAATAATTTGCTATTCATTTGGATCGTGTACATCAAATTTTGAAATAAAATTAAATTATTTCAAAATTAAATTAAATTAAATTAAATTTAACTATAACAAGATATCATTATAATAAATACATAAACGCCCCAGAACATTTCCAAATCTGTAATAAAGTTTAATTGAACTATTACAATATACCATTGTAATAATTGCATAAACATCAACGTCTGTTAAGTCCCAGTGTACGTTGCCTTACACAGCAAAGGCCATAAATTTTTATTGGAAGTCACGTTATTTTTGTATGCGCCTAGGTGATCCTTTCATTTAGCAGGTGGTCGTTCCACAGAAAAATAATGCGTGAAACGCAATGTGATACAACGGTAGATATATCTTTAGGCATTGTATGTTTATGGTTGCATACGAAAAGGTCTGAGCAGAATGGTAAGACTTGACTCGTTCCGCATGACATGATCTAAGAAGATTATTAAGAATTGAGTCATTCCAAAACGTTCTGTATGATGATGGATTTCGTAGAAGCCAAGCCATACCCTTGTAGAGTTGCTTTCGAAAAACAACTTTATAGTATTCATCCTGCAAGGCAAATAGATTGAATAAAATGAAAATTATTTCTTCTCATCCCAGAAACATTAATGAAATTCAAAGAGCATAAAAATACAGAATAGATTAATGAAAGAAAAGGATTATAGATATCTACCTTAATTATCACTAAATCGGATGATTAGGAGGGACTGTGTAGGGTGGGGGAAAATTGTAGATGGGAGGAGACCGATGGGACGGAGGAGGCACGGCTAATGGATTAGGTGGGGATTTGTGAAAAGGCGGATGAGATACTATGGGCTTGGGAGGAGATTTGATTAGCGGGGAAGGAAATGTGATCGGCTTGGGATGGGTTTCCTTCAAGAGAGGTGGAGATACTATAGTCGGAGGATGAAACACTATCGGCTTGGGAGGAGTTTTGTGCACCGGAGGAGGAAATACTACTGGTTTGGGTGGAGAATTATAAGCTGGATGAGGAATATTGATTGGCTTAGGCGGTTTATACGTCGTCGGAGGAAATATTATTGGCTCGGGAGGAGACTTGTGAACCGGAGGAAATGATATCGGCTTAGGAGGAGCTTTGTGAAGCGGAGGAGGATATAATATGGGCTTGGGAGGAGTTTTGTGAATGGGAGGGGGAAATACTATCGGCCTGGGGGGAGTGTTTTGAATGGGATGAGGAAATACTATTGGTTTGGGAGGCGTTTTCTGAACAGGAGGAGGAAATACTATCGGTTTTGGAGGAGTTTTGTGAACTGGAGGGGGGGAGATTATCGGTTTGGGAGGAGTTTTGTGCACCGGAGGAGGAAATACTCTCGGTTTCGGAGGAGTTCTGTGAACTGGAGGGAGGATTACTGTCGGCTTGGGGGGAGTTTTGTGAATGGAAGGAGGGAATGCTATCGGCTTGGGAGGATTTTTGTGCACGGGAGGAGGGAATACTATTGGTTTGCGTGGAGAGTTGTAAACTGTGGGAGGAAACTTCAACGTCTTAGGAGGAGTTTTGTGGGCCGGTGGAAATGCTATCGGCTTTTGTGGAGATTTGGAAAGTGGAGGAGGCCTTACTGTCAAAGGTGGGGAGTAAGTAGCGCCACTGCTACATGCGTGCAAGCATAAGGTTGCGATGAAGATAAGAATCATGCTCGAATGAGTCTCATCCATTTTTGGCAACATGAAGACGGAGAGACAATGGTGGGCTGCAATGGAAAGGGCAATCAAGACGGTTTATAGAGACACTCAGATTTGGAAGAGGGACGACATGGACAAAAGATTCACATGTACGATATGTAACAGCTCTGCGGGAAATATAGATAAATGGCAATAATATCGTCCATGTTCTCGGGTTTCAGGCCTAGAAGTTTCGGCTGTAGTTTTGAAAGTGATGATAGTTGGTATGGGATATTGGGCGTGTATGGCTTGGGAAAGCAGTATAAAGAAGCCGGTGGAGTGGACTATAATTTCGCATAAAGTGCCGTTGCCAGCACATGCCCGTTGTCAGGGTCATGCATCCCCTTACATCGATCACAGCCAAACATAAAATATTGTCATTCTTCCTCCGCTTTAAAGCACTCACCGACTTCGCTTATCCATAATACTCTGTCAGAAAACCAGAACTATACGTGGACTCTACTAACCCAATCAATGATTTCGTGGTGAAGCGCACTTTTCGTTAATCAAATGCTTTTCTTAGGAATTTCCGGGATTTTCCAAGGAATTTGTGATCATTTTATTGTTGGATAAACAAATCACCCCGGAATACTTATTTATGTTTCCATCCCGGAATACTTATTTACGTTTCCATCCCGCATTTTTTTGTACTCGACAGATGAGAATATGTCCTCTTATTGTTATATGAAAGCTTTTCATAGTGTTTCGTTTTACCCTTCACACATTTTCGTTACCTGAATGGGCATGGAGGACGTTCACTTATTGTTTCAAGTAACCTATCCTCAAAGTGGGAAAAGGATGTGTTGTTTAAAGATAAGAGAATATGTCCTCTCATTGTTATATGAAAGTTTTTCGTAGTGTTTCGTTTTACCCTTCACACAGTTTCGTTACCTGAATGGGCATGGAGGACGTTCACTTATTATTTCAAGTAACCTATCCTCAAAGTGGGAAAAGGATGTGTTGTTTAAAGATAAGAGAAGTTTTTTAATTGGTTTGTGAGTAAGTAATAGAACTACCCTCAAAGTGGGAAAAGGATGTGTTGTTTAAAGATAAGAGAAGTTTTTTAATTGGTTTGTAAGTAATAGAACTATCCTTATCCTTAGAGTGAAAAGATGAAAAGATGGGTTGTTTAAAGATAGGATGAGAAGATGCGTTGTTTAAAGATTAGATAAGTTTTGTAATTGTTTTGTGAGTAAGTAATAGAAACCTTATTGAATAGGGTTGATGGATAATAAAATAATATGATATTTTAGTTAGAAATAATGGAGAAATGGTTATGTGGTTGTAACGCATCTTCTTAGTTTAGGAGTTGTTCCTAGAATTTAGGAGGTTGTTTACAACTACCTATTTTTCAGTGATGTATTTAATATGTAATATTCATTCATGTAAGGCAGAGTGAATGTGAGCGAGAGTCTCCTCCTTGTTCGTTGAGTGCAGTCTCCAGGTGGTGTATTCACCAGTGAGCTGCAACTCCTTCTGATTAATTCAAAGTTTAATTATTTTTATCTTGGTATCAGAGCTTAGGGTAGAGGTAGCCTTAAATTATTTTTTTCTGGGATGTATTATTAGTTACACATCTGTAGTGGTAGGAGTACATGTAAAGATAGCTGTGTGATCAGGTGTAGCTGCAGTAACACCTGAAGCGAGAAGGCATCAGATGACTGATCATCAC
Source organism: Pinus tabuliformis (assembly GCA_031772625.1). Lineage (NCBI taxonomy): Eukaryota > Viridiplantae > Streptophyta > Pinopsida > Pinales > Pinaceae > Pinus > Pinus tabuliformis. Next base: position 1,817,991,638 of record CM062819.1, on the reverse strand, counting down.
TGAGCCGAAGGAAGGGTTGGAGAGAAAATTCAGAGCGATTTTTTTTTTTACAGAAGGTGCAGTGATTGGCGCGGGTTTGGGACTGTAAATCGCGCCAGAGAAAAGAAAGACCGTTTTGGCGCAGATCCGTGGTCGATAAGCGCGCCAAAATTCCTGCACATCGCGAATTTTCATTTTCCGGAATTAGCGCGGGTTCTGCGCTGTTTTGGGCGCCATCCCTTTCTCTCTGTAAATCTTCAATCTTTGTTGCAGATCGAAGTTGCTCGGTGGAGGCACGTTTGCCCGGTGGTGGCGAACTGAAGATCCTTGATCAGCTCGAAGGTAGCAGATTGGATCTGCCCGGTGGTGGCGATTTGAGGTGCCGTGATCCGCTTGAAGGTAGCAGATCGGACCTGCCCGGTGGTGGCGTAGTGCAACTCCTCGGTCTGTTTGGTGGAAGCAGATCGATTTTGCCCGGTGGTGGCGTGTTGGAGCTCGTTTGTTGATCTGTTCGGTAGTGACAGATCGGTTTTTCCCGGTGGTGGCATAGTGAAGTTCTTGATCTGTTTGGAGACAGCAGATCGGACTTGCCCGGTGGTGGCATAGAGAAGTTCCTGATCTGTTCGTGGTAGCAGATTGGACTTGCCCGGTGGTGGCCGATTAGAGTGTTCAGTAGTGCGAAAATGAACAACAGTTTGGAATCATACCTCCACGAGTCCGGCAAGCTCGATGGAACGAATTTCTCCAAATGGAAGTTCAAAATGAAAACCTTGCTGGAGAGTGCGAACGCATGGTTGATCGTCTTGGGAAATGAGCAGAGATCCGGAAATACAACCCAAGAACAGGACTGGGATAAGAGAGAAACAAAGGCAAAAGTAATACTGAAGATGTCTGTCAAAGACAACATTATCCCTCATATTCGAGACTGCAAGTCGGCCACGGACATTTGGAATACGATCAAGGGTCTGTATGAGACACAGAACACAAATCGTGTTCTCGCACTGAAAGGAAAATTGTATGCACTAAAGATGAATGAGAATGAATCTGTTGATGGATTCACAGCCAAAATCAAGGATCTGAAAGACAAATTGGGATCCATTGGAGAAAAGGTATCAGACTCAGATCTGGTTACCCTCACACTGAACAGGATGACCGATGAATATCAGACATTCATCTCAGGGTTGTCAGCGAGGGAGAAAACCCCCTCTTTTGATGAGCTGACAGCGATTCTGCTCCAGGAGGAGGAGCGAAGACAAAATCTGAAGACCCAGAGCAATGACCTTGCTCTGATGGCAAAGAGAAGACAGCACAGAGGAAAGCAGCGTCAGTACCAACACCAGCAACAGCAACCGCAGCAGCAGCAGCAGCAGAAAGGGGCCAACTCCTTTCAAAGGAAACCATCTAGAGGTATGAATGATAACTATGCTAAGAGATGTTTTTATTGTGGAAAGCCTAGTCACCAGATCAAAGAGTGTTATAAGAGGCAAACAGATGAAAGGAGAGGCAAACAGAAGAAGAATCAGGGTTGTTTTGCTGAAGAAGAGGAAGACCACAGCTATGATCTTCGGCTATTTATAGTCGACTGTGCACTTTCAGCATCAAGAGGAGATGAGGACAATACATGGTATGTCGATTCAGGCGCATCCTCGCACATGACTGGTAAGAGAGAATATTTTGAGTTTCTTGAAGATTCTACATGTGGATCCAAAATCTATTTGGGTGATGACAGTGGGTATGAGATCAAAGGTTGTGGGGATATTCCTGTGAAGCTACCTAGTGGCGATATCAAACATCTCAAAAATGTTCTATATGTTCCAGGAATTAAAAAGAATTTGATCTCTGTCTCTATGATAACAGACCAGGACATGCAGGTACAATTCTTCAAGAATGGATGTGTCATTCAAGATAGCAAATTGGAGACAGTTGCAACAGGAGTACGCGTGGGGAATTTGTATAAACTGGATGCAAGGAGCATGCCACTACAGGCGATGGTTGCAGCAACATCAACAGCTGAGAATCTCTGGCACCAGAGATTTGGACATATCAATCTACAAGATCTCATCTTGCTTAAAAATAAAGGTATGGTCGATGGACTTCCTACTTTACATAATATCAAACTAGAATGTGATGGATGTGCACTAGGGAAGATGCATAGAGATGAATTCCCTATCCATGTCAACAGAAAACAAAGAGACATCCTAGAGCTAGTGCATATAGATATTTGTGGACCTATGCAGACTAGGTCTTTAAGAGGTGCATACTACTTTCTATTGTTTATAGATGATTGCACTAGGTTCTCTTGGGTGTATTTTTTAAGCAAAAAGAGTCAAGCTTTCCAATATTTTAAAGAATTCAAATCTATGATAGAGAACCAAACAGGAAAGAAGATAAAGATTCTCCGCTCGGATCAAGGGGGGGAATACAGGTTAAATGAGTTCATGAATTTCTGCAAGCAGCATGGGATTATACAACAGTTTACAGTGCCACACACTCCACAACAGAATGGAGTAACAGAGCGCAAGAACAGGACCCTTGTGGAGTGCGCTAGAAGCATGCTTCAAGGTAAGGGCATTTCTAATGGTCTTTGGGCATAAGCCATTAATACTGCTGTTTATTTAAAGAATAGGAGTCCCACCAAATGTCTAGGCTTCAAAACCCCCTTTGAAGCATTGTTAGGGCTCAAACCAGCAGTTGGTCATCTGAGAATATTTGGATCTAAAGCTTTTGCTCATATACCAAAAGTAGATAGGAAAAAGCTAGATCCCAAAGCCTTGAAATGCATATTTGTAGGATATGGCACAAAATATAAAGCATACAAATTATATAATCCTGTGACTCATAAAGTGTTTGCAAGCAAAGATGTCATTTTTCATGAACAGATAGGAGATGGAAAGGAAGACTCTAACAACGACAGCCACATTCCATTTCTGATAGAACTGAACAGTGATGATGAAGAAGAAGAAATGGAGCAGGAGCAGAAACAGGAAGAAGTAGCAGCAGATAGCTCAATAAATGAGGATGCAGGCCCAGACAGTGGTGAAACAGGAAGAGTTGAGGTAAGTCCTTTACCGAGAAGATCAGGTAGAAAGACTAGACTACCTGCAAAATTCAGAGACTATGCTTTAATGTCCAAAATTTTAAATATTGTAGAACCCTCAAATTATGAAGAAGCAAGTAGATCAGATGAATGGAGGGCTGCAATGCATGAAGAAATGGAATCCATATATAGAAACCATACTTGGGACTTAGTTGAGTTGCCAGAAGGAAAAACCCCTATAGGTTGTAAGTGGCTGTATAAACCTAACATAAATGCAGAGGGTACTGTAGAAAAATTCAAAGCAAGACTGGTAGCAAAGGGTTATTCACAACATGAAGGAATTGATTTTGATGACACCTTTGCCCCCGTAGCTAAACTTAATACAATTAGAATGCTAATCTGTTTAGCAACAAAGCATAAATGGAAGCTACACGAGTTAGATGTTAAATATGCATTTCTGAATGGAGAATTAAAAGAAGAAATATATTTAGTACAGCCTCCTGGTTTTGTGAAAAATGGGAAGGAACATTTAGTGTGTAAACTCCATAAGGCACTCTATGGATTGAAACAAGCACCCAGGTCATGGTATGACAAAATTGATTCATTTTTTGTTCAGCATAGTTTCCATAGGAGCCTCAACGATCCAAATCTGTACACCAAGATAAATAAACAGAGGCAAATCATTTTGATTTCTTTGTATGTGGATGACATGATAATAACAGGAAACGCAAATAGTTTAATCAAAGAAATCAAGCAACAAATGTCAGAGCAATTTGAAATGAAAGACCTTGGTGATCTTCATTATTGCCTAGGATTGGAAGTGTGGAAAGGTTCTGGTCAAACTTTTCTAACTCAAGAAAAGTATGCCAGAACCCTGTTGGAAAGATTCAGAATGGAACAGTGCAAAACAGCAGCAACACCATTGCAGCAGAACCTCAAGTTAAGCAGTGACGATGGTACAAAACAGGTGGATGCCACTTTGTATAGACATCTAATGGGAAGCCTGATATATCTTACGACAAATAGGCCTGATTTGGCATACTCTGTTAGTGTGCTGAGCCAGTTTATGTCTAGACCACTTGACAGTCACTGGAATGCAGCAAAATGTGTGTTGAGGTACCTTAGTGGTACTTGCAATCATGGTATTTTATACACTGACATTTCTGATGTTACTTTAGCAGGTTATTCAGATTCTGATTGGGCAGGCAACCTGGATGATCGTAGATCTATCACCGGTTATGCATTTAGTATTGGATCTGGGGTTATTTCGTGGAGCAGTAAAAAGCAAAGCACTGTAGCATTATCGTAATGTGAAGCAGAGTACCAGGCGTTGTGTGCAGCTACATGTGAAGCCATTTGGTTGAGGAGATTGCTTACTGATGTAGGCGAAGGACAAAAAGCAGCAACCAGCATCAAAACTGACAATCAAAGCACAATAAAGCTTGCATACAATCCAGTTTTCCATAAGAATACTAAACACATTGATACTCAGTTTCACTTTGTACGAGAAAAGATACAATCTAAGGAAATTTGTGTGGATTATTGTAATACTTGTGATAATTTAGCTGACATTTTTACTAAGCCTCTAGGACGAGTAAAGTTTGAGTTATTTAGAGGGATGTTAGGTGTGCAAAATAACCCTTTCTCCATTAAGGGGGGGAGTTAGAAATAATGGAGAAATGGTTATGTGGTTGTAACACATCTTCTTAGTTTAGGAGTTGTTCCTAGAATTTAGGAGGTTGTTTACAACTACCTATTTTTCAGTGATGTATTTAATATGTAATATTCATTCATGTAAGGCAGAGTGAATGTGAGCGAGAGTCTCCTCCTTGCTTGTTGAGTGCAGTCTCCAGGTGGTGTATTCACCTGTGAGCTGCAACTCCTTATGATTAATTCAAAGTTTAATTATTTTTATCTATTTTAGATACCTAAACACATTTTTATATAATTTGGATCATAGTTACCAAGTTAGAATTTGAATTTGAATTCGATATCATACCAAAAAAATTTAATTTGGAAAAAATTAGATAGTATACATCTTAATTTGAATATATATATTTTTTTTCTTCAAACAATGACATATTCTCATCATTTTTTTCCTAGTTCATTTTAAAATTTGAATAATTTATAATAACTCTAGATCATATAACAACCTTAGAAATACAATTCACCAAAACAAAAAAAAAATCCTGACTTACTCTCCCCTCCAAAAACATAAATCTCTAAAAAATCTAACATAACTTTTTAGTATCAAAACTTATTTACACAAAATTCTTATTTAATAAATAAATACCTATTTAGAATATCATCATTCTAAACTTATTTATTTATGTAGACTCTGTCAAAATAAAAATATATTTAGAAAATGAGTAATAATCTACTTTCACTTTTTTTTTCCATGAATTTTTGCCTTTCCAAGACTTCAAAATCCTGGTTTCTTAGGTTTCCAATCTTCCAAAATAGAAATGAAATTTAAAAAAAATAAATAAATTCCAATTTCACAATTGTTTCTATTTTCCTAGGTTTCTTAGCTTTCCCATCTTTCAAAACAAAGATGAAATTTACCATTTTTTTTTTCATTTCACAATTATTTCTATTTTCCTAATTTTGATTTTTAAAATACACTGATCACAAACATATATTAAGATCAACTCAGTGAAATTTTAAAAGATATAAGAAATTTATATTTCTACCCGACCCAAAATAGGCGACAAGGACACATGTTCTGTCATTATAGGTTAAACGATCAAAATGACCAAAATAAGCAACAAAGAGACCTGTTTTGTCATTGTTTATTTAAGTGATTTAGGAGACGGAGTTCTTTCATCAATAAGCCACATTTAGAGCTATATATTAACAAAGATGTAAATGGCCGATAGAGTTGAATTTCAAAACATATTACTTTAGGATTAAAGATAAAAAGATGGTGGCTTTCAATTTTAAAATTTCCATGCTTTATTGAACCTTATACTTTCTGACAGAAAGATAAAGATAAAACCGAGCTGAATTTCAGAACAGATTACTTCAGGGTTAAAGATAAAAAGAAGGTCGCTTTGAATTTTGAAATTTCCTAGCTTTATTGAACCTTATAATTTCTGACAGGAAGATAGAGATAAAACCCAAGGTCACATATCTGGTTCAATTAAAATGATGACCAAGTAAAACTCAATAAGCAAATTGGCTCAGCGCGTAAGAGATTTCGATTGGAATACCAAAGATGAAAGAATAATATTGAATTTTGCGATCTCCAGAATCCACAAAAACAATTTGTTTAAACGTGATTGCTTCACGAACAACTGAAAATAGAGTGTTTGAACGCAAACAGAAAACCAACTTCTTCAGACTTATATGTTTTCATGTCAGAATTTTGCAGCCAACATGAAATATTTAGGAGAGTCTGAATAAATGTAGATACAGGTACGACACATGTTAAGTGTTGAATCCGCTAAACACACAACACTCTAAGAATCTGTCCAAACAGTTAAGTACCATCAAGCAGATGTCCAAACCGGATTATCTATATAGAGTAATGTTGTTGGGCTCAAGGTTCTGGAATGGTATTTAACTACACAAATGTAACAAACAGTGAACGAACCGAACTGTATTCCAACAAATTATTCGCCGATCAAATCGAATGGACGAATTTCCGAACCTTTTTCCCCAATTCACGCGAGTTTGGTAACTATGATTTAGACAATGCGAAATAAAAGGTTTTTTGAGTTGGTGGAATGACATGAGTAGTGATAATATTGATAGTGAAAATGTTTAATATTTCTAGTTTAGAAATTTTTGGGACAAAGTTTTGGTAAATAGGCCATGGCTATGGATGTATTGTATCCAACTGATTTGGCCAATTTAAGCATTAATGTTTAGAAAAAAAACATCCTCATGTGTGCTTAAACCCTGTATACCTGATGATAAAAGGTGATGTTGAAGGAGTGTAGAAGGAACATGTTGTTTTCTTGGCCTCTAAGGAATTTTTTGGGTTCATTAGAAGAAGCAATGATTTAATATCATTGAAAGTGAGGAAGGATATGTTCTTAGATGTGGGGGATATATTTCAGTCTACCAAATCCCCAGCCTTTCAAGATGCGCTTTGCCACAAAATTTTATAAACAAGAGGGTAGGGATGGACTACCTTCTGAGATAGATAAAGTAGAGTCGGGGTTCAAGTTTAGGCTATTTACTAGCAGCTCACATAGTAGCAAGATGGATGCATTGGTTTTGTCTTTCGCAAGGAATAATATGTAGCTTCTATATCAAATGAAGTGTGATTTATGGATACGTCTTATTTCTCTATAAAACCCCAACACTTTTTTTTATGCCAATGATGAGACCATGACAGACAACCAATATGCATAAAACTTCTTGGACTCCCCATAAAACCCCGACCTATTCATGATTTATGCATAATTGAAAACAACCTAAAAAAAAATATTCTCGTGGATGATAGCTTTGCATCAGAGAAATTTTGAGGTAAAAAATGCGTCTAAAAAAACGTACAACCAAAGTTAACTTTATAAGAACCAATAGAATTGAAGATGAAGATTTCAACCTTGGGAGATAATTCACCATTTTTTAGTAAAATTGTAAAGTGGTAAAAAAAAAGAAGAAAAAAAAAACTAGTTTTTCAACTTATCCCCCTCCATTTTTACTCAAATTTCAAGTGAGAGAACTAGTTGGATGCAGAATTTAATTTTGCATCCGATGAGTGACCATGTTGAATATGTTTGATGGATCCCTGATCCGAGTTGACTCAACTCCAAGATTTAACCAAGATCTTTTACTTTCGTGATGTTGTTAGAATTGCATTTAAAATAGCATAAGTGAACATATATGCATGTCGTAACGAAAAAGGAACATGACAATAATCAGCAACATAAAACACAAGATGTTGATAACAAAGTTCGTCTAGGAGGGACTACATATTCGGGCCTAGTGTCCAAATGGTGTAGGCCGCTACATTAAGTGTTGTCAGTAGTGATGATGTACATAGGTGGTGATGTCGCTATCATACAAGGAAAATTCTCTCATGCAGGAGTGGCTCCATGAGATGTTCCACTATAGGAACTCTCAGTAAAAAAGGACTCCTATAAGTATGACATAAACTCACGCATGATGATAATGAGCATCCCGCCAACATGGCATCAAAGGGATCTGAATGCAAACATACACGACAACACATGGGTATCCTGTCAACATGACGACAAAGAGATCTCAAATAAAACATGATGAATCATGACAACAAGTACATCCCACAGATGATTCTGCATCACATCAAGTAAGAATCATGAAACAAGTAAGAAAACAAGATCCCACATCAAACATCAAATACGGATCTATGCCACACAATGCATCTCACAGCAAAAAGAGGTACATTAACACACTGCATATACCTCACATCCTGGGGCCATCTGAATAAAAGGATGTCAAGCTGTTGAAGTTGGTCGTACCATTAATCTCGCGATGTCAAATCGCATGGAAATAACTACTTGCACATGAACGCTGACACCTACACTCCACTTTGAAAAGTGGCCGAACAATGAAATGATCAAATGGAAAATCTGAATGCACCATTAGATTTGTGGCATTGAATAGGGGAAAATCAACTATCAAATTTCTGAATTCTCAGAAAGTGAAAATCTGGGGCTACAGGTATCTTTGAAATTCCTTAAATATTCTTTCCTCCAGTTAATCTGAAGATCTACTACATAGACCAAAATTATGACTGTGCCATCAGGTTCATGTCGCTGAGAGGTGTATGATCGACATAAAGTTTGTCCAATTTGGACACTATCAAAATCTCGCCCTCCCGAGAATTTGGCTCAATCATGGTTCCATGTGTGTTTTTCCCAGGTTCATAGTTCTACCTGCAAAATAATAAAAAAAATACAGCCTTTGTTTCCGTGTTGCATTCTGCCTTTTTCCTCCTCTCCCGTGCAAAATGAATTTAAAGGGTTAAATGTAATGTGATGGGAGGACTTTACCACTTGAAGTCGTTTGGCATAGTGGTAATTTAAGGAATTGTTGGAGGGAAGGTCAGGGGATCAAATCCTGACCCTCTCAGAATGGTGCATGGGTAACACATTGGTTGGCGGGTATTAATTTTTTTTTGCAAATGGTTTTCAATGACATTGTGTTGACTGTTTTAAATGGGCACATTTTGTGTGAGCCACAAATGGAAAATGGTTTTGGCCCATAATTTTTCTGGTGCCATTGTTTGTTGGTGTGAACATTGTATGAAATGGGGCCACTGCATGGTGGCGGGCCAGCTCACGTGGCTGGTGTGCGTTCGATACCCACCTGCCTCTTCATATATGGCAATGCAGTTGGGGTGTGGGTCGGGTCCACCTGAGGTGGCCTGCCTACCCCAAATATAACATTTGTTTTAATGTTTGGTGGAGTTGGGTGGAGGGTCGGCGGGGGTCATGGCCCGTTGACCCAAATTTAATTTAAAATTTGTTTTGGGTTTCGGTGGCGGTGGCAGGGGTCATGGCCCGCCACCCGTTTTATAATATATATTTTTATTTTTTTTAAATAATAACACATTTTTTGAATTTGTCTAATATAGGGGATATTAGACAAATTAACGATCCAACAAATTCACCCACTTTCGGGAGCTAGGTTTCATGCCCCGGGGTTAGTCAAATTGTAGGACACTTAAACTTGACCCTGGCCAAAACTTTGACTAGCTTTTTCTCCCTCATACGAGCTCGGATTGACGAACCATTCACACAACTGTGATTAGAACAAAAAGATCTATGCTCTTGTCCTGGTTCAAAAGCATTCTGATCACTTTGATTGTTGTGCTCCCATAAGCCCTCTTTGTCGTGTGTGTGTCCCTGGAGCCACTTGGATCAATCGCACTACATAAAAAGAGAGAAATAGATGAAAAATGTGATTTCTATAATGTTTTTTCATGTATTTCTCATTTTTTGTGTAATAGGATTCATCGAAAGTATTCAACATGAGTACTCCTTGGGATGAAATTAGATTTTTCATTCAACTAGTGCTCCGGCTCGAAATTTGAGTAAAATATTAGGAAGATAAGTTGAAAATACAATTGAAAAATTAGTTTTTTCTTTTTTCGCTCCAAAATTTGATGAAGTAATCTAATCTTATTTTACTATTTCCACTATTATTTTATAATTTTCCTTAGGAGTCCCATTTTAGACCTCAAATTTTCTCTAATGGTCTATGAAATATAAAAGTCAATTGTAAGGATATTAGTTGATCTTGATGTAAGTAGAGTTCTCTTCGAGACAATGAATTGATTATTAAAAAAATTGCAAATATTCTTTGGATGTAATTTCCCAGCTCCCCATCAATTGACACATTTGGTATGCTATACATCGTGGCGATAATTGTTGGCCCTTCATTTTGTCATCGTAAATATGAATTGTAATCTTGGTTAGTTAACCAAATAGTATTTATATTACAAAAGTGAATTTAAATTTATTTGATTTTATTAGAAATAATTAAAATAAATTTGAAAGAGGAATCCCAATATTACAACCAACTTTATAAAAAAAAATGTGTTTTTTTACTTCAACGTGATATGTCAAAAATGGAAAAAAAAGGCTAGGTGTTGTTTGTGAACATGATTTTTAACAACATAGGAAACATGTCAAAAAAAATTCACATCATATATAAAAAAAAATTGTAGTATTTCAGTATATTCCTTTTCTACATTCTCATATTTACTATTAATTTTAGGTTGTTTAAGTTTTAAGTATACAATGGCCTAGAATAAGAATCTACAAAGGTGATGATGAGAAAACTTGTTGAGAGAACCTAGAGGCAATTCTCATCCACCAAAATGTTTGTTAAAAAACTTGTAAGATATTAAACTCCAACATCATTTGCACATTTAAAACTTTATGTCAAAGGATACCACATCTAGAATAAAAATATATAAATACACATTTATTACATGTTCAAAATCTTGAATCTAAAGGTATCACATCTTGAAAATTTTATCTTATTCTAATCGTGGATTTGGGTTATCAAAGAATCCAACCACAAAGTCAACCTAAGTTGTTCTCGATTGTATATTTGGATCATGTGAGTGCTAAACAACAAATTCAATAATTGAATTTGTGGCTGAGCCTTCTGATGAAACCTAGAGTTCATTTAACAATGAATGAATATCCTCTTACCATATATATAAATGCTTATCATGTTAATTCATTTGTTTATTTAGTTATTCATGAATCATTAAAAAAAAAACACTTCTTATATCTTGGAGAAACTCAATGTAAATACGCTAATCACTTTTTGTCCCTTTCCTCCACCCTAATCATTTTTGTCCCCTTTCCATACAACCTAATTACTTTATCATTAAGTAATAGAGCATGTTTCACTTAGATCCTTTGAAAACAATATTATGAATAGAGATTAATATTTTATTTCAAAATGATACTTTTTAATTTCGTATTGCTTTGGAACTGTGGCATATATTTATGATTTAATACCATGAGAAATTAAGTAACTTCTCCAAATAAAAAAATTGTATGAATATTAGATTTAATGAAAATTTATATTACTCGGACAGGGAAATATTAAGTCTAATTGTTTTACGTTTTTTTTTGCCAAAATTTTGTGATACTAATCCCTATTTTTCATTACTTAAGATGCACTTCTGAATTCATAAATTCATTTAAAGCATTAAATCTATACATAGGTAGAAACTCAAGTTGACCATTTCAACAAGCTTTGGTTGTATTTTGATCAAAACCCATTGGAAAATATGCCGAAAAAATGTAGAACATTTACTATAGTTGTGTGCATAAATATAACACAACTTTCTGCCCTTAAATTAGCAATAATAAATAAAGTGTTATTACCAATACCATATGGTTAAGGAGAAACGTTTGGGGGAATTACTATCTCAAGGGACCTTGAAGCTTGGATTGGCTTCATATAATGTACCATTACATTGAATCGTTTCATCTAAGCGGGATGACACTTGGCTTAGACCACACTATCCCTTAGCATGGCTAGATCTTTTCCCATGGTGTTTGAAACTTGTGACATTTTCATCACAAAATGACTTAACAGAATCCCCTACCACCATCTATTCCATACTGTTATGAAACCAGCTCACAAAAAGATAGAAAAGAGAGATCCACGCCTTAGAATTCAGCCTCTTCCAGGGGCAACCTCCTTTACATTACATAAATGAACAATTCTTAGATGATACAAATGACAAAACCTCCTTTCTATATATAGGAGTCTAAGGAGTCACAATATAATCCAGCCGACCTAACAATAATAATATAAAGCCACAAAAATAACAATAGAGGGATTTTATGGGGCACAGAAATAACAATATGGGGGTAATAGGGGCACAACAATATAAATAAGGGGTATAACTACAATAGTAATGGGGTAATCACTAGTATTATAGGGACCCAACATGCCCCTCTCCTTCAAAAAAGTGTTGTCCTCAACGCTTGAGTAGTTCTGGATACTTCTGCATAAAATTCTCATCCTCCCATGTGGAATCTTCAGCGGATAAGTTCTTCCACTTGATAAGATACTCTGAAATTGATCGATTTCGTAGCTGTCGAGTTCTTGTTTCTGTGACTGCTTCCGGTTCCAATATAATTTTTCCTTCCTCATCAAGTTCTGGCAATATTGTTTGAATTGGGAGCTTGTGACCTATAACCTTCTTTAAACATGAAACATGGAAAACTGGGTGCAATCGAGAAGCTGCAGGAAGCTCCAATTTGTATGCCATAGTACCAATCTTTTGCAACACCTTGTACGGACCATAATACTTTGGTGATAATTTATTATCCTTCTTAGCTTGCTTTAGGGACATTTGCTTATATGGTTGTAGCCGTAGGAATACCCAATCACCTACATCAAAACTTCTTTCACTGCGATGTTGATCTGCCTGTTGTTTCATTCTATTTTGTGCCAACACGAGGTTATCCTTTAAGAGTTGGAGGACTTGTTGTTGATGTTCGATGTGATGTTCCACTGCTTGAACCTTAGAATTTTCTCTTAAATATGATGTGATGGATGGTGGTTGATACCCATAAAGTGCCATAAATGGGGTCATTTTTGTTGCTGTATGGAAGGAAGTGTTATACCACCATTCAGCCAGAGGCAACCATTTGACCCATTGTGTCTGTTTATCAGATACAAAGCAACGAAGATATCCTTCCAAACATTTGTTTACTATCTCAGTTTGCCCATCAGATTGAGGATGATAAGATGAGCTATGAGCTAACTGAGTACCAAGACAAGAAAATAATTCTGTCCAAAAATTTCCAGTGAAAATGGGATCTCTGTCACTTACAATAATCTTTGGGTTTCCATGTAGCTTTTGAACTGTTTCCATAAATGCAGTAGAAACTGTACTGGCTTTAAATGGATGTGATAATGCACAAAAGTGTGCATACTTGGTAAGTCTGTCAACTACCACCATGATGACACTCTTTCCCTCAGACTTGGGTAAACCTGTGATAAAATCCATTGAAACCTCCTCCCAACGTTGGCTTGGAATGGATAAAGGTTGTAATAGACCCGGTGTCTTAATTGTTTCAACTTTATTTTGCTGGCAAACCAAACATTCCGCCACAAACTTTTGAATATCTGATTTAAGGCCATCCCAAAAAAATTCCTTCTTAACCCTGTGGTAAGTTTTTAAAAATCCTGAGTGCCCTCCTAAGGGAGAAGTGTGCAATTCCATAAGAATCTTTTTTTTTAGCTGGGAATTCTTACAGAGGTATAAGCGATCTTTGTACCATAACGAATCATTTTGCCAGCTAAATGTATCAGAAGTACTGGAATCTTGTTGTAGCTTTCGAATAAGTGCCCACACTTCTTCGTCATTCTTCCATTCCTCCCTTGCTTCGTTTATCCAATCTGGTTGGATAATAGAAATGGCACACAACAATGCTTCCACATCCTCATCCTTTCTTGAGAGTGCATCTGCCACCACATTTTGCTTCCCTTTTTTGTAGATGATTTCAAAGTCATAACCCAACATCTTTGTGACCCACTTTTTTTGCTCTTCAGAGGATAATCTTTGTTCTAAAAAGTATTTAAGGCTATCATGATCCGTTTTTACCTTGAAGTGTCTTCCCATTAGGTAGGGTTGCCATTTCTTAAGTGCATGGAGTATTGCCAACATTTCCTTCTCATAAATAGCTTTGCTTAAAAACTTTCCCTTGATTGGACAACTTTCAAAAGCAATGGGTCTTTCATCTTGCATTAGAACAGCACCAATTCCATTTCCTGAAGCATCACATTCCACAATAAAGGTTTTTTTGAAGTCCGGTGTAGCTAAGACCGGTGCTTGGCACATTGCCTCTTTAAGATGTTCAAAGGCCTTTGTTGCTTCCGGAGTCCATGAAAATGAATCTTTCTTCAATAATGTTGTTAGAGGTGCTGCTATTCTCCCATAATTCTTAACAAACTTGCGATAATACCCTGTCAACCCAAGAAATCCTCGCAGATGCTTTATGGATGTGGGGATTTTCCATTCCTTAATGGCTTTAATTTTGCTAGGGTCTACCTTAACTCCTTCATGAGATACAATATGACCCAAATATTCCACCTCCTGGACTCCAAAGAAACATTTGGATCTTTTTGCATATAATTGTTTTTCCTCCAATAGTTGTAGCACCTTGTCAACATGTTCAACATGATCCTTCCAAGACTTGTTGTAGATTAGTATATCATCAAAAAATACTAACACAAATTTTCTAAGGAATGGTTTGAAAATTGAATTCATCAAACCTTGAAATGTTGAAGGTGCATTGGTAAGGCCAAAAGGCATGACCAAAAATTCATAATGACCCTCATGAGTTCTAAATGCCGTTTTTGGAATGTCTTCAATCTTCATTCTGATTTGATGATATCCCGAACGAAGATCCAACTTGGTGAAGTAAATTGATCCATGCAATTCATCCAGTAATTCATCAATAACAGGAATGGGGAACTTATCTTTAATAGTGAGCTTGTTGAGCTCCCTATAATCTGGACACATGCGCCATGATCCATCCTTCTTGTGCACCAATACTACTGGAGCTGAGAAAGAACTTTGACTCAGTTGAATTATACCAGCCTCTAGCATTTCTGCAACCATACGTTCAATTTCACTTTTTTGGACATAGGGATATCTGTACGGCCTGATGTTTGGAGGAACACTTCCTGGAATCAGATGAATAGCATGATCATGATCACGCATAGGTGGGAGACCCTTGGGAGTCTCAAATACCTTGGAATGATTGTCCAAGACTTTTTGGAGATCTGGAGAAATAGATGATTCCAATGTGGAAACATCTAGCGAACATAATTGTGCAATTACACCTCTTTGCTCCTTTTTTAGAAGCTTTGTCATACCATGAGAGCTGATTATCTTTCCTGGTTTCCCTGCAATACCCCTTAATTCAACTTCCTTTCCTTCCAAAGAAAATTTGATGAAAAGTTCTTGAAAATTAAAAGCTATTGTACCCAAGGATTGTAGCCATTGGACTCCTAGTACAACATCTGCACCTCCCATTGGAATGGAAAGCATTGGGCTAGTCAATACATATTCTCCCATGGATAGCTTGATATTATGGCACTTTCCAGAGCAATTTATTGTTCCTCCATTTGCAATCATCACTTGACACTCTGGTGCTGGATATAGGAAGCAATTCAATTCTTTTGCTACCCTACAATGAATAAAATTGTGGGTGCTTCCTGAATCAATCAACACTATTACCTTTTTCTTCTTGATTTGTCCTTCTATCTTGATGGTTTGAGGAGTGGTAATTCCCACCAATGCATTACAAGATATGGTCGGATTTATTTGTTCTTCATCTAGGCTTTGTTCCTGGAGTATATCTTCTTCTTTTGACCTTTCTTGCTCCTTTTCTTCTTCCTCTTCACAATCTATGTAGAATAATTTCTTCTCAGCACACTTATGACCTTTAGTGTATTTGCTATCACAACTGTAACAAAGCCCTTTTGCTCTTTTTTCTTCCAATTTTGTGGTGTCAACCTTATAGGTTGTGGAAGACTAGGGGAAACAACACTTCCGTCTTTATAGTTGTGAGTGGTATGCTTCCTGGTTGCCATAATTTTGCTTTCCATTTTTCTTGCTAACCTGAATGCCTTCTCTAATGAATCAGGTTCCCAAAGGCGAACATCATGTTGGATATTATCCTTTAAATACCCTATGAACACATCAATCCTATGCTCCTCTGGAATATCTTTTACCCTTATGTTCAATTTTTGGAACTCCTCAATGTGCTCCATTACTGAACCCTTTTGTTTGAGACTTATCAATTGGCTAAAAAAAGTGTTGCTTTTTGTATCTTCATAATGTGCTATCAATTCTTCCGTAAAAATTGCCCAAGTGATAAATTGTTTACGAGAGCAAAGCCATTGATACCATACAAACTGATTTGGTTCCAAATATACAGTTGCCATACGTACCTTTTGTGCATTTTGCACATTATTGAGATCGAAGAATTGCTCCATCTGTAATATCCATGTAGCGGGATCCTTGCCATCAAACTTCCTCATATCGATTTTTGGAATATGGTGATTCTTCAATCCAACATTAGCGTCTATGGTATCATGATTAACATTTCTTTTGTTCTCATCATGAGTTTCCTTTACTACCTTTTCACCATTAGTGACCCTTTCTTGTAGCAACTTCTTCAATTCTTCCATATCTGTCTTCAAATCTCCCATGTCTCTCTTCGAATCTGTCTTCGAATCATCCATCTTAGCTTCCATGCCCTTTATCTTAGATTCCACGCCACTTATCTTAGCTTCTGTTAGCTTTTGTGAGTGTGACATTTGTTGCACTTGTTCTTGTAATTTTGATATATTTTTTCACTTTATAGAAGCCTGATATTGAATATGATGTATCTCTGTAATTTCGGATCATCCAGTTCTGAAATATCTACCTGTAGTAGCCTTCTGCGTCCTCTTTCCAATGCCACAAGTTTGAGCCAAATTGGGTTCTCCAAGGAAGAGTTATGTGAAATCTCCCACAGTGACTTGCTTTTAGACGGTTTCAGTAGAGCGAACTTGTACGATGTTCCACGAGTCACTGTTTCAACCTTTGAGTCTGAAACACACATACGAGAAACTACAGTCCGTCCTCTTTCTGTACCTTTTTACGAAATTGCAATCCTATCCTCAGAGAGAGAGTTATGATGATTTTCCCCAGGTCACTTGTTTTGAATGTAATTCAGGATTCTGCAAAAAGGCCAACTTCCTTAGATCATATCTCCGAAAATATCGCGCGAAAAGCTCTGAAATTAGGACCCAAGGTTCAGCGCCAATTCTTATAAAATGGGTGTTTTTTGTGATTTCTGAAACGTCACAGAAAAAAAGTTATAGCGAAAATGCCACGATGACCTGTTTGGAGCAGCGAAACCCTAGAATCCAAAGCTCTGATACCAAATGTTATGAAACCAGCTCACAAAAAGATAGAAAAGAGAGATCCACGCCTTAGAATTCAGCCTCTTCGAGGGGGTAACCTCCTTTACATTACATAAATGAACAATTCTTGGATGATACAAATGACAAAACCTCGTTTCTATATATAGGAGTCTAAGGAGTCACAATATAATCCAGCCGACCTAACAATAATAATATAAAGCCACAAAATAACAATAGAGGGATTTTATGGGGCACAGAAATAACAATATGGGGGTAATAGGGGCACAACAATATAAATAAGGGGTATAACTACAATAGTAATGGGGTAATCACTAGTATTATAGGGACCCAACACATACCCTATGGGATTTCATATTATCTATCTTATTTATTCATTTACAAGTCATATAAAATTTGATAAATGGTTCTAATTAATTTGATTTTAGATTATAAATAAGAAAGTCATGATATAAAGGAAAAAGTTTGCTCATACATCTCATTTTCTGATTCAAAACTAAATATGAGGATAAATTCATTTGGATTTAAGATAATCTCTTGAGTTGTAAACATAACTTACATCCATGGTTAATATGGATATAACTGTAAGAATTAATGATCAATTTTATTCAGTCTACATTAAATATTTTCATCCTATCTTACTTATTTATATTTTTATAATATTGTCATAGAAAGTTCTAATTAATTTTATTTTATAATAAATCATAAAAAAGTTTACATTTTTATTACATATCACTTTCTCATTATAATTAAAGTACCCACCTAAATCCATCTTGACCTTGTATCTATCCATTGTCCAGAGGAATCAAATACCTTTAGTTATAAACATACTCAGCCTCACCCTTTCGAAAATCACACCCTTGAACAGTCCTCCATCCATTCTCCTATACGCATATATACTGTGCCTCCGTTGGTATCACAGTGAATAACACTCGCCATATATTCCTTAGCCTCAGCCTCCATATGCTATATACCTCCAACTTTTCACAGTTAATACCTCAGCATATACCTCACTTGGTGACCCCACATCCTTCCCATAGCACTCACCTGCAACGGTCTCTCTCCAAAATCTCGATTTCTCACTCCCGCATATCATGCTCCACTCCCCATACCACTATGCTTGCAGCACCGATTTTATATCCTCCCCCACAATGATTCATACACCATCGACTCTCTACACCACTCGTCAAATCCTCCCACTTCGATTTCCTCCATACCTTGCTGCCATATTTATTTTTTGTGTGGGAACTCTGTTGATCGTCGGTCCCCTCACACCCCTCACGCATTGGTGGTATCGTCTCCTGGTTTTAATTTGTGTATATAATGGTATTCTTGATTGTGTCATGTTATTACATACTCCAAATAATGTATATTCACTGTGTTATTTTTTAGCATAGTCATATTATCTCTCGTCCATATATGTTAACAACATCCATATGCGTTAATCCCCACCAGTTAATACTTTATCCAAACACTCCCTCCACTATATTCTCCCTCCCTCATATAATCCCTTTCCAAAATATACCTTTGATATGTACATATCATAATTATATCTTCACAGTATTGCTAGTACAACACAATTTTTATGCACAGCAAGTGAAAATATTTTCCAGCAGAAGAGCGACTATTTTTACACAATACACATATTTTTTAAAATTCATTCATTGATATTTATAATTGGAGTAGTTCTCTCTTGAAAAGAAAACTATGCAAAATGGTCGCAAAAGATAAAACACTCTCATTTTCAATGAGTTGTGGAAATAATTTTTTTGTAGGAAACGGAGATAATGAACCTGCAAAGCCCACCTCAGATAAGGAGTTCACCACTTGGGAAAATAAGAACAACAAGACCTATGCCTTGATTACAGAATTTATAAATGAAGAGGTGAGTCATCATATTTCACCATTTTCAAATGCTTTTGAAGCGTTATAGAAATTGAAGGAACTTTATGACTCACACTTTGAGCTTGAAGTTGTCCAATTGATGATTAAATTGTTCATCCTAGAATTGAAAAATGATGATCCTCTTGCTTTAGCGTCAGAAGTAAGATCTATTATGCATGATATCAAAGTCACTAATGTTGAAATAGACATTCCAATGATGGATTTTGTCAAGGCACTTTATCCCACTTATTCAAATTATCTTGAGTCATTGCAAGTGATGAGCACCAATATTGTTGTAAGAATGTTGCAACTCCTGGGGCTACTGACTTTAGTTTATCAACCCAGGGTCCATGCAAACTTGGAGGTGACAGTGATCTATACACAAGTAAAAGTGATGGTTCTGCCTTTTGTCACTATTCAGCTGACAAGAGACCACTAGGGTTTGTCAAGTCAGACTTCTATGGATTCTGAATAAGATTGATTATTGATGAGTGAAAGAGAAATCTACTCTAAGAGAAAGCTGGTTTATTGCAGTAAGGAACAATACTGAAACCCAATGATTTACACACCATTTCCTACCTAACTGCTAAGAGACTATGTTCCAGAAAGAATGCTGGATTAACATGTATGAAATTTAACTATCTTAAGCATGTAAATTGAAAGCATCAACATTGTACTATTGTGCATGTAAATGCCTACAATGAATCTGTTTTTTTCTTTTTGTCTTTTTCCCTTTTTATGGAGAAGTGTGAAAGCTAATCTCTTTTGATGATGTGGTCAGTGGCTTAGGGATGTTGGTGGATAGTTGGAAGGTTTGGGAGACCCTTAGGTGACCTTGTGTGGCTTTCTAGAGGTTTTCCCTCAATTCGGCCTCAAAACATGCCACTACAAGAAAACCTATAGGATGTCCTAAAAACCTACAAGATTCCCTATATTTCTACAGGATACAGCCGAGAGAAAAATGATGGGTGTTGAAGGTGATGGAAAGATTAGGGAAAGTGGTTGGTGGGTGGAATGGAGTGAGAAAATGCATAGGATCACTTAGAACTCAAAACCAAGGTTGGGAGATGGTTGGATTTGCTCAACATGCTTGGAGGAGTTTCCATGAAAAATGATGAAATTGGTGAGGGTCTTAGTGAAAGTGAGGAATGATCATGGATGGAGGAAGTTCGAAGGAGGTTACTTGCTATCATATCTCTCTCTACTTCTAAAGTAGGTCCTGCACTACATCAAACAATTATATTTGCCAAAAAATCATGTAAACAAGAAGAATTTCAATAAGCTAGAAAAATAGAGTTTAATGAGCTAGTTGTCTGGTTCATGCACGAGGAAAATTTGTAGAATGAGTTGAAACCATTAGATGGAAGAAATGACAATTAAATCCTAAACTTGCAAACTGATCAAATGTTGGTTCAAGTACAGTAAACTCTAAATTCTATGAGAACGTAGAAGTTTGTCTTTTTGGGGCTTCATAGAGGTCCTTTCCCCAAATCATGATCCCTGATGGAAGAGATGAGCCCAAGAAACCTACTGAAAACTTTTGGATGCTCCTTTTATCCCTTCTAACCTACTTCTAAAGTAAAGCACAAATGGAAGTAAACTAATAAACAAACTAATCAAATCTACACTACTTGCAATGAAATACTTCTAAGGACAATTTAACCATGAATATATGAAATTAATCTAAGCATACAGATATAAGAGGAGCCTTTACTGCTAGGGTTGGTACCTACCCCAAGAGCTTTAGACCTCTAGGTTAACTCATTATTGGATCAATAAAAAGCTCATTCTCATTATCAAAATAGAAAATTACATAACAATGTCTTCCACAAGTCTGGAGCGAAAAAATAACTAGTGTTTTTACAACAAAAATTTGAATCCTAATGAGGCTCTAGACCTCTTTATTTATACAAATGAAATCTCCAACGACTTTCTTAAATATAGGGAGGCTTGGCTCCCAAACTCAAGATGAAGAAACTCTTTGACTATGACTTAGTCAACTGCCTTTTGATCTTCATGACTTGGCTGCTTGTACTCCGAGCTAGTTTGATTCATCGAGCAATATTCAAATTAGGGAGGAGTAAATGAGGAGGATCTACCTCCTACAATCTCTCTCTCTTGTCCCATTCGATTCTCAGCCTTTAATGTTCCCAAAATTCCCTAATTTCCTCTCACAAACCTCCATTCAATGCACATTAGTCCACTAGGCATAATATCTCACTTTGACTCATCTCATTAAACAAAATATAATCAAAACATGTAATAAATTGTGAGAAGAGTTGATTTCACTAAGCTAGGAGGTGAATTAAGTTCCATATAGTTACCCAATGATGAGGCTCATCATCACTCCCCTACTGAAAATGTTGCTCATCCTCTGCGCAACTCAATCAATATCCATATCGTTCATAGCCCTGGTGGCCTCCCTGACATCCCATGCTTCTGTTGTGGTCTCTTCTTCTTGTGCATAGAATCTTACCCTCCTTTCTATCTCCTCCAACTTCTTTCTTTCTTATTCTTCCTTTGTTCCTTCCAACATCCCCAAGAGTAGTGGTGGCTTGAGTCTCAAGCCAATCCAAAATGACTTTGATCCTTTGGATGGTTTGCTTGTACATGTGTGTCCTGTTTAGTGCTTCTCTAATTATATGAGGAGAATGGTACTATCTGATTTTCAAACTATATGCCAGAGTATTCCATCTCCTTTGGCAAGCTTGCATGTTGTCATCCCCTAGAAACCTGAACATATCCTCAAAATCTGGAATTTCTTGCTCTTGGACAACAACATACCTGGGTGCAAGTTGAGGATCATTTGAAATTAAATTATGTGCCCTGATGATAGCCATTGGATTTTACTGCTCAACTCTCATCATGAGAGGCTTTGTTTGTTCCCTTGCCAATATCTTCTTCATTTCTACAACCCTTGCTTCCTCATGGTTCATCCATCATGCTAAGGCCATCAATTGTAAATCCCCTAGTTTTTCATTAAGGTCCCATACATTCATATTTTTCAAGGCCATGTTATGAAAGTAGAACTCAGACATCTTAGCCCTATCCTCTAATGTGCTTTGATCACAAAGATCAATGAAATGTGTATAATCCTGGAATGGAATAGTTCTTCTTTGTTCTAGGGTCTTCATTTGGAACTACAGCAACTATTCCCTAACGTATAATGAATAGGACTTAGCTAGCATCCTGCACTGGATTGCCTCTAAATATAGACTTGCCATAGTTGCTAATTGATTCTCTTTTTATTGTAGTTTTCCTTTCAATCATGCATTTTCTACCTCCAACTGAGTTTTCATTATGGCCTCTCTGTCCCTTAGGCTACCTAGTTCTCTGCCCATCTCTTTGAGCTTTTCCTCCATGTGACCTATGTCCCCTACTCCCCTGGACTTGGAAATCTGCATCCATCTATGTGTTCTAGATCTTTCCTTCTGAAGCTCAAAGAATAATGGGATGGAAAATTTTTATGGAATGACCCTGCCCCCTTCAATAAATTTGTAGTATGAGTCAAGGTTAGGTTGAGGGCTAGGTTCCCTTAGCTCTAGGTCCTCCTTCTTTGGTTCTTGCTACATACTCCCTTCCTTATCCAATTTTTGAGTTTCCTGTAGGTTTATCAAAGTTTCTTGTAGGATTTCCTCTACTTCCTGTAGGTCATGTTGTGTATCCTGTAGGATGCCTTTTCCCTTGGATGAGGCAGATCTAGTCACATCCCTTCTCTCGTAAGTGATAGGAGACTTAGGGGATGTTTGTGTTGAGGATCCTTCTCCTTGATTTCTAATAAGAGGAGCCATATTTTCCAGTTGTTTAGGTGAGTCTTCAATGACAATGGGAACCTTGGTGGGAGTTTGAGGTTTTCCTTGCCTTATACTTGTACTCTTTCTTGTTCTAAAGTATAGTGGTGTTTGTCTCTGTAGTTTGCATTTTTGTTTGATAGGGGTGCTAAGGGCAGTGAGGGCAGTTGTTGCCTCTCTCTCAATGGTCTCTGGAGACACCCTCGGTGACTCCTCCTTGTCTTCTGTCTCCTCTTTTCCATTCCGCTTTTCATATTTGTATTTACCCTCTTCTTCCCCTTGTTCATCAATTTCTTTCTTGGCATCTTCCTCTGTTTCTTCCCCAATTTACTTCCCTTTCTCTTCCTCTTCTTCCTCATCTATTTCCTCTTCATCCCTCTCTAGATCCTCATATGTTTCAGTTTCCTCTTCATCCCTTTCACTAGTAGTAGGGATTTTTTCATAAGTGAGGGCTTTTATATCCTCCTCTATCTATATGTCTCTGAAAGTTTCCCATGTGATAGGAATTCTAAGGTTGTGTAGCGAATCTTCTATGATGGTTCTACTTAATCCATGATGTGCCAGCTGCTGGTAGTTTCCTTCCTTAAATTTTATGCTCATATCTACCAAGGATTGAAGAAGGAAGTAGGGTATGTTGAGTCTGTGGTGAGGAGGTGTATCTGCTCCAAACCTCAATTCCTCAAGAAGCTTAAAGTGTTATCCATATACCACACTATACCTACCTTCACATGATATGTATTTTATTAGGTGGTAGCTTATTTCATTCCAAGGGTATGGTAGGCTTGCTCTTCTCACTCCATTATTGTCTTCCATGGCCTCCTCTCCCTCCAGAAAGAATTTCTTCTTTGTATTTTTGCTATTTCCCTTGTCTTCCTTAATCCAAATCACTCCTAAGGGACGTGTGGTAATTCTACTTATCAGTTCAGAGGTGAGCTCTATGGAGAGGCCTCTCACCACAACAGTGGCATGTGTCCTGATGAGTGGAATGAGGGAGAGAGAAAAATCTCTGGCTACTTCATCATCATACCTCCTCAATTTCTTAAAGTATCCCATCCAATTATGCCTTGTGAATATTTCTAACACAGGAGGGTCTTGGTGAATCCTCACAGTGTTGATGGCTCCCTTCCATTAAACACCCCTGTCATTTTGTCTGGTGAATGGAGGACCAGAGAAGTATGAAACAAAATTTTAATGAAGGAGGGAATGGGACTGAAATTCCTATGGATACAATTCCCTTATACGGCTATCAATTTCAATCAAACTAGAATATTTTTTTGTTCCTTTCATTTGGAAAAATGGGAGGAAATGTAGAGACTACTGTTGTTGGGAAAAGTGTCTACTCAGAACGCCCCTATCCCACTAAGGTGTGACAGTGCCTTAGCAACAAACAAGGAAAACTACTTTCGTATTCTTCTTTATGAACTGTAAATGAAGAGGAATAGGATGAACTAACCTGTGTCTTGCGCTAGTCCTTTGATCCGGTCTCTCTCCTCTTTGACAGCTTCCAGCTACCTGCTCCTTCACTTGCCGAGCTTCACCAAGTTCCTGCAAGATCACAGAAGAGGAAAACTACACAAAGACATGGATTTACATTCATAAATAGCTTAGGATCAGATTTAAGCTAAATATGCAAATATAACAAAACATCATTGATACACAAGCGTGTAGGAGAAACTCAAATAGTTTTATTGATATAACAAGAAGGTCAAGGAGGAGTTACAACTGATGATTCCTGATCCAGCATCAACCCCCCAGAAAAGGAATCCCCTCTTCACCTCCAACAAAGCATAAATCACCCAATGCACTGATCTCCATCTCAAAACCAACAACAATTCTCTGCAAAGTATAATATTCTAGCCTCCGAACTCTGGGATGAGGGATCCATATATAGATGAATGTAAAGAGGATGAGTCAGCTTATGATTTGACTTGTGGCCTCTCTCTGTCAGTTCTTGCTTCCACTTGGAGACTGAGAGCCTCTTACTCATCTCTGGTCGAACTCAGTGAGGCAAGTGTCATTGGGGAAGATTCTGGAAGCTTCCATTGTCTGTCCACCTCGTGGAATGACACTGCCATTTGTCATTGCCCGCTCAGCGCACCCTGGTAGTGCATTTAGGTGCATTGCAACGCACCTAGCTAGTGTACCGGGGTGCTAAGCAACGCAGCTAGCTAGTGGAGCAGCTGAAATGATCCTGATTTGACTGTTTCTGAGCAGTTTCTGGTGGAGAACTTCTGGGAGAAGCTCTAGTTTGTTAACCTTGTTCCTTTAGGGGCAGGAACAACAATTTTAGGGACTTAGGATCCCTTGGTTTATGGACATTTCATGCTTAGAGCTGTAAGGCACAAAAATGTCTATAACAGTTTCCCCCTAAAGTATGAGGCCATTTATCGGGTGAAATGCTTTATTAGGAGGATCCAAAGTTCTTTCAATGTTGGGAGGAGACCTGTAATAAGATACAATACAATACATTATCTTCATACTGTTTTCATGATCTAGCTAAGGCGGGCATTCCCATGCTCAGCTTTATAAATTCATTTTTATGTACATAGGACAGACAATCGTCTGATGGTAGACTGATGATTTTGATGAAGTCGTCATCCTTTTGGTAGGATGATTATCTGTGTTGCAATGTTGTACATGTCAATGTCTTTATTTTTCCTGAATATATATCGCAGCCCGAATGGATGAAACTAGATCCAGAGTCTTCAATCTCGTCTGATCTTCACTCGAAGTACAAGTCGATCCATGTGAGAAATGTTTTGAAGTCGAACATGGAAAGACATCGCTTGATTATCAGTCGATGATGTAAACTGTTAACAAGCGCGAGAGGAATCACCGACAATGATGATGACCCTCAAGGTACTGTAGTACAATTCACGTGGTGTGAATAAAAGACTTGGCGTCAAACACCACGCAAAATCTTTCGGTCGAAGGTCATTGATGTATACCTGTCGCTGGAAGTGAGAAACTTGCCATTGAGGCATGCAAGCTTCAAAGTACTGAATGGGGTGTTCCTAGATCAACTTCTTGGATAATGAGTTGGTGTCGACAAGAAGCGTCCCGTCAAAGGAGGGCCTTAATGAATCCCACATCAATGACACGGAATGGAGCAAATGATTTTGATGGAGGTGAAAACGATCTGTTGATATATGGTTCAGGATGGCGGTCATGAAGGAATGAAGTATAATGTATGGTAGTGGATGGAACACGGGTGATTTCTCTGGATGACTTCTCTTGAACATGTCGGCGACACTTATGTGATGGATCGGTAGCATTTACCCCAAATGTGGATTGTATGGCGTGACCACGGTGATGTGACCGATGAATGAAACAACCCAACCCGACTCAGGCACGGAGTGGAAGTGTCATGTTCAAGATACCAATAAAGATTCTTTGAGTTTCTTCCCAATTTTTCCCCAGTCATTGCTGACCAATACCTCTTTATTTTTGTCAAGCTTGAGGAGGATAACATATGCTTGTTCCATAATTTTTCCTTCAGGCAAACCCATCGCTATGTTTTAACAAGCCTAGCGATAGTGAAACTCATTCTCGTCTAAAGACAAGTTTGTTGCTATTAATCTTTTTAACGAGTTTAACGACAAAGATAACTCGGTTCTTTTTATTTTTAGAGAGTCTAAAAAGGTACGTAAAGGTAACTCCAAAACTCCTTTTTCGTCATCTAATCCCTTAAGTCCGAAAAAAGTATAAAACAATACAAAAGGGATGAATTTTTGATACGAGTCGAACAAAACAAGCGCTCGATCTTTTTGTGCAATAATTGCTCAGGTCAAAAAATATTAAAATCTAGAGGAGGGATAGCACTTCCGGTTGCTTTAACGAGCTGGAAGGCCAAAACTCGTCAATCTTTTCATATTTTACGAGTCAGATGAAAAGAGCTTAAAGAAGACTCATCTTTTGAGGAACGAGTGATAAAATGGGCAGCAGCTGATTCCAGGTAAGATTTGGAATTTTCCAATCACGGCAGTGTTACAAGGATGGCTAGTGAAATCACTCTTCGCAGCTGTTCCTCAAAATGGGTAAACAATCAAATGGAGGTGAATGATTGGCCAATGAAAAGTGGAGGTGACGGTGCAAACACGACCAAGGCTTTAATGGCTGATAATGCTACATTCACGGTGGTTATTTACTGGAGGATAGTTCATTTTTTAACGAGCTTAAACGCGGATTGAAACACTTGCTTGGTCTTATGTTTATTTTTTAACGAGCTTGAACTATGTGCTAAAACTGCTCGATAATCTAGTCATATGATAAGAATGTCTCATATAAAACAGCAACATTTAGATTTTGCCCCACATCCTTTCTTTATGCAAGTTAGGAAACGACTAATCCTACGAGTTTAAAGGTTTAGCCTACGGGTTTAAAGGGAGGACCCAAAAATTTTAAAAATAAATAGCCGCCCCTTGCTTGCATTCCAAAACGTTTGCATGCCCCCAGGTATAAAATATGGTTTCAAGGTTACCCCTCAATTTACAGACAAAACATTTGTTCTATCAGGAAAGGCCTACCTCTTACAGGTTACCAAAGATTTCTCTATTCGCGGTGCAAATAAAACATTTCCTCGGCGATGTCTACCGAGATAAACAAAGGTGAGCAACAACGAGCGCCACTCACATAACTTTGACAAGAGAATCTTTTTCGAGAATAACCCCTCTTCCACTAACAGACGAGGTACAGACTAGTCATATTCTCCCGCGGAAACCTACCATATACCCGAAGTTTTCCTGCCGAAGCAGACCAGGACGCATGCCCCCTGGGTTTCAGTCATATCCCTCCGAATTACTCGCGCTCATTGGGAGGACGGACTGGGGGTTTAGACATTTCTTGCGTGAAGAGACCATTTAGGGATGGTATATGACTATTTTCTATGCGTGATCTGGGAAACGAAAGCTAGTCTACGAGCTTGACCACTCTTCCTTCGTGCGAAAAACACATTACTCTAAAGAGTGAGGAGACGATGGCTCCCATGCAATAAATATAGTCTCGCCCAAGGAGTAGATTTTAATCTAAGGGTCCTTGGACTACCATTACGTTCATTTGAACTGTCTTCCCTCTCAATGTTATGGGCACATTGGGAAGGATCCCTAAAGGCCAACTGGTTCCTTTATCAAACCCTGTCAGATTTCTCATCTCAGGCGAAAGCGGTGGCAAACCAAGCGATTTCCAAGCAATAGAGGAAAGGATACTCACAGAAGCCCCCTCATCTATGATTGTACCAGCCATGACCATTGTATATATTTGGACGATAATTCGGAATGGTACACTTGCTGGTAGGCGGGGTTTGCCTAGTTGATTCCAGTCGAAGGAGACAACTAGGTTGCTTGGAGGTGGGACCGAGTAGACGGCCGGGTATGGCTCTGACGGACTTCCTTCCTGCAGTAAAGGAACGGGTAAATTTCCCCCATGTTTGTCGAAGTCTGTGTTTATGAAGAGAATCTGGACGGTGTCATCCTTGTTCTCTCTCGTGACGGTATCATCTGAGGATAAAACCTCTGAAGGCAAGACCGGGTCAACTGCCATCTCAACCTTTTGACTTTCATCTGGTATGGATTCAGATGGTTTATCTTCAATGATAGGTGCTTCGGCTGACCACCTGAGTGGGGCAGCCGGGTTTTCAACTAGTGACGGACTCGGCAAGAGTTTTTTTATATCCAGGAGGAAGTCGCAACGGTGAAACCGGACGATCTTCCAAAACTCTTTTAGCCTCGTCTAAGAAGGGACAACGGTGGACGACATGATCACCTTCGCACAGTTTACAGGGAAATCTAGCTTTCCCTTTTTGTCCTGTGGCTTCACTTTCACTAGTTGACGGTGTGCTGTCAACATGGCCATCAGAGGTTGACGACACCGGATTGTGCAAATGGGGAGACCAGTCCCTTAGTATCCGAGGGATGCAAGGACAATCTCTGTGAAAGTGGTCTCCCTTGCAAATGACACATGGCGATTTAGGCCTGGTCGGTGCAGTGTGTGGATTTTCGTTAGACGACACTCGTTTGCCCCCATTCGCTTTTGGCTCCTTCTTCTTCTTTTCTTTCTTCTTCTTTTCCGTCTTCTCCTTAGGAACTTGACTTTTGGCTTTGCCAGCCCCATCAAGCGAAGAGGAAGGAGGAGAGGAAGAATTAGAGGAAGTAGAAGGTTGGTGGGTAACTCTGGACTGGTTTAACTGCTGATTTTATTGTTCAGGAATAGTGGTGTTCTGAACGACATTGGTTGAGAAGAGCCATACTGGCAGGCCAATTATCAGTCCTGGAAGCGAAAAGGTGGCCATATGGGGTGCACCAACATATCCCCCAAGAGGAGAAGGGGCTAGGATTTCCACCAAGGGGGATTCCTTAGTTGGTAGACTCCATTTTCTCAACCCAAGATCAACGTAAGAAAGGGGTGATGAATATTCCGTTTAAAATAATTTTTTAGACGCTTTAGACACAATTTTTTTTTTCAGTTTTTAAGAGTCGAGAAAAAACAAAAGATGACTCTAGTCTCCTTCGATTTTTAATGAGCCTGAAGTGACAAGTGCTCAGATGGACCTTTTCCGTTAAGGAGTCTGAAAAGGAAAGAAAGGGACTGCTCTGGAGATCTAGGTAGAGGGAGTACCAAACCAATCACAAAACTTCAGAATACGTTGTACGGTATGGAAGTCAATCTTCCTGAATGTTGTGTTCGGTGCATTGCGATCAGTAGGGCGGCCGACACGGCTTCCTATGGATAAAAGGCTTTAAGCCTATAGGGGTCTCCCAATATATACTCAACGGTACATGGGAGCACAAGTCCGTACTGGCACTTATCGTCTCACAGTGGAGGAATCACCGAACCATCAGTGAGGACAACAGTTACCAGGCTTTACGACGCCGGAATACGTCTCTAGCCTAGACCTCTATTTTGTGCGTTAAGTTCCAAAGCGTTGTTAGATTCATTCAATTTATTTTAAGTTGATCTTTCTTATGAAGTTTGCCTTTTGGGTTCACCACGAGATGTAGATGTAATTCCTAAATGCAATCTAAGGATGATAAGCAAATCTTTTATCTCTTTTCAACAATGAAAATCCTAGCTACAAGGGGAAAACAAAGACACAATCTTTTCTCAAAGAGCAAAGAGCACACTGTAAAATGAACTTTTTTCTAAATCAAGCCAAACAAACTATCAATATGCAAATGCACATATGCATGTATTTGTTTTCACTTTCTTAATATTGATGCCTAAAAAGAAAGTTGATGTACAAATCTGAATTTGCTTTCAAGTGAAAAACACAAACAAGCTTCTTTTCGAAATCAAAAGGTAGAGAAGATTACGCCACTTTATGATTTTGAAATAAACACTCGTTTCGACACTAGAAAGTGACAAATTCAAACCAAAGGCAAAAGTAAAAGCATAATCGACTGTCAACAGCAAAGAAACTTTCTCCTAAGATCAAAATCGACACTTACGACAAATCTAAATCCAAGGACAACAGTATGACTATTTTACTCTTTCAATGGAAAGCTGTAAATGATGTAACAAACACACAAAGAACATCTACAGTCTTTTTGTACAAAGGATGCAGAATTAAGGCAAATAAAAGGGGTTTTAAACAGACACACACTGATTACAGGCTGCAAAATCAGAGACAAAACTGAAAAAATGAAGCAAAGAACCTCAGCTGCGCAGGGCTAGGCTGATCAGCGCACCTGTTACACAGAGAAACTGAATTGCAGCACAGGTAGCCCTCTCAGGAACTGCGTTGAAATGCAGAGTCTCTTCACAGTGCCTGCGCTGGGGCAGAAACGAGACTTGTATCCGGGTTCTGGGTCATGGTTTGCAGTTTAATCTATGGATTTTGGCCGAGTAAAAGAAATCAGTAATGCACAATCAGCGGGTGGATTTGGAGGAGGTCTAAGAGCTATCACAAAGGGTAATCAGATCATTTGTGAATCAGCTGTTCAAATCATAAACAAATCCAGTGAATGGATTGAGGTAGCAGGTGTCTACTTTGCATTTGATAATGGCAAATGCAGTTCGATTGCAACTTCTGTGTTTATGAAACAAACAACAAGAGAAACACAAACAAACTAACTAGACACGTTCCCCAGCGGAGTCGCCATTTTGTTGTTGGGAAAAGTGTCTACTCAGAACGCCCCTATCCCACTAAGGTGTGACAGGGCCTTAACAACAAACAAGGAAAACTACTTTCGTATTCTTCTTTATGAACTGTAAATGAAGAGGAATAGGATGAACTAACCTGTGTCTTGCGCTAGTCCTTTGATCCGATCTCTCTCCTCTTTGACAACTTCCAGCTACCTGCTCCTTCACTTGCCCAGCTTCACCAAGTTCCTGCAAGATCACAGAAGGGGAAAACTACACAAAGACATGGATTTACATTCATAAATATCTTAGGATCAGATTTAAGCTAAACATGCAAATATAACAAAACATCATTGATACACAAGCATGTAGGAGAAACTCAAATAGTTTTATTGATATAACAAGAAGGTCCAGGAGGAGTTACAACCGATGATTCCTGATCCAACATCAACCCCCCAGCAAAGGAATCCCCTCTTCACCTCCAACAAAGCATAAATCACCCAATGCACTGATCTCTATCTCAAAACCAACAACAATTCTCTGCAAAGTACAAAATTCCAGCCTCCGGATCTCTGGGATGAGGGATCCATATACAGATGTATACAAAGAGGATGAGTCAGCTTATGATTTGACTTGTGGCCTCTCTCTGTCAGTTCTTGATTCCACTTGGAGACTGAGAGCCTCTTACTCATCTCTGGTCGAACTCAGTGAGCCAAGTGTCATTGGGGAATATTCTGGAAGATTCCATTGTCTGTCCACCTCGCGGAATGACACTGCCATTTGTCATTTCTCGCTCAGCGCACCCTGGTAGTGCATTTAGGTGCGTTGCAACGCACATAGCTAGTGTACTGGGGTGCTATGCAACGCAGCTAGCTAGTGGAGCGGCTGAAATGATCCTGATTTGACTGTTTCTGAGCAATTTCTGGTGGAGAACTTCTGGGAGAAGTTGTAGTTTGTTGACCTTGTTCCTTTAGGGGCAGGAACAACACTTTTAGGGACTTAGGATCCCTTGGTTTATGGAAATTTCATGCTTAGAGCTGTAAGGCACAAAAATGTCTATAACACCTACCTACTTACAATTCTTGATGTATTCAACCCCCTTGTTTCCTCCTCTGAAATTTCTCACTACCAATCATGTAGACCGCTTCACTATATCCTGTAGGATTCCTGTGGGATCCTATAAGATTTCCTGTAGGAGGACCGACACGGGAAAAAAGAAAGTTTCCCTCTCGTGTAGGTTCCTTGAGGGCTGAGACAGAATTTTATAGAGTGAGCCTCGAGAAGATGAATGCATGTATGCATGGGTATCAACGTTAATTTCCTCTTGTGGTCGAGTTGAGTGAGGTGGTGTGCTGGCATTCAAGGTACGGATTTCTATTTTTGGATCGATGGTCCCCACTACCACATCATTATTCCCCTAACCTCATCATCAACTCCCACTTCGAGCATCTGTAGTCTTAACTTCTTTCGACCTCATCCTTCTTTTCTTTGACTTGACTGTTGCCATGTGTGTGAGGACTAATTGTTTTGTCGTTGTTGACTGAACAAAGATGGCCAACTTAACAGGGCACCTTTTGCTTATAGACCAACTCATTCACAATATTTACATCTTTTGATTACATTATGCAAATGAGAGAGTGAGCGGGATACTTACGTGTGGTAACAATACCTTGTTGCAATTTGTTGAAGAAATGAGGTGTTTGTTGTGTGTTGACTGCATGTGATTTCTCCCTCTCTCTTTTTTTATATATTTTCCTTTGATGATTTTATTGATGTGCAGGTACCTGGTTTTGAGGATGATGATGTTGATGCTGCTCTAGAGGAGCTTCTTCTGCCCTTGGGTCTCCATGCTTGAAACTTGCTGCAACCTATGATTTATGTTTGGTGGGATAGGTTGCTACACGGTTTCCTACATGATGTCATGTAGCTGCTTCTCCCTAAAAAAATTTAATCATATTCTACTGTTGGGACCTGAGGATGATGAACATGGATAGAGAGGAGGTCTAGCGGTGTGTGAATACTGAAAAAGTAATAGTTAGGTGTTTTTCCCCTTGCTCTCTATCTCATCTTTTTTCTCTGTGTTTTTCCTTGAAAACTAAATTTGTCTTTGAAAACTGATTTTTTTAATGATGAATGCAGGGGTGATCAAGGTGTAGAGTTGTATGGTAATGAGATGGTGATGTAGGGAGTTTTTTTTCTACATGGGTAGGTCATTTCCTTTCCATAGGGTTTCTTCCTTTAGGATTCCCAACCCATTGTAATTCCTATAACATCATCTTGTAGGTTTTCAAGAGATCCTGTAGGTTTACAGGGAATCCTGTAGAAAACATAGAACCCTTGAAAACATAGTCAAATGAGTGAAAAAATGAAAGGAATGGTGGAATGGTAAAGGATAATGAATGGAGAAATACAAATATGAGCTGAATAGGTCCCTTTTGATTCTCCATTACCGCTCTGATCATCCTCCTGCTGACCTACAAAAAACATTTTAATATTTTTCTTTTCTCTTTTTTTTTTTTAAATTTTTAAATTTTTATCTTTTGAAAACAACTAGTCTGCCTCCCAGAGGTTTTCATCCTAGCTACTTGCCCTAGGTGCTTCAAGAGAGGTTTTCACCTAGATATCTTTTTATTTCTCTCTTTTTTTTTGTTTTGATACCATTGGGCCACCTCAAGAGGTTTTTAACCCAATAGTGGGACTTAGGCGCCTCATGGAGCTTTTCACGTGAGTTTTCTTATTTTCTTTTTTCTCACTGAATTGATGAAGCAGGAGCTGAGACTTCTCCCACCACCATCACTATTTTGTTGATACCATCTATGAACTCTTGCCTCGATAATGGCCTTTTGTAAACTTTCAATTTGTGCCCATTAACAAGTAAAGGAATGACCTATGCATCTATGGTTTTGATCTAGAAAGAACCATTATCATGACATCTCTCCATAACATAAGGCCCTAACGATTTAGTCCTTAACTTTCCCTTAAAGGCTTTATATCTGGAATCATATAACAGAACCCAATCACCTTCTTCAAATTTCTTATCCTTGATGTTCTTATCTTGCTAGATCTTCCTCTGAATTTGAGTTACCTTTGTGTGTAGGAGGGCCTGCATTTTGAACTCATCTAAACCATTCAACTGGAGAAATATCTCTTTTTGTGGACTACAGAGATCTAGATCTAGCTGGGCTACCATCCTCAATGTATTATACTCAAATTCAATGGATAACAAGGCCTTGTTCCCATAGACCAGCTCATAGGGTGTGAATCCAGTGGTGGTTTTCCAGGTGGTTTTATAGGCCCATGTGGCCTCAACTAGTCTATCTTCACAATTTTTTCTATTGATGCTAACTACTTTGGTTAGAATTCCCTCAAATGCTCTGTTGGTCACCTCCACTTTCCCATTAGCTTGTGGGTGATAGGGAGTGGAGTTTCTATGCTTAATATTATGTTGGCTTAACAAGTCTTCAATCATGTTGGAGCTAAACTGGTTGCCTTGATTAATGACCAGTTCTCTAGGGTACTGAAACTTGTAGAATACATTCTCCCTCAAGAACTCATCCACCTTCTCCTCTGTTGCTACCTTGATTGCCTTCGTTTCAGCCCACTTAGTCAGATAGTCAGTTCACACAATGATATACTTATTTTTCTTGGAAGGAGAATCAATAGGCCCAATGAAATCCATGCCCCACTTGTCAAATGGCTCGAAAGTTACTTGAGGCTACAAAGGCATTTCATCCTTTGGAGTAGGTTTTCCCATCCTTTGGCACCAACCACACTAACAAGTATATCTTTTCACATGCTGATGAAGAGTGGGCCAATAATAACTAGCTTGTAACACCTTGAATGTTGTCCTCGTTGCTGCAAAGTGACCTCCACAATTCCCATCATGACAGGTCAGGAGGATATCAAAGACTTCCTCCTCCCTAACACATCTTCTCATAATTTGATCCGGGCCTAGTTTGAAGAGGTTTCCCCCAATCCAGGTGAATGGGACACTTTTCCTCACAATCTTGATTTTCTTTTTGGATGACAAGTTCAGTGGGAATTGTGTAGATGCCAAATAGTTTTCTATGTCAGCAAACCATGGAGGGAGAACTGAAATAGCGAATAAGTGTTCATCTGGTAATCATTCCTTCCTCAGCTACAGGCAAAATTAATCTGGACAAAAAATCTGCAACAACATATTCCTTGCGAGGCTTATCAATAATAGTTAGATCAAACTGCTGTAATAAAAGTGACCATCTAATAATCTGAGCATTCACATTGGGTTTATTCATTAAATATTTGATTGCAACATGGTCAGTATGTACAAATGTTTGATAACATGTAATGTAATGCCTAAATTTTTTCAATGAATGCACAACAATGAGAAGCTCCTTTTTGGTTATTGTGTAGTTCAGTTCGACCTTTGAAAGATTCTTACCTATAAAGTAAATAGCATAAGGAAATTTTTCATGGCCTAGAGCTACTCCTATGGCCTTATGTGAGGCATCAACATGCATATGAAAAGGAAGGGCCCAATTTGGGCCTCGGAGAATCAATGCAGTGGTTAACTTGTCCTTCAGGGTGTCCAGGGCCTCTTGACAACTTTTTGATAGTACAAACTCAGATTCTTTGGCCAACAACCCAAATAAAGGGGAAGCTAAGTTGCTGAAGTCTTTTATAAACCTTCGATACTATCCAAATAACCCTAGGAAACTTTTGACATCCCTCTGCTTTTGCGGAGGTTGGTACCTTTGGATGATATCTATCTTGTTGGGGTCCACCTACAGTCCTTGTTGGGATATTGAATGACCTAGCACCGTCCCTTTAGTCATCAAGAACTCACATTTTTCGGGACTAAGAGACATGCTCATTTCAATGCATTTGTGCAGCACCTTACCTAAGTTGGACAGAGGCTCTGGGAAATCACATCCATAAGGTGTAAAATCATCCATAACTGCTCTCTAGAAAGTGGAAGGAGCATTGCATAGGCCAAAAGGAAGGACCCTATAGGTGAAAGTACCCCAACGATAGGTGAAGGTGGTTTTATCTTGGTCTTCCGGGTTGATCTGGATTTGACTGTACCCACTGAATCCATCTAGGAAAGAGAAATTTTTTTCCATACCAAGCCATCTAGCACTTGGTCGATGAAAGGTATATGGAAATGTTCCTTCTTCGTGGCTTTGTTTAACTCTTTGTAATTGACACAAATCCTCTACTTACCATTTTTCTTTAGAACCAACACTAAAGGAGAGACCCACTCAGGATGAGAGATAAGGTAAATGAATCCTACATCTAGCAGCTTTTGCAGTTCTTCTTTGAGTATATCTTTGAGGAATGTATTCATTCTCCTTTGGGGTTGTTGGACTGGTTTGGAACCCTCTTTATTATAAATGTGGTGAGTACACACCGAGGGGTGCACTCCCTTCATTTATTTGTTACTTCGAGCAAAGGCATCTAGGCATTCCTTTAGTATGATGCATAACTTTTGTTCTTGGTGAACAGAAAGAGATGGGTTGATTTTCAAAGTTCTCTCAAGGCGAAATTCTATGGTTTTGACATGGATAGGGTTGGAATCGGCTAAGCATAGATCAATTTGATGGTTGTTCTGGGTTTCCTTTAATACTTATTCTAAGGACAATGTATTGGGAGTTGGAATTTGGAGTATATGTTCAATCAAATCATCTTCATCCAGTTGTCCCCCTCCCATGGTTGTTTCTAAGGTATAGAGTTGGGTGAATAAACTTCATCTTCTTCTTCCTCCTCTTCTAGCCATAAAGGTATGTCATTTTCTAGAGATGGTGAGGCAGGAGGATATAGGACTAACTGGTTGGACATATGCCCATTCTTGATAGTGATATTCCCAGCCCTGCAGCTAATGTAGGCATTGACAGTGGCTATCCAGGGTCTCCCAAGGATGAGAAGGTAACTAGTAAGCTTGGCCTTAGGATGGAGAGCTATGAAATCTACAAGGTATTCCCAAGATTCAATGTAGACCATCACATCCTCCACAATCCCCTTAGGGGTCACTGTGGAGTGGTCTACAAGTTGAAGGACCATTGTGGTCTTTCTCAATGAACCCCAGAGGTTGAGCTTGAGAATGTTGTCCTTGGTCATCACATTAATGGCAACCCCAAGATCAATCAACGTGTGTGGGACAATGGTGCCATTGATGTGCACATATACTGCAGGGCTTCCGGGGTCCAAATACTTTGGACAAATTACCTGCCCCAACATTAATTCGGGCAGCTGTCTAATGACATTAATGGTAGGGGCATCTCTTATTCACCTCCCTGGATGCTTGAAGCACTTCTCCTTGATCAAATTGTTGTAAATAGGCATATGTTTTATAGATTGGAGAAGTGGAATTTTGACACATAGATTTTTCAATTCTCCCAGAAGTTCAGTCTCTTATGGGGTAGCCTGGAGTGGTTGGGTTAATATCTTAGGAAAGAGTGGTGGATTTACCTTAGGCATGATTTCCTCTCTTTCTTCCTCAACCTTCCTAGGTGGAGGTAGAGGTTGGTTGTCTAGGAGTACCCTCCCAGATCTCAGGTTGATTTCCTAAATCTCCAAAGCATAATCAGGATAGGATGTCTCTCCATTGTATACTTGTTGTGCCTGTCTGTTGTTCGGGTTCGGATTTGGTTGGGCAGGCATCCAGGGTTGTTTAGGCGGAGTAGGGTGTAAAAGTTGTGGTTGATTAAGTGGTGAAGGCAGTAAAGCTGGAGCATTTTTGTATGGTGGCCTCCACCCCTAGGGCGGCGTATTCCACTAAGGTTTTGGTGGAGCATATGGTTGAA
Source organism: Pinus tabuliformis (assembly GCA_031772625.1). Taxonomy (NCBI): domain Eukaryota; kingdom Viridiplantae; phylum Streptophyta; class Pinopsida; order Pinales; family Pinaceae; genus Pinus; species Pinus tabuliformis. The sequence continues at coordinate 1,817,953,671 of CM062819.1, read as the reverse complement.
ATGATTAGTTGGTTGGCTGGGAATGATACTAAGGTGCAAAGGACCAAGGAGGAGGTGTAGACTAGGAAGGATGAGAATGGGGCCCCCAAGGAGGTATGGATGTGGTCTAGTTGGGTTTGTAATATGCATGGGATGACCCTTGCATGCCCTATTGGTATGGCCTAGGCCCATGAGGTCTCCTTTGGTTTATGTAGTAGAGTTGTTCAGTTACCCCTTCAGCTCCTTGATATAAAACTCTTAGTCCAGGAAGAGAAGGGAACTTGTCTATGGAGTGGGTTTCTTCACAGACTGAGCATATTTCAATAGAATTCAATGGACATTCATTCCTAGAGTGCCTCCTAGTGTATTTAGAGAAAAAAATTGCTAAGGTTCTCTCTGCTTCCTCATATTTTCTCTTAATGTGCATAGTGTCCATCTATAGGGCAAGGGTTCGTAGCATCTCACACTTGAAATCCTCCAACACATTTCCTATTTCACCCTTGATGGATGTATTAGAAGAGGATGGACTTACCATAGGTTAACTAGCCCTACCCTTTTTCCTCGCTGCCCTAGAGTGGTTTCTAAAGATAGTCTTGATATCCTCATAGGGTAAGTAGTATATCTCCCCTCCTCCTAACAAGTTTAGACTATCCAGAAAATATTCCCTTACTCCTCTAAGTAGGACTAGCTTCAGTGGCTCAGGGTCAAGTGTGCACCTAGCCCTTTTGTAGCTAAGCTTGAATCTTTCTTCATAATCCTCTAGGGATTAATCATGCCCTAAGGTCATCCTAAAAATTTCCTCTTTAGTGTATTTAGACCTATAGTAGTCTTGATACTTATTGTTGAAGGCTTTCTACATCTGAGCCCAAGTTGTGATGTTATCCCCAGGTAAACCCATGAACCAGCGTAAAGCTACATCCTTGAGAGTGGATGGAAAGAGTTTCAACTTCTGCTCATAATTGGTGTAGTCATAGGTTTGGCATATGACAACAAATTCAAATAAGGAAGTGTATGTATCTTCTAAGGTCAAGCCATGGAAATGAGGAAGGGAATAGGGGCTTATATTCTTCATCTTAGTATCCCCATTGGTTTCCCTGATGGGGAAGGCACCCTCAACCCTTTCTCTACTTCCTCTGTCATTTCTATTTTCAGCCATTGGATCAGTAGGAATGGGTTCTTCTTCTTCTTCTTCCCATGTAGGTTCTTCAAATATTTCAGGTTGCTCACCTAAGCATTCCTCCAATTCACAGCCACCAAAGAAGAGGGAAGGTTGGCTGTTTGAATCAGTGGGGGTATATGGCAAAAAAATTCCTAAGTTATCTCTATTCCTACGAGGCACGAAAAAAATATGTTTGTTTTGTTTAGAGTTTTTTTCAAACTTTGAAAGTGATTGCAAAATTGAAATTGCAGACCGAATGAAAAATAACTAATTGGATGAAATATTAGTTGTAGAATTGAAAGGAAAGAAAAGAATGCATAATGGAAAAGAAAGAAACTATATTACTCTTGTAGAAATGAAACTACTAGCATAATACCAGAAACAAGAAAGGGAAGAAAGAAAGCAGCAATCACATATTACTTAGACACCTCCCTGACAATGGTGCCAAAAAGTGATGAGCGCCAGTATTGCAGCAAGAATGCTACAACTCCTAGGGCTACAAACTTTACTTTATCAACCCAAGGTTCATACAAACTTGGAGGTGACAGTGCTGTATACACAAGTAAAAGTGATGGTTCTTCCTTTTTTCATTATTCAGCTAATGAGAGAACACTAGGGTTTGTCAAGCCAGAATTCTATTGATTCAGAATAATCTTGATTAATGATTAGGGAAAGAGAAATCTAGTCTAAGAGAAAGCTGGTCTACTACAGTAAGGAAAAAGACTGAAATCCAATGTTAAAACACACCATTTCCTACCTAACTACTAAGAGACTATGTTTCAAAAAGAATTCTATATTAACATGTATGAAATTTAACTATCTTAAGCATGTAAATTCAAAGCATCAACATCCTACTATTGTGCATGTAAATGGCTACAATGATTTTTTTTTTTCCTTTTTGTCGTTTTCCCTTTTTATGGAGAAGTGTGAAAGCTTATCGCTTTCGATGATGTGGCAAGTGGCTCAGAGATGCTGGTTGATAGTTCGAAGGTTTGGGAGACCCTTAGGTGACCTTGTGTGGCTTTCTAGAGGTTTTCCCTCAATTCAGCCTCAAAACATGCCACTACAGGAAAACCTACAAGATGTCCTAAAAACCTACAAGATTCCATGTATTTCTACAGGATACAACCGAGAAAAAAAAATGGGTGTTGAAGGTGATGGAAGGATTAGGGAAGGTGGTTGTTGGGTGGAATGGAGTGAGAAAATGCACAGGATCACTCAAAACTCAAAACCAAGGTTGGGGGTTGGTTGGATTTTCTCAACATGCTTGGAGGAGTTTCCATTAAAAATGATGAAATTGGTGATTGTCTTAGTGAAAGTGAGGAATGATCATGGATGGATGAAGTTGGAAGGAGGTTTCCTGCTATGAGATCTCTCTCTACTTCTGAAACACCTGCACTGCATCAGACGATGATATTTGCCCAAAAATCATGTAAACAAGAAGAATTTCAATAAGGTAGAAAAACAGAGTTTAATGTGCTAGTTGTCTACATCATGAATGAAGAAAATTTGCAGAATAATATGAAATCATTGATGAGATCTACTGTAGTACCGAATATGGAAGAAACTATAGTTAAATCCTACACTTGCAAATTAATCAAGTGTTGGTTCAAGTACAGTAAACTCTAAATTCTACGAGAAATTAGAATTTTGTCTTTTTGGGGGCTGCATAGGGGAACTTTCCTCAAATCACGATCCTTCAAGGAAGAGGAGAGGGCAAGACACCTACTGACAGCTTTTTGATGCTCCTTTTTTCCCTTCTAACCTACTTCTGAAGTAAAGCACAAATGGAAGCAAAGTAATAAACAAAATAATCAAATCTACACTACTTGCAATGAAATACTTATGAGCACAATTTAACCATGAATCTATGAAATTAATCTAAGCATACAGATACAAGAAGAGGAGCCTTTACTGCTAGGGTTGGGCACTAACCCAAGAGCTTCATCCCTCTAATTTAACTTAGTGCTAGATCAAGAAAAATATCATTCTCATTATCGAAACAGAAAATTACATAGCAATGTCTTCCACAAGTCTGGAGCTCAAAAATAACTAGTGCTTTTACAACAAAAATTGGAATCCTAATGGGGCTCTAGGCCTCTTTATTTATACAACTGAAATCTCTAACAACTTCCTTAAATCTAGGGAGGTTTGGTTCCCAAACTTGAGATGAACTAACTCTTTGACTATCACTTGCTCGGTTTCCTTTTGATCTTCATGACTTGGCTGCTTGTACTCCAAGCTAATGTGATTGATGGAGGAATATTCGATTGAGGGAGGAGTAAATGAGGAGGATTTACCTCCTAAAATATCTCTTCGTTGTCCCATTCAAGATTCAGCCTTGAATCTTGCCAAAATTCCCTTATTTCCTCTCACAAACTTGCATTCAATGCACATTAGTCCACTAGGCATAATATCTTACTTTGACTCATCTCATTAAATAAAATATAATCAAAACATTTAATAAATTGTGATAAGAGTTGATTTGACTAAGCTAGGAGGTGAATTAAGGTCCATATAGATACCCAATGATGAGGCTCATCAGCAAGTAAATGGAAACCTCAAAGAAATTACCTTTGACTCCCTTGTGAAAAAGTTTTTTGAGAGAGAGAAGGGTTTTGGGAAAACGGTAGCTCCTTAGTCTTCTGAAGAAGTTGTGTGTCTTTCACATAGAGAGAAGGATCATGCTCATGATTCTTCAAGAGTAAGAGGTGGTCAGAGAGGAAGATGAAGAAGAAACTTTAGAGGTGGGGGCGCAGACACTCTCAAGGAGAAAAATCTGATCTTCATTTCATACATTGCAATAGAGATGGATCACATGATGCATCCACATGAAAGTTTCCTTGGGAAAAAATTGATCAGGAAAGAAATCAAGCCAAATGTAAAACCAATGACAAAGAGAAAGGTAAATATCCTAAATTCGCTCACTATGTTGTTGCAGATTGTAGTATTGGAGTAACTAAATACTTGTTTAATGCTTCACTTGCTTCTTCCAAAAATGATTAGTTGCTTGATTTAGGAGCAACTTGTCAGGTGACTTTTAGAAGAGATTTTTTTGAATAGTTTACTAACAATGTTGATGGAGTGGTATACTTTGCAGAAAAATCAAAACTCAAGCCATCAGGGCTTGGCGCAACGGGGTTCAAATTGTCTGGTCTTCTAGACTTTCTTTTGCATGATGTTTTATATCTCCCACAACTGAGGAGGAACTTTTTTTCCTTCATCCACATCTGCCAACAAGGAAACTCCATTTATATGTTTGATGGAAAGGGTGAGGCCAGCAAAGCATCAGATCATTCACTTGTTATGACGGGGATAGAAGAAGAAAGACTTTTGAAGCTACAAGGTACCTCTGCTCGTGCAAAAATTTCTCATGTAGTTCTCATTATCAAGAAGGAACATTTCCATCAAGTCTTTTATGTCATGCTAGATTTGGAAACTTGAACTATGGAAACCTCTATTTTTTGAAGAAAAATGGTGTTCTTGGTTTGCCTACAATTCCTAAGAAACTAAGCAATGTGATGTTTGTTTTCTAGAAAACCATAGCAAACAATATTTTCATGATTCACATTCCATAGCACATAGAAAGCTTGAACTCATTCATTCAGATTTATGTGGTCCAATATTTGTTCCTTTTGCAAATGGAAATAAATATATGGTGACATTTATTGATGACTACACCGGAATGTGTTGGGTTTATTTATTGAAGAACAAATCCGATGCTTTTCAAACATTCAACAATTATCGTACATGGATTTAAAATGACACACAATCTCACGTTGGCTCTATTCGCACTAATAATGGAAAAGAATACACTTCAAATGAATTTGAAAACTATCTTTGCCAACATGGGATCAAACATCAAATAATTGTGCCTTATAATACCCAACCGAATGGAGTAGCTAAAAGAATGAATAGAAAAATCTTAAATATGGTACATTCCATGATGTTTCTCAAGAATGTAAAATTGATGTTTTGGGTTAATGCAGTTCTATGTGTTGTATATGTAAAGAATAGATGTCCATCTAATGCTATTAGAAACATGACTCCTTATGGAATGTGGTATGGCCACATTCCTTCTGTAAAGCATCTCAGGGTATTTGGTTCCACTTGTTATGCCTTGATACCAAAGGTACAAAGAAACAAAGTTGGTGCAAGGAGTCATAAGTGTACCTCCTTGGGGTATTCAAATAACTCCAAAGCATACCATCTCTATGATGAAGTTAATAAAAAGGTTGTGGTATCTAGAGATGCAATATTTCTTTAATCTTCCAAAGCTGACAATGTTGTTGAGTGGCATCTTGATCGCGATAGATTTAGAAATGCAAAGCCATTTCAAGAATTTGATAATCAAATTCGACATCTTGAAGGGAGGATTCTTATACTGAATAAATATGTGGAATCTTCTTCTGAAGCACTCTCTCCCGCACATGAAGCTCGAACAATTGATGATAATTTGAGTGATGTGATTGAGAGAATTGGGAGACTCAATCTTGATTCGGTCCCAACTCAATGAACTGAGCAACCTAGGCCATCTCAGAAAGTTCCTCCAAAATGGTTGACAAAGACACTTGAAAGTGTTCATCGTGATGAGGTTGGAAAGACAGGAACAAGAAATTCAACCAGGAAAAATAGAGGTGATGTAGCTGATTCTGATTCACCTGTTGCTATGGATGCTTCTTATGATTATGAACTGAATTTCTCTATAGATTTTGAACCAACTTCCTTCAAAGAAGCTTCTTCTCATGATGAATGGAAAGAAGAGATGCAAAAGGAGTATAATTCCTTGATAAAGAATGGTACTTGGAAGCTGGTTGATCCTCCATTTGGAACCAAACCAATTGACTGCAAATGTGTCTACGAGAACCAATATAAATTTGATGGCTCTCTTGACAAAAAAAACGCGAGGCTTGTGCCAAACGTTTCTACACATAAGGAAGGAGTCGATTACGAGGAGGCTGTTTCCCCCATAGAAAAATGGGATACCATCTAGACACTCTTTGCCTTGGAAACTCAAAATGATTGGAAAGTCCATCAAATGGATGTAAGAACTTATTCTTGAATGGAGATCTAAAAGAAAATGCTTTTATGTCCGTACCAAAAGGATTTTTTGTGAGCAAATATGAGCGTAAAGTATGCAAACTTGTGAAATCCTTGTATGCTCTCAAGCAAGCATCGCGAGCTTGGTATGAAAAGTTAACTAAGCATCTTCTGAAACTCAACTTCAAACATTATGATCTTGACGACACAACTTTGTTTGTCAAGAAAGTTGGAAAAACAATTGTATATCTTGTGGTATATGTAAATGATATTTTGATGACAGGGAACAATGAGAGCTACATTGCATCCATAAAGAAGGAATTTAGGAAAGGCTTTTAAATCACTGACTTGGGCTATGTTAACTACTATCTTGGTATTGAAGTAACTCAACATTCGAAGTATATATTTCTCTCTCAAAAGAAGTACATTGGATATTTGTTAAACATGTTTGGCATGGATGAGTGCAATCCTTTGACTTCTCCAATGGAATGGAACTTACAGCTCACATCCATTGAAGGAAAAGAATTTGAGGATGCAACAAGGTATAGACAGCTTGTAGGAAGTCTCAACTACCTGACTATTACCAGACTGGACATTTCATTTGTTTTTGGAATGCTCTCTAGGTTTATGAAAAATCCTTGTGAGGGTCATTGGTCTGCTACAAAAAGAGTTGTAAAGTATTTGAAGGGAAACCAAGACTTTGGACTCAAGTATACACAGATGGGTGACTTCAAGTTGATCGAATACTCTGATTTAGACTTTGATGGAGACAAAGAAACTGGGGTATCTACTTCAGGTTATGCTATGAGTCTTCAATCGGGAGCTGTCTCCTAGAGATCATGCAAACAATTAGTTCCAACAAATTCCACAACAAAGGAAGAATATATGGCTGCAGCGGAGGCAACAAAAGAAATTGTATGGCTCGGGAAAATTATGGAAGATTTGCAGGTAAAACAAGTATATTCAACTCAACTCGTGATTGAAAACACATATGTAATAAATTTGTCCAAGAACACAAAGTTTCATGATCGAAAAAAGCCCATCAATAAAAAATACCATCTGATTTGACATCATGTTGAGGGCAAGACAATCCATCTACGCCATTGTTCCATTAATGAGCAAATTTCAGACAGCTTCACCAAAGCACTTGGAAGAGAAAAGTTCGAAAGGTTCAGAACGATGCTTGGACACACCAACATCCGTTCTGATTAAAGGAGGGAATGTTGACACCTAATCATTGGGATTGGGTTAACATTTGTAAATAATGTAAATTGAACAGAAATTGGGAGGTAAATCCCAAGAGTCTCCCCCTCCTATATATAACCATGAGTAATCTTAATGAATAAACAATTTTCATTGACGAGCTACCTCCTGGCTTGACAATATCCACAATTAAGATGGATATATGTGTGTGTGTCACGTGCTAACACCAAAACACCAATAAATTTTTTTAACCATAGCAATTTTCTTTATTTGTTTTATATAATATATACAAAATTGATATTCAAATATTTTAATTAATGTGGCTATTGAAACAATTTGTTTACAACCCACATTATTCAAATTAAAATGTTTATCAATGCAATAAGAGAGCTCACTCCCTCTCTCCATTGACTTTTTTTGTTCTTAATATTATTTTGAATGTTACAGCATAAAACACTTTCTCTCACATACTAAGAAGTTGTAATATCAATTGAACAAGAATTGTTTTACTTTTAATTAAAAAGAATTTCTCACTCTATATATAGATATCTATCTCTCATACTAAGAAGTTGAAATATCGATGGAATAAGACTTTTTTTACTGTTCATTATTTTTTCTCTATACATATGAAGTTGATAAACTTATTTTGCATAAAGAACATTGAAATATTTTATTCATGCTTGACATTGTTTAAACTTGAAAAAATAAAAAATAAAAAATAAAAAAAAATCTCACTTCACTTTTAATTAATTTTTTATCTATACATATGAAGTTGATAAACTTATTTTGCATAAAAAACATGGAAAATTTTTATTCATGCATGACATTGTATAAACTTAAAAAAAAAAAAAAAAAAAAAAAACTCATTCTATATATAGATATCTGTGAAATTGAGACATCTTGAAATATTTTGAGGTAGTGAAAGAATTACATCTCTCTCACATTGGAAAGTAAAAATATAAATTAATTTTTTTAACTTTTTATTACCTTATTCTCTATAAATAAAGTTGATATAAAACTATATTATTTAATATATAGATTGAAATATTTTATTTCTAAATGATATTATTATGCCTCGAAAAATGACATTATTTTTGCCACTGTTCACCCATAATATCTCATCTTTATCCTATCCTTTTTCATTTACATGAGCCTTTTTTGCGATGATTGTTGGGTGCATAAATGTCATACTAAGAAAAATCATTATATTTTTAATGTAATGTCTAATTTCATTATTTTTTTTATGAATTGGAGAGGTCAAAATACGTTTTATTATTAACAATGTTTTTTGCCTAGTCAGTTCTTGCAACCTCTATGTAGACCGATAACCAACCTCTGAGTTTGACATATCCACGCAACCCTAGGGAAGATTATGAGCCGTGGTTTTATTCCTAGCATCAGTGACATGGTTCCATTTTTCACCCAGGTCAGTTTAAGAGGCCTCTAAGCAACGATCAACAGTCATAACAACTCGTTTCAAGAAAAATGCACGATTTTTGCGAAAATGAAGAAGGATATGAAAAATATAATAAAACATGGGTTTTGCTCAAGACATTTCTAATTAGGTTAATTAGGTTATTCATGAGGAGTTCCTCCAAAATAATGTGCTAATTGGAAAATATCGAAGCTTCTTTGAAGGGAAAATTCGAGATTGTAGATGGTGTTCAGTTGCAACCAAACTCAACAATTTAGAACATATCAAGTTCCTCAGGGAGGATATTATACTAAATTAATCCTATCGATCAAATATCTAGATGGAAATATTAACCGATCAATCTCGTGTCAAATTACCCAAAATTTGATGAATAGTTTTTGGGAGATTGCCCAAATTTTCCCTTTGATTTTCCTCCCTTGTACAAATAATGGGGTGAAAGACTGAGTAATGAGATCAGGAAGGGGAGTGGTCCCTTTTGTAAAATCGTGCGATTGTTTTAAACTTTTGGGTCAATCCCAATGGGCATTGAATCTTGTTCTAGCCCCATGTAATGTTTGGACTGAGCAACATTTTAATGGAAATATTGTGTCAGGTTTCACACTTCATTATTTGCATATCTCGTTGACTCTATGATTTAAATTCTTTGAAGAGGAAATAAGTTGCTTATTTGGGCCCTCCAATCCAACAACTCGTTGTCCTCTTTCATTTCTCTTCATTTTTACTCTTGTATTGTTATAGTTTATATATTTGTTTGTTTATTTCTCAATCTCTTAAGTTTGTTGGGTTGATCTATGTCTTTGCGTTCATATCTTAGAATTTTTGGGTTGATCTATGTCTTTGCGTTCATATATTAGAATTTTTGTGTGCCGAAAATGAGGAGACACTATGCACTCTGTTTTTCACTATATTATCTTCATTTTTCTGTGTATTAATGTGGGAAGCGAAAATATAAAAACCATAACGAATCACTACTCTTAGGACCACAGATAATCTTTAGTAAGCTTGCACCCGTACATGTTTGATTGATAAGTGATGGAATGCTCTACTCTTGTAAGGATTATTTTGCATACTTTAAAAAAAAAAAAGTAGTATGTCTCTTGAGATTAAGGTTTGAAGCACACATTCGTAATATGATGTATCACTTCTTAAAACTATTGTGATGGTTGACTACTTATAAACTTTATTCCGAGAATTAGTGTAGTCGTTTTGTGAGGTAGCAAAGGTTTTCTATCTATTGAAATATGTGGGCTATGTATCAGTGTAACTTTAAAACATTCACATATCTATGTTGCCTCTTCCTCTTTGTAAAGACTAGATTTGAAAGGATGGGTGTACATGACTGTTTGGAAAGAAAACACAATCTTAAAGCTTGTGCCCTGTACTTGTGATAAGTAGTGAATCTGATAAGAATAATTTACAATTTTTTTTTTATTAAACGGTACTATTACAGTAGTCTTTTTGTCTAATTGCATCTTTCCTTTTGTGGAGTGGATTCTGACAGCTAGGATATTTTCCAGATTTCATATTTTTATGAGATTTCGATTGGATTTAATGTTGGTGATTAGAAACCCCACACAGTTTTTATTTTTAGTAAGTACTGATTTTTATATCTAGACAGGTAATTTGTTGCATAAATTAGTATGCCTTTGATATTCATTGTTGAGTGATAGAAGCATATTTAGAGTCTTTTCTAGAAGCATATTTGGTTGGTCACAAAGTGATTATAACTAAGACTATATCAATATTTATCGTTAATTTTTTTGACTTTTTTTGCATTTAATAAAAAGGAGAATTTGTTTACATTTATCGTCTTCTTTTGACGCTGTGAAGTTTATTGCTCAATCTAGGAAGGAGATAAAGGTTGGATTTCTAAGTGATTAAGTAGTTAGGGTTTGTTTTTTAATTTCTATTAGAATGTAAGATTAGTGTTTGTCGGAATTTGAGAGTGCTAATGAACAATTTCTAGAGTAAGATAGGGTTTGGTTTTCTATTGAAGTTTTCCTTTGGCACATACTGTGCTATGTCTGGAATACTACAGACTCTAGATTAACATAATGATGTTGGATTATTAAACACGGACCCTGCATTAACATAACGATGTTGGATCATTAAACTAACATATATAGAACGCAACAGATAAATATATTTTTGTTAAAATATATATTTTTTTAAATAGTACCTATCATGAGTACTTGAGGAATTTCACATCTCTTTCTTAGTGAAGTGTAATATCAATACTATTTTAAATGTCATGTATGACTTCCTTATGAGGAGTGAGGAATTTCACATCTCCTTCTTAATAAAGTGTAATATCAATACTATGTTAAATGTCATGTATCACTTCCATATAAAAAAATGACCGAATTACACATTTACCAAAAATATTTTATTTATAACCAATATTAAATTATTTTATTTTATTAAATTATTTTATTTTATTAATATTTATAATGTATATTAACTTTTTTATTATTATTAATATTTTAAACTTTTATTGTAAATTTTCCTTTATTTTTTATATAACTCTACTGATCAGATCGCCTACAAATTGGGTTGCCTTTGGACCATCTCTCAACACAACCACACAAAAAAAATTATAGGACAAAAACCGTTTTTGGAGTGACTCCTCCCTCATAATAAGAATCGGAAGAGGACTATAGACAAATAATTTACAAATATTATAAAATGTATTAAGAGAATATGGATATTCCATTTATTGGATATTCATTTTTTTCTTAAAAAATATGTAAAATAAATTTATAAAACAAAGGTTTGTCTTATTATTTGGAAATTAAACTAGATGTGGGCCCAATGCAAATATCAGTTGAAAAGAGGCATTCAAATGAATGAATGAATTAACTTTTATTAAATATTAAATCGTTTTAAATCATTTTCTACCCAACATCTAATATTTCAATTTAGAGGTAAAGGTTTGATTTGTTTTAATTCTGTGGATTTAAGTGTAATGAAGATATGTATATTTTGGAATATATTTTTAAAATTTTAATTTGGTTGTAATAACTATTAAGTAGATGGTATGAGTTTAATTTTTATAGATTATTTTATAATATTTTACATAATAGTACCAAAGATTGAGATTTATTTTAAAAATAGTTATGTTATTTTTGGTATTTTAATTAAATTGATTAATTTAAAAACTTGTCATATGAGTATTGAGTTTTTGGACATTTGGTATTAGTAAGTGATTGTGTTGGCCTATGGTATTGTAAAAAGATCTATTTATAAATTAAAAAATCTCCGCAATAAAGTGAAAATGAATTTACATGGCTAAGACCATTATTATATATATATATATAACCATAACTTGTACATTAATTTTTTATAAATAATAATACATAAATATTTAATTATTATTATTTATCAACCATTTAATTTATTTGATTTTAGCAAAATTATAATTTAATTAACTTTTATAATTTTTTTTATCTTAAAATATAAAATCATATAAATATTTTAATACTTATAAACATTTAACCAAAAGACAACTAAATTTATATGATTGTGCTATGTAATTGAATCCAAATCAATCCAATAAATATCATAATTCATCCAAAATTAACGACAGACATGGGTCGAAGAGATTACAATTGTAATATTATTGGTGAGTCTATGCATTGCAGGTTCTCCTAGATTGGCCACATCTGAATGCGAAACGGAGTTCTAACAAACATTAACTATTATGCTATGTTATTTGATTATTGTTTCATCGTTGATCGTTACGGTTAATGGGAAATTCAGGGGTGCTGGAAACGGAGTTGATCTTTACTCTTAATGGACAGATTCACAATGCGGGAGTGTTTGGAAAAAACGATATCCAATTGTGACACTATATATAGAGATATTTGGGCAGGCATATGGGAAGAAATGGTAAGCCACCTTGACCCATTGTATCAGTTACATGAGGGAATACCCCATCTATGAATCGCTCATATCCACGAGTGAATGATTGACGTTGGGTTTTTTTCCTATCAAACATGGTTTCGGACGGCTTCAGCTCAAGGCATTAATGGAATTGAAGGTTTGTGGTGTTTTGCAACGTATTACTTTTCACCTAGATGTGATATTCCTATAAAAGGTCAAGCCAGTTGGACTTAGATTAGTCTCTTTAGTATCTTTAAACCCTTATCTTGACCTTTAAACGGAGCAACTTTTTATGCAAAATTGTCCTATTGCTATGAGAGATGATACATCCCCTGATTACTTACTGCGATGTATTTTGTGGTCCATCCATAGTTATCTGAAATAGTGAACTATAGAATGACCTCTGCATAAAATAATTGCAAAGCACCAGAAGAGTCGATCCTATCGTAATGGCAATTAAACAGTAATGAATCTGGAAGAAGCACTTGTACAATCTCTCTATGAATGATATCCATTTAATTGGTGCGATTTACATCTGTTGTTCCAGGTGGTCCATACGACCCAGTTGCTTAGCTTCGTTGGTCCCTATCCTAAAAATACCTAAGCTTCTCTTCGTTGGTTTCTACCCTAAAAATACCTAAGCTAGCAGTTTGATCCAGTGCGAAGATACATAAGGGGGACGTCAAAGCTTGGAAATGAAGACAAACTTCCACAATCCACCACACGATCCAAACTAAACAATGGGTTGCCCAGTTTATTACAGAACTAATTGTCTATTGATATTCTTTGTGGCCTTTAGGAGACCGACCTGTACAAAGGGTTGACCAAGTCGATGGTTTAATTTTACTATTCCATTTTTGTGGATTCTGAAATAGAACCCCTATATTTTCAGGTTTCGATCAAAGGGATCGAGCACCATCGCTGCTTAATTGTGGGTAGGAGTGCTCATGGGGAAGGAAAAGGATCAAGTGCCTTGCAAATATCCCTGAATTTAATAAAATGTATTTTCTGCACACCATTTGGTACTTTGCTTGGCCATGTTTATTGACCCTGCTCAAATTTCCACAAAGTTATCCCACCACTCAAACATTCAAGGAAGAAAAGAAAGTCTATGCAGAGCGCCAGTTAATGAAGACCTAGCTTTAACTTCACAAACTCTGGTCAGGACCAGAACTGACCTGAATCCGTGAGCGAGTGAAAGTCTTCCCTCGACAGTGGTTTTGAGAGTGGCATATTACAAGTCAACGGAGTATGTAATTGTTCCTCGATAATGGTTTCGAGAGTGTCAGGTTATAAGTCAACGTAGTAAAAAATTGAAGTGCAGACATAAAGTTCTGCGGCGACTGGCACCATAGGCTCTCGAAAAGACGCCGAAGGACGGTGGAGAGCATTCCCCTAAAAAAACGCGTTGAATGTAATTAATCTCCGCATGGTGGATTTAACTTTTGAGTTTTTTATTTATGTTCCCCTACGTCAACAGAAAAAAATCCCCTCTTTCATATAGATGACCTCCCCGTAGTTTGCCAACAACTCGAGTAGGTGGGTTTAACTTTGAGTTTTTTATTTATGTTCCCCTACGTCAAGAGAAGAAAATCCCCTCTTTCATATAGATGACCTCCCCCTAGTTTGCCAACAACTCGAGCAGAGAGAAGTTCACGTAGCAATATGAGTACACATTAAATTTGGGAAACAAACAACCTCTAAGGTACCCGAAAAGAGGTTTCTATAAAGGTTAAGAGTATGGTTTGCACGAAAAGGTTAAGAGTATGGTTTGCACATTTTTCCAGATAATTATAATTTTTCAAAACAATTTTCTTATTTAATGATGTAATGTATATTATTAACCGATGAATCCACTAATGAGGAGGATGGATTCCAAGGTAGTAAGTATAAAGCACTGAGTGGGAATAGATGACCTATGGTTGAACACTCATAGAATATACCAAATATGAGCTAATGATGAATACCCACTATTGTTTACAGGAAATCCTAACACTCCCACATAAAGAATTGTAACCCATGGGAAGAGGTTCACTGAAGGAAGGAATTGATGTATTCTCTATCAAATGACATGAAACTTATACTCACTATATGTGTAGTAGTAAAGTTTTACTAATCAACTCATACATGAATGGATGACATGGGAAGTTGATAAAAAAATCAAATTTCTAACTAAGGATTTACTTCCCTTGAATATATAGCACAACACAAATGAACTGGTAGAAAAAGCCAAGAGAATGACCGACATAGTGCAACGATGTGAAAAGTAGAACAAATTTCCATAATGAATGGAAGGAAGACCAACAAAGAAGAGTATGAAATTCATGACACAACTCTTAGGCAAGCTATAACCCTAATGTAAGACTAATACATACATGTCCTATGTTCAAGGGAGACATGACTAACTTTTACTATGAAATTTAAGTGTAACATTGCTAAGCCTAATAGCTTAATACTATGAAAATGGAAAGTAAGCTTAGTAGTGTTTTTTTCGTTCAGTTTTAATAACCCCTACAAAGAGATAAAATGTACACTTAATAGTGTATTTTCATAATTTTCTAAAAAGCATGAAAAAAAAGATAAATTAGTAATCCATGAAAAGAACAAGTGGCATCATGGAATGATTATATGTCCTATCTTATTGGAACCGACCTATGCAATATGAAATGCAAGATGGTACCAGCAAGGCAAGGCTAGTTGTAGTAGTGATTCTCTCCATCATCGAAGCATGGAAATGAAATCTAACAATAGATACGGTAAGTAGGATTAAAGTGAAAAGTAGTTGAGTAATAAGTCCTAATGCGTTAGCAATAGGATGCTATTGTTTTTAAAAGTATATGGCGTTGTGGGGACCTTCAAGGCTATTTTCAAAATTAAAGACAAGATAGAGAGACACGGTTCAAGTTTTAGTTATAACATATCATAACGGTTCATGATGCTATCAAAATAATGGATAAAACATGTACTAATATAGGCATTCCATGGGGGTATGTACTACCATTAATTTTACAACATAAAGAAATAATAATGGTTAATGTCACAAATTGATGGAATCAAATCAAAGGTAATATGAGGCAAGTGATGGTCAATAACACAAGTTGTTGGGAAGAAACTATTATTATATGTCAATGGAGAAAACAAACATCAAGGTTTAATAAAATGTGCCAAAATTAAACCACAATTCTAGTCCAAATCCTATCAAATTATCAACATAACACTCGAAGACCATGTTAGTACCCATAGATAAATTAGAAGGAAATATAAACAATGCTAAAATAAAATGACCAATGTGAACAAGGCCATTTTAAGTATAAGTAGGGGTAAATATGGGTGATATAGGTAATTTCTACGATAGTTTTTGTGCATTGGAGTCTAGATCCATTTGTAAATAAAACTTTGTAGTTATGACTATTGGAGATCTAGGGTTCTAAACTCACTTCCAAATTTTCCAAGGAATATATCAGTCCCTTCTACTCATTTTCATCCATTTAGTTTTTCATTTCATAGTTGAATTGACTCGTGGATCACAAAGTCTCTCTCCGAGACTAATGTGAGTGGGAATAAAGTATCATTAAGCATATAACATGAATTTTATAAAAGGATGGTGGTATAGATTCCAAATATAAACATAGAGAGATTATGGCTTAAAGAAATAAAGTTGTATAATAGCTAGTCCCTATCTTAGTTTAACCTTATGTTTATTTGCATAAAGGAGAAAGATGTATGTATCAATTTGATTAATAAATATGTGTCATTCTTTTAATATTTCAAGATAGAATGTGAATTTCTATAATGAATTAAAACCAAACACTATTGTCTACTCTAGCTATGCCCACTAGGCCCTTAGGTGTGTTCACATGGGTACCCCACAAATGTTAGAAACTCTAAGGTGTAAACACCTCAAAAAATATTGGGGATGTCATCCTTTCTAAGGAACAACTAGAGTGATTTGGTAGAAGCACCATGAATATAAGAAAATGATCTAGGTGGATGTTGGTAAATTGCAATGGTCAATAATTGTCTTTCTATCATTGGTAGTTTAAAAATCATGGTTTTCGTAACCATGATATCCACCATTCTATTTCCAACATGCATGAAAATAAAAAAAACTGAATCATAATAACAAAGTGAAAATTTAATTGCATGCTTATTCAGCTTTTGCCATATAAAATTATGATACTCACCCATGCTTTTTGTAGCCCACAGTTTACCCATTGCATTTGAAATGTAATGAAAGTGTGTAATTCTAGGTGAAAAGTCACCTGTAAATAATACAAATACAGGATTTCACCATGCATCAAGCCACGATTTTTCTCATAATGTAGCCTTATAATATTTTTACCAATTAAAAAAAATAATTCAATTATTTTTATATGGTTTCTCTTCAGTATTCATTTTACACATTTGTGAGATATTCTATTGTCACTCTTTAAGACACATTCCTAAAACATTCTAGATTAAGGTGATTAGAGTAGCCTGCTTTATATCCATTTTTCTATGCATGTGCCCAATGATGTTAGGGTCTAAGGAGTTAGCGATAAAACTACTTGAGCCTTTGTAAGACCATTGTCGCTAACTTGGATGACTTCCCATTGTGGAAGAAATAAAAATGAGGGAGTAGGAGATCCTATTAAACTATCGATTCAGGAAGTCCTTTTGCAAAAAGGGGACGAGGTAATGGATAATTATGCCCAAATCCCTCCACTGATGAAAAAATCCAATGGATATTCATCAAGTGGTCACTTTGGAGGTGCCACCCCCTTCAAGGTATAAGTTAGTTTTGATATTCTCGTATTTAAACTTCATATAGATGTTAATGCTCTAGAGAAATAGTTAAATCTATTAGAAGGGTATTTTTTGGTCCAAAATATTTCCCATTGATAAAATATTACCTTTGCACTCCCTAAAATTGTCCCTAATGTCAAGGATTGGAATGTCACTTACTATGAGAAAATGATCATAGAATAATCTGTAATGTTTATAGTCACACCCACTTGAGGCTACTTTAATGATGCAATGAAGGAACAATACTACCTTGTTGGAATCGATAATGACCAGTAAGTGAGATGGACGCAACTTTGGTAGGAGAGGGACCAAATAGTGCCATAGTTCACAACTATCTTCCATTACTTGCACACCAAGTTGGGCTTCAAATACTATAAGCAACAACTAGTGCTCAAACACCATAACAATTTCCATAGATACATACATATATAAATGAATTTTCTAGACATCTCTTCACTGAGAATAGTGTATTGATATGTTGTCAAAATAGAATATAATTTTAAATAGAACAACAAAGAATTGGATTTGTGAATTCATCACAAAAAAATCACTACAAAGACACCCTTAAGTCGTGGAACCTAGGACAGAGCCAGGATGGACCACCGTAGGAAAATCCATCTAATCCAAACACAAATAAGGATAATTGGAAGATGAATAAAGACATGGGAAAGTGGTGTTAATTCCATAAGATACCCTAGAATAACACTCATGAATTTCACTCAATGTGGTCATTGCTGGGTTAGCTAAATTCCTGACAGTTAGATGCACTACTACAAATTCACTCAATTTTCGATGACCTTCCTACATTCCTTTGAACCCCTATCATTGCAACTTATGACAATTCTGGATTCTATTAAATGTCACAAGTGGTACGGTCAAAACTTGGATGTCCTTATTTTTTGTTGAAATTACGACACAAAGTGTTGTCAGAACCTTGGTCATTGAAGCCAAGTGTTTTCGGCGAAAGCCCTTTGCTTAGACGTTATAAATTCAACAAATGCCACGTTCGTCTGGCAAACCCTAGTATGGCCATCATCGGAAAAGCCTACACATATTTGTCGATATACCGAGGGAGAGTGGGGTTGGTCTATTGACACAAGGTGTTTTCTTTAGACAATATTTCCATAGTCCCCGTGTTATCTCTCAACATAACCATTCTAAAAAGAGTAGCATAAACATCATAATACCTACATAGTATCATTGGATGATAAAGCAGGGTTCAAGTCAATGTATCGATGACCTGTTTTTCTTTCGACAAATTTGCCATAGTGGTGAGGCACTGTTCCGTAGGAGTTGACATCAGAATACATTGTATTTTCCAATTTAAAAAAATGAAAAAAATAATGACTTTCTGTTAATTACAATATTTTAATCAATTTTCATATATATATATATATATATATATATATATATATATATATATATATATATATGTATGTATATATATATATATATATATATATATATATATATATATATATATATATATATATATATATATATATATATATATATATAGATATATATATTATCCCTTTATTTTAAAATATGAAATTTACCCTTTTAAAATTTTACAATACATGTGTTTCCTAATGTTTTTTTACCCATTTTGGAAATATATAAATATATGACCGTGTTTGAAAAGAGGTGGAGGGCATGCAGGCCTAATAGTGACAAACATCAAAAGTTGTTTACCAAAACCGAACATCCAAGTGGGACCCCCTGTAGGGGTTTTGAAAATGTGGGCGTTGGGGAGGTTCTGCTTTTGATCTCAACCATTGATCTTTCATACTGGTGGTTTTTGTCAAACCATTTAACGCGGAACACCGCCCCCCCACACCAATGTTAAACTTTAATGAGTGTGGGGTCTTGTATACAATAGATTTGGCTGACTGTTGTGTGTTGACTAGTATGAGTTATCAATCATTTCAATATTTGGAAGAAGGATAAAACTAAGCCTATGTCTTCCTACACTGCATGTATAACTAGTGTCTTGCACCTAACTGCTTCATTCAATTCGAGACTCAAGCATGCTTGTTTTGAAGGTGCATTCCAGAGTTTGACAAGTTAAGTAGAAATCCAGATACGTAAAAACATGGTTAACTTGATGATGAGTTTGCATAGCTTCAAAAGTCCTCAACTGCTGGCTATAGTAGTTTAGGAAAAGTTAAAAAAAAAATTGTATACCAAACTTTTCCCCCGAAATATATATCTTAGTGTCATCCCTTGGCACTTCGATACCTGCAAACTTTGAATCCCTCCAAATGATAATCAACCTACAACCATATTGAAAAGTTAAATCATATGTGATTAAATATAAGTAGCCAAGTACAGTACACAATAAATGGACAATGTAAGGACCCTTCTTGCTTGAAATCACATCCCATCATGCTACAAATGGTGGCTTCATATCCCCTAGAATCATAAAACTATCATTAAGGCTAATATGGAGGGTAGTATGCATGCTTGGCATGTGCTTTCCCTCTCTTGGCAAGTAAATATTTGTATGGACGATGGTTAATTGATAAAAAATTAATATCTGGTCAAGATCACAGGAGGGTTGCAGACCTAAGAAATTAATTGCAATTGAACGCTAAATTGATTGATCAAGCATGGGAAAATTTTCCCTTGAATATAATAGCCATACAAGGATCATCATGCTACATATGGTGACTTCATAACCCCTAGCATCATAGAATCATTATCAAGGCTAACCTGGAGGGTAGTAAACATGCTCATTACATGACCTTCCTCTCCATGCAAGTCGACCTTTTTATAGATGATGGTCCTTTCCAAAAAAGCTAATATTCACTCGAGCTCACAAGAGGGCCACAAGGTTCTGAAATTAATTACAATGGAAGGGTCAATCGATCTCTCAAGCATGGGATTTTTTTCCCTTCAATATTATAGCCATGTTAGGACTTCGTCGCTCTGATTCGAAGTGTTCCCTTAGCACATTAGGTTTTTCTTAATTGGGTAGATTTGCATTTCTGACTTGGTCGAAGCTCTAGAGGGTGGATAATTTAGTGCCTTCCTTGGAAAGATCTTCTCTCTCAATATCCCCTATCTCGTTCTCTTGAACAATCCTTATCCCTTTTAACTCTCTAATTTTCATGTTCCTCCTCCCTTATCTTTGCAATTTCACTCCCAATAATTTTTTTCCAAAATCTCACACTCGACTCGATGCCCCTTTCTCACTCCAAAAATACACATGGACCATTTCACATCTGCCCCTAAAGCTTTAGGAGGTTCCAATGTCTGTGAATATTTTCCTCATCCTCCAGTTTCCTAGCATGTAGCAGATGATGATGTTCATCAACATATCTAGTAGCTTGATAACTCAATTCACTTCTTCATGGATGAAGTGGAGCAACTCAAGCCCATGTAAAACAACTAGGAGACGTGAATGGAGAATTACGTCACCAAAATGCTAATCTCCAAGCTCAACATAAACAAGAAGGTCAGGGAAATGGTAATTATGGATCCCCCTCATAAATGTCAATTGACCTCACTTCTTTCCAAATGATTTATTTTTGTGAAGTTTCTATTTTTGGGGGTATTGGGACTAGAATGAAAATGTTGTTGGACATATGGAAGATGTTTTTGATATAAATGTAAATATGGTCAATATGTTTTATTTGGATAATTTTTTGGTGAAATATGATCTATTTAACATATGTAAACACATTTTATTTAATAAAATATGTTGTATATTTTCTTCTTGAAAAATATAGCTCTTAGGTTGTATGTTTGCAATATGCTTTTAGAAGAAGGTCTCAAGTGTTTTTCCATGTTCTCTCTTGCTGAATTCTCTTCGTGGATTTCTATGTGGCGTATCGACACACACTTAATATCTACCTAATCATTTGTGTTAAAAAAAAATCTTCAAATATATCATATCATAACCAAAAAATATATGAAGAATTTTATATTCATAACAAAAACATTTCCAAAACCAGTGCTACATTGTAGCTATTCCTTGCTGCTTAGTTTAAATATAGCTAAGTTAAAATAAAAAACAATTAAACACATAAATATTCCATGAATAGTTTGTATTAAGAGTGTAGTTTTTATTTCACATATCTACAAATGTATCCACACAAACAAGCAAAGAAACTTTGCAAATACATAGAAGAAATGGCATGGCACAAAAAACAATTTGACTGGGACATGGATAATCATTACCAACAAGTAAAAATCGTTGTCAATAGATCTAAATATTTATCAATCTACGAGTTGATTAATTTCTACTTAACACCTTAATTTTCTCATTTCATATGGAAATGTGGTGGAGCAAGATGAAAAATGAATTTTGATGCATTATTTAAAGAGAAATGAACCTTTTGGAGGGGCTAGTTAATTAAGTCAACTAGCCCAATAATCTTCGGAATCTGCATTGTAAAGTCGTTTGATTCTCCTGTAGGTCGAAAGTCTAAGTCAAATAGGCTAAGAAAGTCAACTAGTGTAGTCGAGTCAATAATCTACATTATAAAGTCCTTCATTTCTCTAGTCAGCTAGGAGTCTATGTCAAATAGGTTAAGTAATTTGACTAGCCCAATTGAGTCGAGAATCTAAATTTTAAAGTTGGTTGAATCCCTAGTTAGTTGAAAGTCCAATTCAGATATGTTAAGTAATTTATGATAGTTAAACACTTGTAACCATCTAAATTGAGTATATATATGAAATGCATCAATGTATTGATTCTGATTAGCTTCTCAACATATGATAATATAATATACTACATTTTTGGTTCTCTCCTACTTTTTGTCTCTTCTTTTATTTTTATGTTGCATATGTTCATGTGAGTTCTTCTATTCTTTCTACGAGTAACCAATGTGCACTATCTGCTAGGCTACAAGCCCAATGTAGAGAAAGAGATAGAGGGGATGCTAGTAGCTAGTATCATATTCCTTATTGACAGGTCAGAATGGGAAATTCCAATGGTCATGGAAGAGAATAATCGTAACCCCACTATATTTAGAATATACATCATTTTCCATGGTATTAATAAATTTACAATTAATGATCCATTCTCGACTCCTTTTTCCAACGAAATAATAAATGAAGTAAGCAAACCTGACTTGAGTAGGAGAATTATTAAGGAGAGAGAAAAAAATATGATTAAATCATGGGAAATACGCTTAGACAACATGGAAGTAGAGTAATTGATAGGATAGGTCCAATCAGTGCATGCAACAAAATCCTTGGGTCACATCACAATCAGAACCATGTCATCCATCAATTCAAAATAAAAGATGCCATTCCATGAAAACATGTTCAACTAGAGAATTACATCTACGCATGAAGGAATTTTTTCGGAACCGCGCAGAGGGAAGCGAGGTTCTGAGAAGCGGATTTAGGGTTTCTGTACTCACCTGCAACGACACGTCCTCAGGAGAGAGGCTACCAGGATCAGAACGCGGCAGAGTAGATTACCACAGCCCGAAGGTTTTGACAGGCAGGTTCAATGAACCCCCATCTTGGGGAAGGAGTGGCACCTCCTTCAATAAACGACAACCAACAAGGAAATCTCGAGGGTTTAGATAAAGAACAGGAGCATAATGATGGAAGCACAGACAAAAGTCAACAGAAACAGACTGAATAAGCACAGCAAGACAAGCCGAAAGTAAGCTCGTCCACATGCAAGCCCGTAGCTACACACAGACCAGAAGTGGAGCTACCTAGTCATCGTATCAATGCCAGAATCCAATATATGAGAGATCATGCTCTCATAGGTAAATTTATCGGAATATGGCCAAACGCGAAAGCGCTGAGAGCCTGGATAAATTTCAAATGGCATCCAAAAGGACACATAACCTTGCATCTAGGGCTGAAGGGATTTTTCATTGCAGTCTTCAACTGCTTGGAAGATAGAAACAGAGTTTTCGAAGGAGGGCCTTATTTCTTTAACTCTGCCGGGCTATTTCTCAGAGAATGGATTGAACTTTTCAACCCTGATAAGGAGGACCTGAGCTGGGCACCGGTGTGGATCAGGTTGTATTCTTTACCATTGGAATACTGGGAAGAGGAGTCTCTCAAAGCGATCGGTAAGGTACTGGGCGACTTCGTCAAAGTGGCAGAAGATACAAAGACACAGAGATATACCTCATATGCACGGATCTGTGTCTACATGGATCTGAAACAACATCTTCCTGATACGGTAAGTATCTTTCATGAAGATGTGGAATGTATCCAGTTAATTGATTACGATCATGTACCCTTTAGGTGCAGGAAATGTCATGACCTAGGACACCTATTCAGAGACTTCCCATTAAATAGAAAACCCTCGGTTCAAACTGAATAGGAAAACCCATCGTCAGATGGTTTCACTAAAGTGACAAATCGTAGAAGAGGAAATAAAAAACCAGTAGTTACTACAAAGATACCTCCAGGGGATCAATCAAAGCCTTCTACTAGTAACAGCTTTGCAGCACTAGCCAATGAAGATTTGCAAGACCTAGACAATTTAATCTACAATAAAAGAGAACCTACACAGGGGAATTTTTTTTTTGAAAAATCCCAATCGAAAGAAGGGGAAAAGGAGGTAGAACTAGGAGGCAATTAGCTCAAGACAGCTTCAAAAGCCTGGAGGCTCCATGATATGGATATAGATGGTACAAACCCTAGTATAGAAAATAAGAAGGAAGGTGATGGTAACTATCAAGAACCTCAAATCATGGAGGAGGATACAGACTCTATAGACATTGGCGAGCTAGATATCTTGGGATTAGAACAAGCATGTAAAACACGGAACTTCGACAAAATAACTGATAGACAAATGGACAACCTAGTGGAAGTCCTCAATAAAGCCCAGAAAAAATATTCACTATGGGTTCAAATAGGCAGCCAATGGGATGGGAAGTTCATCACCAAAGATAGTAAAAAACGGGGACAGAAAACTACTTTAGAGAGAACCATCAAGATTGGAGAAGTATTGGTAGAATCAGGCAGATCTGCTAAGCTAACCAAGTACTTCAATATCAACCCCAAGCCTTCTCAATGAAGTTGATCTCATGGAATATTAGAGGTCTTAATTGCCCAAGGAAAGGAAAACTATTAAAAAATATGTTAATGGAAGAAAAAACAACAATTCTCTTTCTGCAGGAAACAAAGTGCAATTAGACAGTTCTGGAAAAAATAGCAGCAAAAGTCTGGCTAGGGGGGACAGTAACAGCTGTTGACGCTAAGGGAGCTTCCGGAGGACTTGCAGTGCTCTGGGATGCAAGAATGATTCAACTAGTCAACATACATGCAAATAAAAATTTCATCCAAGCCATCTTTCATATAATTGGAACCAACATCTATGGTCACATAACTAATGTGTATTTTCCTCAAGAAACCCAGCACAAGGTTGAAATTTTGGATGCTTTAACACAACTTAATACAGAGAGGAAATACCCGTTATGGATCTCTGGAGGAGATTACAACATGATCGCTTCAATGGAGGAAAAAAAGGGAGGGCGTTGCAGAATAAACAGGGAAGGATCTCTATTAAAAGACTTCATACAGAATAACTGGCTTATATATATTCCTACAAATAATGGCCTCTACACTTGGAACAACAAAAGGGCAGCTCCAATGAAAATAGCATCGCGTCTGGATTGATTTCTAATATGTGACAATGCAGTTCATGTAGGAGGAGAATTCACAGCTTCTATTCTTCCCTTCTCCGGTTCTGACCACTGGCCAATAGCCCTCCATTGGAATTGCCCTGGTAGCAATACAAGGCGTCCCTTTCGATTTGAGGGTTTTTGGCTGACTCATCCGGACTTCAATGAATTTGTCAGAGAATCTTGGCTAAAATGCAATCCGACGGATGGTACAAAAATGTCCTTAAAGGAAGCTGAAATATCTCAAAGGGGAAATTAAACGCTGGAATCACTCTGTCTTTGGCAACATCTTTAAAGCTAAGGAAATCCTCAATCAAGAAATGAAATTTGTTCAGCAAAGAATGATATTTGAAGGACGCTCGGAATAACTTAGCAAGAAAGAGCAGTCCCTAGAAACTCAATTCCTCGAGCGATAGTCACAGGAGGAAACTCTCTGGAGGCAAAAATCGAGAGTTAGATGGCTGAAGGAGGGTGAAAAGAATACGAAATTATTTCACAAATCTACAGTGCAAATAAGAATGATTAATCAAATTTCTCGGGTCACTAATGAACATGGAGGCAAAATTGAAACACATGAAGGAATAGAATAGGTGTTCCTCAATTATTTCAAGAAGATGAATCAAGAGCCGGACATAAACAGAACAGAAGCTATTGAAAAAATCATCAGACATATACCCAAATTAATTACTAAATACCATAACACTCTCCTTCTCAAACCTATAAGCCTTCAGGAGGTTGACGATGCTGTGCATCAGCTCAAAGTAGGGAAAGCTCCAGGACCCGATGGCTTTACCTCAAATTTTTTTCATCATTTTTGGGATCTGGTCAAATGGGAAGTGTGGCAGGTGGTGTAAGAATCACGTACTCTAAGTTGGATGTATCCAGGTCTGAATGCAACATTCATAGCTTTAATCCCTAAAGAAGAGGAATCCTACACTCCGGATAAATATAGACCGATTGCTTTGTGCAACATTATATACAAGATTGTCTCCAAGGTGATAGCTTCCAGATTGAAGCCCCTGCTTCCCCTTATCATCTCTCCAGAACAAATTGGTTATGTAGAAGGAAGGCAGATTACGGACGGGATAATTCTAACCCACGAAATAATCCACTCTCTCAAGCACACAAAAAAACTAGGTATGCTGCTCAAAATTGATTTATCTAAGGCTTTTGATAGTATTAGTTGGGAATATATGCAAAAAATCCTCCAAGCTTTTGGTTTTGCCCCCTCTTGGATTAGATGGATCAGTAGTCTTATTTCCTGCTCGTTCTTTTCTATTCTCATTAATGGAATCTCGTTGCCCACTTTCCGTCCTTCTCGAGGAATTTGCCAAGGGGACTCTATCTCGCCCTTCCTGTTTATCATCTTAGCTGAAGGATTAGGACGTAGCATTAAAGAAGCTCTCCTTTCTCATCATCTCAAAGGTCTAGCTTTCCACCAAGCCCCTGCTTTTTCACACCAGCAATTCGTCGATGATAACATGCTATTTGGTCATCCGTCTGTTCAAGAAGCTCGAGTTCTTAAATCTATTCTTGCAGACTTCTCAGAGGCTTCGGGAGCTCTCATTAACAAAGTTAAATCCCAGATCTTATTCTTCAACACCTCACCCACCACCCAAATATCAATTGCCCGTATCCTTGGCTTCTCCATCTCTACCCTTCCGTCTAAATATTTGGGTGCTCCATTATTTGCCACGGCTCTCAAGCATTCCTCATGGAACAGTCTTTTAGAAAATCTGGAAGCCAGATTGTCCCTTTGGACTCATAGAGCGCTTAATATGGCAAGCAGGCTGGTACTAATCAAAGCAGTTCCACAGACCATGCCTCTTTACCTTTTTTCCATATTAGCAGCGCCTAAATGGGTCCTCAAAGCTATCAAAAAGCTTCAACGGAATTTCCTATGGGGGAAATCGGGGCCAAACTGAAAATGGGCACTAGTCAAGTGGGAGAAAGCATGCCTTCCCAGAAAAGCAGGAGGCATTGGACTAAGAGACCCAGAACATAGTAATATGGTAATGGGGGCCAAAATCTGGTGGAAATGGCTCTCTAATCCCAGTACACCTTGGGCCTCCCTTTGGACAGCGAAATATGCAAGCAACAAGTCCATGGAGGAGAGAGTTAGAATGTCAGAAGTCAGTAAAGGATCAGTTATTTGGAACTCAGCCATTCAACATAGAGATATAATTCAAAAGCACAGTTTTTGGGAGGTGAAGGATGGCCACACAGCTAGGTTCTGGGAAGACTCATGGCAGCAGCTCCCAAACCTTAGAGATACAATTCTGGGAATTGTTGATCAAGACATAAATCAACATGAGAAGGTGAGCCAGTTTTGGAACTCACACAATGCCCAAGAACACAGAAAATGGAAAGAGGCCAGGCATATAATACCTCACAACCCGGAGCAAACTCAAGTCTCCCTCTCCTTAGAACTTCAAAAATGGAAAATACTTACTTCGGCAGGCTTGGATACACTCAGATGGGGATATGAGGAAAAGGGTACTTTCACAACCAGGGAAGCTTATAAAATAATTATCAAAGAAAAGATAATCAAAGACAAATTATGGGATAAGATATGGAATCCATCCATATGGTTGAAGGTCTCAACTTTTCTATGGCTTCTCTCTCACAACAGGATTCTCACATGGTACAATCTCAGGAAAAGGAATCTCTCTGGACCATCTATTTGTCCCAACTGCAAACAGGAAGAGGAATCAGCATTACATCTTATGCAAACCTGTCCGCTGGGGAGGAAATTGTGGGAAAAAGTTACATTCCGTTGTCAGAAGGAAGGAAGAGTGAATGGGGACATCAAAGGGACTCTTCACAACTGGCCCCAAGAGCCATATAAAAGCAAACTCTTACATACACTATGGCAACTCATACCAGGATTACTAATGTGGAATATTTGGAAGGAAATAAATAGAAGGATATTTAAAGATCAAGCACAGTCGACAAAGCAGATATGGAATGGATTGCACCAGAACATCAAAGAAACTCTATCTATTAAAGGATGGTCTAAAGAGGATTTCCTATCTCTCCAGCAGGAACAAGCCATATGGGACAGTTGGCAGATTCAATTAAAACATCCGGTCTCTTCAAATGATAACTCATCAAAGCATCTAGAGTCTCCATCAAGCTGGACACCACCACCAATCAATGTGTTTCAACTTAACTTCGATGGAGCCTCGAAAGGGAATCCTGGAAAAATAGGATTCGGTGGAAGCATCAAAAACTACCAGGGAACTCCCCTAATAACTTTTGTTGGCTCAATTGGTTGGAATACCAATAATGCGGCGGAACTGGAAGGTCTATGGAGAGGACTAAATCTGGCGCAGGAACGAATATTCTTTCCTCTTATAGTGGAAGGGGACTCTCAGATTATTATCAACATGGCCTCAAAGCTTATGCAGGGATCTCCGGTATATAAGGTTAGTAGCAGTTGGAGAATGGCCACTCGACTAGAGCTTCTCAAACAATGGCATACTAATCACCAAGCAATTTCCTTTAAACATATTAGAAGGGAAGGGAATAAACTGGCTGACTTTCTTGCAAATTTAGGAGTGGAGAGTGGAAGGGAATTCTTTGAAGGCTCAATTTCCTGTATAGCATCATAGAATCAACTCTCAACCTTCAAAACCATAGTAACCAGTGATATGCAATTGAAGGAAGACTCACACCCGGATGCGGGTGCCTTAATGAGCTGTTAATGCTCAAGCAAGCGACGCCAGCATCTGGCATTACTACGGATTAGGTTTGCGATTTCTGGCAGATCATTTACTTGCATTTATGATGCATTGGGTTCAAGGCAAGCGGGGTAAGGATTTCAGGATGGTGAGCACAAGTTGTGGTTCAGTTGTTCTGGCCTCGACATTCTCTCTCGTTTATTCAGGCAGTGAAATTCTCGAGGCGATATGTTCTCAGAATTTCGGCGCAGGGCAGAGCATTTGGAAGCCACCATGGCTCCATAGGCGCTTGCATCTAGCCAACTTCAGGTATTTGGTCTTGATTCTTTCGGTAGGTATCTGGTATGGTCAGTCATTTCTCCTCTGGCCCATCTCTGTAAGAGGTCTCGTTTCGGTCTTTGTTGAAGTTGTCTGGGCAGGGTGTGGGGTTCAGTCCGTCAATGCTGG
The DNA here is from genome assembly GCA_031772625.1 of Pinus tabuliformis. NCBI lineage: Eukaryota > Viridiplantae > Streptophyta > Pinopsida > Pinales > Pinaceae > Pinus > Pinus tabuliformis. The sequence continues at coordinate 1,817,924,448 of CM062819.1, read as the reverse complement.
GATATTTCTCGTGGTTCTGTATACTCTCTTTGCGGAGTTATCCCTGGGGGTCTTCAATTCAAAGGTCTGTTCACTCCTGTTTATTTTAGATTGGGGCGGGTCGTCTTTCTTTCTCCCTCAATCCTTTAGCCCTTTCAGTTTATCAATCCTTTTTTCCATGGCCCGGCGTCGTGGGATTTCCCGGAGGGGTAGTAGTTCAGGAGCTCATGGAGGTGTTAGGGGTTGGGGTGGATCTGGTCCTCGGCGCATTTCCCATTAGCTTCTGTCTCGTCGGCCTCACCGTCATCAGACCACTCCAGTCCGTCCCTAAACAGTTCTTTTCACTCTTCCCGTTTCAAATTTAAAAGTAGGCTTAACAAGCCAATTATCTCCGCTATCATTACAGTCATCTTCTCAGAGGAAGAAGATGAGCTCACAGGCTCTGATGAAAACCCCAAGGATAGGTCTCTTTCTCGTAATTCTAGTGAATCTCAAGGAAGCATGGCGGGTGATGTCCTCAATAATCCAGTGGCACTGCAGGCTGAAGGTCATCAAGAGGATTTGCGCCATCAGCAACCCTCTTCTCATGAGGATATTATTGCTTGTGCGCCGGCGCAATTCTCCGACAGCATACTGCATCTTGTGACTCCTCCAGCCTGCAACAATATGGAAGTAGAAGACAATGTGATGGTTGATTGGGTTAGCTCTCCCCGCAAAGTTAATGAAGAAGATACAGACTTGCCACCTCAGGCATAAATTCCTCTATCCCAGCAAGTCATCTCAGGACTGCGGTTTTTTTGGATGTATTTCTCAGTGGGTATGATTTCTGTTATTTTCAGTATGGTTTTTTCTCATCTTCCAGCTTATGATTCCGGCTTTCCAGCTTTTTGTAATAGCTGCATAGAATTGCATTTTGTAATAGGGCGGCTGGAAACAAAGTGTAGATCCTATCTATCTCTATTGAGTTTTGGGCTTTTTTTTCTCATCTATGTAAACAACGGGCTAAGTGCTAACTGCAACAGTTTTTTTGACAGAGGGCAGGCAACAGCCCCCTCAGGCATAACTTCCTCTATCCCAGCAAGTCATCTCAGGACTGCGGTTTTTTTGGATGTATTTCTCAGTGGGTATGATTTCTGTTATTTTCAGTATGGTTTTTTCTCATCTTCCAGCTTATGATTCCGGCTTTCCAGCTTTTTGTAATAGCTGCATAGAACTGCATTTTGTAATAGGGCGGCTGGAAACAAAGTGTAGATCCTATCTATCTCTATTGAGTTTTGGGCTTTTTTTTCTCATCTACGTAAACAACGGGCTAAGTGCTAACTGCAACAGTTTTTTTGACAGAGGGCAGGCAACAGCCCCCTCAGAGGTTCAAACCTCTCTGTAAATATTTTTTATCTTTTTTATACATAATAGAATAGTCTTTACTCAGAAAAAAAAAAAAAAAAAAAAAAAAAACATGTTCAACTAGAGAAAACCCTTCTTGTTATGATTTGAGGACAAATCATCTCTAAAGGGGGTGAAATTTTTATGAATAAAATATTCATAAAAATATTAATTAAATAATAATATTAACAACAAATAAATATTTAAGTTTATTAACTACTCTTAATTATGAAGGGAAAGGGTCAAAAAGTTGTGAACATTCACCTTCGTGGCCATTCCACGCCTATATAGACATACTTCCATGAAGGATTGTAATCACCATTCAGTTATTATTATTAAATGAAATTACTTACATACACATACATACATAGTATACACACAATCACATTTTTGTGTACTGGTTTTCTCACAATAATGAATTAAAAATTAGGGTATTGACTCAAGGACATTAGGAATTGTCTAGTGTGGTTGAGAATGCTCAAGCAAAGAAAGAGCTAGAACATAATTTGGATCATAGGGCTACACTCAGCACAATCCTCAATAATTCTCCAACATACCTAGCTTCTACATGCAGTTAAATAAAGACTCAAGAAGGGTTAGTTCGAGAATTATGCTCCTAGAAAGTAATTAAACTTCAAGTAAATTCATCCAATGATAATTAGATCTCATAGGAGAATAAATTTCATGCCCAATTACTGCAAGAAGACACACAATGGCTTAGAGAAGGAAAAAAATAAAAAATATAAACCTCTAATGCCACTAAATATTTGCAAGGAATCTTCACTCAAGTGCACCAATTGGAATAAAAAACATAAATTGATCAGGGATTATTAGAGTAGACTTCCATAACTAACAAAGTACAATACTTAACATAACTAAAAGAATTGGATGCCCAAGAAAATCTAGTTGTAAGAGAATGAAACATATTTCTTCAACATCTTCAAATTTTGGCACCCATCATTTATTGAACATTACCTGAAACTCCAACACTAGAACCTGTAGCAACACAATTTACTATAGTATCTCCACCACCACCCAAATTTAGTTATTTCAAGCCAAGTCTTTTGGCATGTGGTCAAGCTTTTGAACAACATTTATATAGCCAGGAAATTAAATTTGAAGGTGCCAATTGGTCAGCCGACGAAATGGAAATAAGAGGAACATAGGCAATAGATATAGCATTAATGTTTCCAGAAGAACCGGTTGATATCATAAGCAAGCCATATCTCCAACCAACCAACAACCCTGAAGAACCTTAATTTATTTCTCAATAATTTTTTCTTATTTTTTGTATCAAATTATGTATCAAATTTTGTAAGACACCAAATTCCCCCCTTATTTGTGATGAAGAAGGCATTGAGGGTGGGGGATATTTTGGAGGGCTAATCGACTTATTCAACTATCCCCGTCGAGTAAAGAATGTACATTGTACATTCAGTCAATTCTCTAGTGAGTCAAATATCCCAGTTGAGTCAGGGATCTTCATTTTAAATTTGGTTGAATATCTAGTCTGTCGACTATACCAATCTAGTCATAAATCTATGTTGTAAATTTGGTTGATTCTCTAATTAGTCGATAGTATAATTCAAATGGGTTAAGTCAAATGAGATAATTAAACTATTGTAAACATATCAACTGAGTATATATATGATAATGGATGCACCAATGTACTTTTTTCAATTATCTCCTCAAGAGATCATAATATAATATACTACTTTGATGGTTATCTACTACTTTGTGTCTCTTCTTTTATTCTTATGTTGGATATGTTCATGTGAGTTCTTGTGTCCTTTCTACTAGTAACCAATGCCCATTATATTCTAGACTACAATAGAACCACATAAAATGGGTTTGGATATTTTCAAATTTTTGCTACAAGTGAAATTTTGTATTTTCCTTGGAGATTAATGAATATGAAGGAATTTTGATTCCATTTTATATGGTTTTTTGTGCATTCACATGGTGCGTTGTGCATTCTTGGTTGAAGCCCATTCACATGTGTTGTGAATTGTGGATGTTTTAAGTGTTTTGAATGTAACTCTTCAATATATTTTTCTTTGTGAAATTGGTTAAGTTTTCTCATTCAAAGTCATATATCAAGAAAAAAGTATGCAATAACTCATCCAAGTATATTAATGCATCAATATGTATTTTTACACATCAAAAATCTTACATAGAGATTTGTCTTATATAATACATTATAAAATTGTACATCATCAATTTTCTTTTGCCTCTTTTTATTGTGACCTAAAAAAATCTTAATCTTTTCATCCAATTTCTCATTTTTATATTCTGGCCACGTTTGTTCTAATGATGATTCTAATTGGCTCGTTTGACGCATTACACCCCTGGGCATGATGTTCTCATGGGGTCAAGGATGTTGTGGGGGATAATTGGCTATAGAAAGTATTAAATTTATATGGATGGTAATTGAATATCATTAAAGTAGTTTTTTAATAGTAAAAACTACCTCTATAATGTAACTATTTACCTAATGCACTACTTGACATAGTTTCAATTATTGCCTCATGATCCTCTTCTGTTTGAGGATCCTTCTGTATGACATACTCTTCCATTGAATACACAAAATTTATAAGTAGACAATCGTAAATGAATAAGTGAAAAAAAAGTAGAGATACCTATTTTATAAGTACGAAATTATTAAGTATATGATCAATATAAATCCCTATTACCATCGCAGCCCTCATCTATCGATGCAATATATTGGGAATGCACCCCACTATCATGGGGTTCCTCGAGAGCACCAAAATGTTCTAGTTGGTGTGCATTATCATAAGGCTACTTCTTAGTGTTCATGGCATCATTTATATTTGTACTACTCCCCTCATAATTAAAGAAAAACGCATTAAATTTATGGGTGATATCAAACATGATTGTACTTTACATATAATGAAATGTTATTATGAATTGATTTTTATTTACCCTTTCCTTCATAATGGATATTGGGGCTTTCCCCATGTTTTTTCAACAATCGACTATAGCCTGAAATATGAACTTGAAACCAATATGAAGGTCATCCTCTATGGTTTTATTTTATGAATTCATCACCCTCCCTTGCATAAAAGTACTGATTTTTTTTTTTGGCCAGCATAATTACCAGAAATTTGGAAGGTAATATAACATATAATATTGTTAGTATGTTTGGGTGCGTACAATTCATGCTTGTACCTTTAAATAGACACCTTGGCCTAGTTTTTGTTTTCCATGTTTGTCAATCCTTTCCTTGGTTTCCTTCGATGTTTTAGGGAGCCTATGAAAAGCTTCAAGTATGTTATATACAACAATATTATTCAAAACCAAAGAAAAATAAAAGTAATGAATTCATGATGTAATTTATACCTTACTTCAGTAGGTGGTGTTTTCCCTTATTTTTTCATGTGCTTCCATTCTATGTCCTTGATCAAGCCCTCCATTCCATCTCAAGAATCATCAGAGGGCGCTCAAACCTATGGTTACCTCCCAAGTTAACCCTATACTGGTCTCATAGATATTTTAAGTTTTTTCTAACTCTGGTGGCGATCTTAGTTTTATTGAATGAATCTACCCTAGATAGATCTTCATGGTAGTTCATTAGCTCTCTTTTAAGGTTGGAATTTTGGCAATTCCACCTTTTGCATATGGTGGGCCAAAAAATATTTAACACTTTCTCATGCATTTTGTTATAAAATAAATTTTTACCTACATGCAAAAATATATGATGATTAGGTTGAGACAAATAATATAGATGACCTATGTTTGAGATAGACAACATGAAAGAGTTAAACATAAAAAAATACAAGGATTTTTTGATTTTTTATTAGAAGTCCTTTGTAATTCACCAATAATGTGCACACAATTTTTCCCATGCTATTAACGTGTGATGCTCAAGGAAATCAAACCATGTTTTCATCATTACTAGGGTCACCTCTATGACTACACGATCCAAAGTTTGGCTATGTATTTGGCTCAAGGGAATGTGCTCATGGGTTGCATTCAATGTCATATAACCATAATATCTTATGGGAGTATGACAACGCGAAGTTAGAGAAGAGAATAACTACCTCACAAATATATGTGGGGTGCTAGTGCTTGCAAGATGCTCATGTCGTGTCTCAGCAATTCCACTAGTACCAAAACTGAGTTGAGGATCAATTAACTGACGTGGGAAGTAAAGTGCCTCCAAATAACCCTGCATAAGAAGGAAAATGATCTTTTTATTAGATAATGTAAAAGCTAAAAAACAAACTTTCATAATTTAACTTATGACATAGAAAAATCAATTTAAAATATGGTTATTACCTTTTACATCTTAAGATCTTCGTTCAATTCCTAGATCTTAGTCTTAGTCACAGGAATTTGATCCTATTGTCACTGAAATCCATAATTTTTTTTTATTTTTTCTTCACATTCTTTGTTATTGTGACGTCAATGTTAGGGGATGACCACGAGTCTTCCTCTTAAATAACATTATCATCATCATGGGGCTCAGAGTACATATTTCAACAAAAGATTTATTTATTTTTATTTTTTAATTTTATAAAGAAATGATCAAAATTTCACATTAAATGTAAATATAAATTGTTGATCGTTTACTTCTAATTGTTCAGGTTCTTTTCCATGCGGATCAACCTACCACATGAAAATAGGATTAGAGTTGCGATATATTTAAAAAAAATGTTAAATAATATGTATCAACATAAACATTTAATTGATGGACATATAAATGAATACAAACATGAGGAATAAAGGACTAGTCCTATAGCATGCATGTGAGTAATTATGGCATTTTCAAACCTAGGTTTTTATGGCAAAGGACCTACATAAATGGGACTATGAGACAAGAAAAAATAGCACAAATTTGAGTCAACCTTTGATAGATGCAGCTAAATATATCTAAAATAAGGAAGTTATGGGCCTTTGGTTTCGATCACTCATATAAGAAAAACCACAAAGTACACTATTAAGACTCTCAACAATAGTCATAGTTCAACTACTAACATTAGATCGTTCATCCATAAGAAATAAATTTTATATTACATTAGGGAAGAAAACATTTGGAACATAAACGTGGTTTGGTCCTAAGTAATTATGCTAGAGCTAAAATTTTGTGAATAAATTTATTTCCTAAAGCAGAAAAATTTGTCTCAATGTATACCAAAAATGGAAGAAAATAATATGAACCCATCTCTTTGTACATGGATTTGGCCTTCTCCACATAAGATTTCTTTCAATGAAACATCATGTGGTATAATCCCCCACTCAAAGTAGATGGTTTATGTTTACCTTGGGAAATGAATGCAGAAAACAATTTTCATCATCAATAAGCTACAAACTTATTATGAGAGTAAACTCAGGCTTATGATAGTGGTAACCAATGCTCTACCAGCTTAGTAGTGAGAGAGAAACATCATAATTTGAACAATTATTATGTTCAAAGGGAGTTATTCAATGAGTCATTGATAGACATTATGATGCAACCACATGGAGTCACTTGTACTAATATTCGAGACATATCATCTTTGTGAAAAGTTACTTAAAATAGTTAAACCATGCCTTGTGTGGTAGTGTAGATAAGATGCACCAGTAGTGAGTAGTCTAGCACTCAAATCCTATGCAAAAGATGCATGGAACCACTAGTGCTATAGTATAGAACCCTCAATGCACCAATGAATATAGAGAGAAACAAAATAAGAATGAGCAATGCCATTTTTACGATGCAGATGTGTAGCCACTAACAACCTCCTTAGTCTTCCTCCCTATTTTTTTGTTCTCTGCTCAAGAAAACCCAGTATACATGGTTCAAGATCGTAATATAAACAAAAAAAATTAGATTCTGTCAATTTCATGGGTTCGGCCTATTTAGGGCCTAAACCAATTGGTATATACCAACTCTGTTGTGGCTTGAAATATCCACCTTAATTAGGGATCCAATCTTATTCAGGTATGGAAAATTCTGTGGAAAAAATTGGATATGGACGATGATCCAAGTTTGCATACAATTTGGATTTGAAGGAAGATTTTCCTCTAATGAGTGTTCACTATGACTCCTCTTTTTATTTTATACTTTAGCAACTCGTTCGTTTTTAAAGTAGTGATTACTATGACCCATTTTTTACTTTTACACTTTGGTGCATGTAGTCATATTTAAAGTGATCACAGTGAGTTGTGAAACCCTTTTTTATTTTATAATTTAGCATGCTTGTACTTATAAACCTATCATTTATTAGTTCATAATATATAATATAAAATTATCCAAAGCTTTTATTTCATATTTCACATTCTTCCTTTCTCTTTTTCTTTTTTAATTTTTATTTACCTCAATTTTTTTTACTTTTCATTAAAACTTTATATAGTATGGCAAAACTTTGACATTCTTTTCCATGACATCCACTTTCTATTGGACATTAATAGGCTTTAGGGTGAGCTATACTAACACAACTTAACCATTTATATGGGTCTATGGCCATGTCAAATTTCAGTGTGTATGAGCAAAAATAGAAAAAATTCCAATGTTTCCCCCATCCACATGTCACTATGTGTGGTATCGATTAATTAGAGCATCATTTAAACCATTAATTATTAGTAAATTGTAAGCAGTGGATTGGTACTTAGCCAAGGTAGACTGATAATTGGTAATAGTGAGCTTGAGATAGGTATTGTACATAATTGGTTCCTCAAAATAGTTTTTCATTAATAGGGACTCATGTACTTTGAGATTGGAAGAAGCAATAAAAGAGAGATATATTAAAGTATGTCATGTATTGGCCATGACAACAACCTTGAGATTAGTGCAAATAATGAAATTCTCTTAGTTTCAATAATAATATAGTATTCTCTAGTGAACAAGGCCCATATGGCCTCTCTGCAACACCCCCCCCCCCCATCTGCCCCACATCACTCTCAATATTCCCAATACCCAATTTATCTACTATACACTAATTGAAAGCAACATAGTAAGAATCAAGAATACATAGAAATTACTAAGAAAACAAAAATTTAAGTTAAATGAAAGAGAAAAAATCAACTCAAAAAATATAAATACATACCTCTTACGATTAAAAATTTTGATATCATTAATATTCTTCTTCATCCAACTCAACATTTATGTCATCTAGTTCAAAAATGGTGTTGAAATGCTCAACCATTTCACCATAATTATCAATGCCATCATTTGGTTCAGCTTCTTCAAGCTCTTCATCTAACAACACATCATCAATATCATCTTCATTGAGAATGTTTTCTCGAACATCTATTGAACTTCTCTGACATCTTCGTAATCGATGACATGATCAACTAACTTCTCCTCTACATCATCATCCTCTTCAACATTATCATCTTATTCCACTACATTATACTCTACCAACCTTCCTATTGGATCGTATCTAATAAGATATGGCCAACTTACCCTACTTGGAACCACGAGTAAAAGACTTGTTTGCATTGCCTTGGAAGAACATATAAATCCAATCCTAGCTCAAATGAGTTGTTTGGATTGGCTTGGAAGAACATAGGAATCCAACTATAGCTCAAATGACCTTGGATTAACCATGGTAAACCCATTATCATGCTGAATAATACTTATATAATGATCATGTTCATTCATTCGTAGCATATACCATTTCACATCGAATAGAACCGATTTGAAGGAATCAAAATCACACTCAAGTTTGTCATCCAAATATCAATAGTATCAATTTTCAAAGACTTGCAGACGTGTGTCACTTCTAGATGAAACATTATTGATGTGGAAGTAAAACACGTGTCATTAGGTTGAACAACTAATTGAAAAAACCCTTGGCATCTAAATCACTAATTACCTCATGTATATGCCAAGATCATATATAACTTGTTTGACATTGTTGTCAAAGTCATGTGGGAGAGATAGAGGTAGAACATAATGTAACAATAAAAATGAATTGTTATTTGTTTAATCCAATGTAGAAAAAAAACCATAAATATGTATATATATACCAATATACAAATATATATACCAAAATAATTACCTTAATGAAGCTATGCAAAGTGTGTGTTTTTAGCCCACCAAATTCACCTTTCTTTGTTATGATATTATTTTTGTTTGAAGAAAATCTCGTGGAAAATTTAATTCTTTGAATGACCTCTTTTAGATAATTTCTTTACTTCTCTATTAATAACCATGGAAGGTTGTTTTGGTCGACATCGCTATTTGATCATATCTCACTTTTCATTGCATGATTAGCTTCCATAATGTCATTACAAGTTTTTAGGATTTTTTCTTTATCCCTCATACAATCTATGATCTACCATAAAGTTTTTGTCACATTCTTCCCAATATGAATTATATCAAACAAATGGGCTATTTTTAGGTTCTGATAGTAGGGAAACCCCATAAAATTAGTGGGATATCTTTTCATTCCTCGAGGAAGCCCATCATTTCCTTCATGACGATTTATGTTATATTCCAACTTCCATAGGTGAGGTGTCATTCTTTGTCATTTTAGTCTAGTCCCTTCTTTCTGATTGACAATATGACTTTTAGTAGCACGATACCTATGGTTCTTAGAGAAGAAGTTCCTATACTCATCAAACACCTCCTTTCCTATACTTTTTAAATGATGAAATTTCATCTTAGGACCGCAAAATAGACATGAAAATTTGCCCTTTGTTTGAAGAATTGCAAGATATTGATTAATGTCAATTATGAACCAAGGGATTATTTAAAAAACATGAATGATATGATCTAATTGAAATAATTATAAGTTTAATTTCCACGATCTTGGGTCTAGGTTAGAATCTTAAAATCTCTGATGCTACCATAGCAAGAATATCAACAAGAACTGTTTTGCACAGCGGAAAATATAAAGCGGTAAATCACATATGCATAAGTATACACAATTTTTAACAAATATTGTACAGTAATGTACAACCCAATATTAGTTATATTAAACCATTATGAATAATAAAATATTTTATGGAATACAATATACAATGAAAATCACGCTGTGCAGACCCTATGTCGTATCTTGTCCTGTCGTCCTTTTCTTTCATGCTACTCTGTAGCTACCCCTTAGTCATTCAAAGGAAAACTCATAGAGACTAAAGGAGGGTTTCCTCCTATCACTATTGCAAGTCACATATGCTACAATGAACATGGGTTGATCCAATCTTCTCTTTAGGATGGCAAACTCTTGAGCTCCAATCTCCCAATCTAGTAGTCACTTTCAACCATCAAAGTGATGCACATTAGGCTCCAAACTTCACCCAATCATGCAAGATCCAATTTCCTTCTTGTATGCTGCTCTAGGGCTACTTTGGGCTATCAACACATTACCCTAAAAAAAACAATGAATCCCAATACATCCACTGCAAGACTGTCTCCTAGGATAGACTTTTGACTGTCACAAAAGATCCTCCAAATGGCTCCCAGAGACTATTCCGATTTTTGTCCACACATGGACCGATCCACCTAGAAAAGAATCCAAACTCTACCCAAAAATGTCATCATGTTTGGTTGTATATGTTGCTGCAATTACAGTTCTCGTTAGGGCTTTCTTGTGTGTCCCAAAAATTGTTGTTATAGCTCACCAAATTGCTACAACATACATCCAACGATAGTGCCACACTCTCCCACTCACTTGTTTTCCCTTTAGGCCACCTGTGATGGTTGTTAAATGCTTACGACCCTCATGAAATAGACCTATAGGCATGTGGCCTTCTCTACAATGAGGAATAGTGATGCGACCCTCCACACAATGGTCAATCAGTCCCTTAACTCACTCACAGACACCCAAGAATAGTCATTAAGGACAACAAAATTATCTTCTCTAACTCGGCATGTGGAAAATGTAAGAAAATCCCTGAAACAACACCTTATTCCACCCTCAACCTCCCTACCCGAGATGCGGCTATCTAGGAGTGAAGAATGCTATGAATTCTGCTCTTGTGGATGCTCAAATGAACTGTCCTCACATTATATTTATACCAAACATATGGGCTACAATAACTAGTGAAGATTCATGTCTATTGGATGAATTTTCCTCAAGCCTACATGACTTGACTGTCCAAAAAGTAATTGACAACTTGAAAAATTCATATCTCAAGTTCTAGACCTCCAATTTGAGTGATCTTCGAAGTGTTAGATTCGCCACGGTATCCTATATGACCTCAAATATTCTTATGCTGGAATTCTTTGTGGTTTTGGTGGGTGAAAAACCCCAACCTTGGGTTCCAAGCCCACAAGCGACTCTTATGGTGCTTTTCCCCTCAAACACTGAATGTTAGGGCTTGGAGTACCTCCCAAGCTACTAGAAAATAAACACTCCCTCTTAGAGAGGGAGGTACTTCCAAGGCTAGGAAGTAACACATCATCATCATCACTACTCGCAACACTCACCAAATCTTCGTGCTCACCACTACAACAATCCTTGTAGCATGAACTACGCCTCTCTGGGAAGTGCCATCGTCACTAGAAGCATCCTGCTTCTTTTTCTTCTCCTGAAATGTCTTCCATTCCCACCATGATTCTTTCTTGGAAAATTGGGAGCACCCTTTCTCCCCACTGACCATGTGCTCTTCTTGGGCTACAAAGTCTCCCTCTAAATCTCCAAGCTCTCACTAGAACTTAACTCCCTCTAAGACTTTGTAACCTAAACCTTCTTCTCAGGAACATGTACCATATCCTCTAAAGTGTGCACCTGCAACTGTTTCTATGAAACCTACAGCTTCTCCTTCTTCATCTTCCCATGATCCACAGGCTTTCTCGTTAGACTGTATAGACCACGCTCTCTAACTCCAAGCACAATAGCTATGAAGCGGGAGCCTCAGGGTATAAGTCTTGCCTTCCCATCTTGGAACAAGACCGCAAAACCCTTCTTCTCATTCATAGAGACAAATACCACACTATATCTAACTCCTAGTACAAACAATACATATTCGACCCACATCACACATCTTATCTCCATCCTAAATGGCACAACTATCGATCCTCGAATCACCTTCTCACTCTTGTTTCCCAACACCATGTGCAACTTTGAGTCCCATTCAACTAGAGTCTCAAAAACCTCTTGTGACCCTATCATATATTTTGTCACACCATTGTTCACACCATCCATCATCATTGATAGTACCCTATGATAGGTCATAGCAAAATCCTCCTCCTCTGATCTCTTGGTGAGAGCATCTATTTCAGTTGAAGTGACAACACGGATGACCTTCTTTCTTTTCTCTTCTCGTCATCTCCCTTCTTCTTCATCGGACATCTCAATGAAAAATGACCCATCTCACCATAGTTGAACATTTGACTTTACTCAAGACCTTCTCTTTCTTACCCTTCATTTATGCTGCAAGTGCCACATCATCTTCTACAAACCTCTTCCTCAGATGGAGATCCTCGTCTTGCAACTCTTCTTGAATGAAGTCATCCCATAACCTATTCCAGCTTGCAAACTTCTCTTTGGAAACAATCCTTTTGATGAAGGGCTTCCATACCACGATGAACCCTTTCAAGGTGATCATCACCATATCATTCTCTGAAATAGTCACACTGATATAGAGAAGCTCATCTTTGATCTGAGACAATATTGTTAGATACTAATTCACTCCTTCACCTTGTATTATCTTGGTGGACTTCAAACCCCAAAGTTTGTATGCTTTCATCAATTAAATTTTGATGCCTTCATAAATTAGATTTACTTGCTTTCATATATTAAATTTCCAATTCTTTCTTAGACTAAGATTTCTATTTCTTTCCTAGAATAAGATTTATGTGGCCTTCCTAGATTATATTTCAATTTCTTTCTTAGAATAAGAGTTATATGACCTTCCTAGTCTATATTTATTTGTTTTCCTAGATTAAAATTTTCTTTCATGTCAATTTACCTTCTTTGATAGATTATAACTTCAAGTGTTTTAAACGTCTTGGAAAAGATGCATGATGATAAAGAGTGTAAGAGAGGTTATGAAAACAAGGAAATGACCACAGAGGTCATAAAATATTTTAAAATATAGATTTAATTAGAAGTAAGTGGTGATAATAGAATGTCCTAGTAAAAGGAAATTTTGGACATGGAAATTGACACGATGATAATACTAGTGATGAAAGTGCATGAGAAATTGCACACTAATGTAAGAAGGGTAGTCAATTGCAAAACAAAAATGTATGTAGAAGAGTACATCAAGAGAAAGAGTGTACAACTACAACAAAAACATTGGAAACCTGGGAGCTTGAAGAAGACAATGACAACAAAATAGAGCAACAACATGAAAAAGGAGGTGATTGCTTACAATACAAAGTTTGGGATCCAAGAGGATTTGAAAATTAATGACACGTGACCAAGAGGTCATGAATGATTTCTACCTTGGGATTCCAATGCAAGACCATTAGTGCTTCCAAGCCATTAAGTCATTGATGTGCAAAACTAAAAAAGGGGACCTTTATATTTTAGAATAATTTATATTCTTCTATGTAAATAAATTGTATTTTCCAGTTTGGTATATTTTATGAGTTTTAGAACTAGATGATTCATAGTTTTAGAGAAACTTTGGATATGTGAGATTTTTCCCATAAGGAGAAAGCTATTTTTCCTTAAAAAGAATGAGGGATTATAGGTATATATTATGTCATTTTATGATTTAGGAAAATATTATTTATGGAGTGATTTATTGGTGGTTTATGGAGTGATTTTAGGAGTTAAATAGATATTTCATTTCTTAATTATACTTATTGTAAGCCTGTAGGAAATGAGAGAATGGCCAAATGAATGTAGAATCAATTCATAGAGGGTCAATGAAATGACACAAATGTTTTGAGTATTTTGTATGTACAATTTCTATTAATGAAATTAAATTTCCTATCTTATGTGTATGAAGTGTCTATGTGCAGGACTATTCAAGAACTCCTAAAATATGGAACTAGTAGAATTAAGTGCCTACATGAGTGAATTGGGAAAAGAAATACTACTTGATATTTAGTGAAATTAAATTCACTACATATATTGAATGCATTGGGTTGTGTTGTATTCTTTCCATGACTACCCCACATGCCTATATTAGGTGGGTGGACTTGTCTATGGTTTTGGGCATGGATTTCGCACATGGTTTTGGGCATGATGGTTTACTTTCCATCGTATTTTTTAGATCCAGTGAAGGGAACTATGGTTATGTTCTAATCTAGGGTTAATGGATTGCGGTTTACAAACACTTCGTCATGTATATATATGTATTGTAATGATGAAAGGAACATAATTAAAAATCAATCTGGTAGTCCCGGTTTTAGGATCCAAGGGAAAAGCTTTGTGTATATATTTTTAATGTTTTATGCCCTTGCCATTGTTTATTTTTTGTTTTTTAGAATTCATATGCAGGTAATTTATGCATGGGGTTACAACCTACATTTGGTATCGGAGTTTTTGTGGATTCAAGGGGACGCCTTCACTACTGAGGGTTTTTTTCTCTTGCATATGGTAGACCCTATTTAGTGGGATATCTGCGGGATCGATTCTTGTGGTGAAAGAAAATGGCAAGCAGTGGAAAGATAGATATCGAGAAATTTAATGGTTAGAGTTTTGAGTTGTGGAAACTCAATATGGAGGATATGTTGGTGGATAAATATCAATGCATCGCAATAGATCCGAGTACTAAACCAACAACAATGTCAACTCAAGACTGGGTGAAGTTCGATCGGAAGGAAAAGAGAACAATATGATTCTGTGTCTCAGATTCAGTATTGCTAAATGTATCAGGGAAATATTTGGCAAAGGATTTGTGGGAGAAGTTAGATTCTTTGTACCAATCTAAGTCTCTGGTGAATAAATTGTTACTACGGAAAAAGATATATATCCCGAGGATGAAAGATGGAGACTCAATGATAGAGCATTTGAATGCATTTAATACTATGGTATGACAGTTATTATTTGTTGATACTAGAATTTTAGATGAAGATAAGTGCATCAGTTTGTTATGTTCTCTACCAAATTCGTGGGATAGTGTGGTTGTTGCAATAGGTAGTAATGAAATTTCCTTGGAATTTGATGAAATAGTCTTTTCCTTGCTATCTGAAGAGATGAGACGGAAAAATATGGAGGGCCAGAATGATGATGCCTTGTTTGTATGAGAGCGGTCCTAGAACAAAAACAAAAATAAGTCCTCAAGTGGGAGATCTAAATCTAGATGGAGATATAAATCTCTAGGAAAACCTATAAAGGTGTGCTGGAGATTTGACGATGCTCCTTTTGCAGAGGCGAAAACCACCTCAGATGAAGGTGGGGATGTCTACTTGGATTCTTCTTCAAGTACACATGTATATCATGAGGGATGGTTTATTGAATTAGTTGCATCCTTTCACTTCACTCCCCATAGAGAGTGCTTTTGTGACTATGAGAAATATGATGGTGATGATGTGTTCTTAGCAGATGACAAGAAGGCTAGAATATTTGGTCGTGGAAAAGTAAAGTTGATGTTACAAGGTGGAAGGATTAGAACACTTCTGGGGTTCTGCATATTGCTGCATTGGCTAGAAATGTGATTTCTCTAAGCAAGATGTATGATGTAGGTGTAAAAACAATGTTCGAGATAGATACCTGCAAGATGGTTCGAGCTGCACTGATATTGATGTGGAGAGTTTGTATTGGAACTCTGTACAAGCTTCAAGGTAACACTGTTATTGATGGGTGCAACAATTTTGTGGTTCCTAAAAGTGGAGCAGAAAATCTAGTGGTCTCTGGAGAAAAGACCATGTTATGGCATCAAAGGGTTGGACATATTGGAGAGAAGGGCCTTCAAATACTTCATGGTGAATGTATGTCTAATTTCTCTCTGGATTTTGATTTATGTGGAAATTATGTACATGGGAAGAAAAATCGAGTGAGTTTCCCCCATAGTGGTAAGATGGCGAAACAAATGTTAGACCTTGTGCATAGTGATGTGTTTGGACCTATGTCGGTTCCATCACTGGGAAATTTTATGTGTTATGTATCATTTATAGATGAATTCTCAAGGAATACATGAATATATTTCCTCAGGAAGAAATCTGAAGTCTTTGATAGGTTTAAACAATTTAAGGCTCTGGTGGAAAACCAAATAGAGAAGAAGATAAATGTATTGAGGATAGATAACGATGGAGAGTCTTGCAAGAAGGAATTTGAAGAGCTTTATAAGAAGTGTGGTATAGCATGGCAGAAAGCCACTCCATATACACCTGAGAAAAATGGAGTTGTAGAAAGAATGAACAAGATGTTGATGGAAAGGAAAAGAAGCATTCTCAATGGTGTCGGGTTAGGAAAGGAATTCTGAAGAGAGGCGGTGGAGACTACATGTTACCTGATTAACAGATCACCTTCATCAACGTTGGAGGATAAGACTCCAGAAGAGGCATGGACTCGTAAGAAACCTTCTCTATCACATCTGATAGTATTTGGATGTGATGCATATGTACACATTCCAAAGGAGAAAAGAACAAAGTTGGACAGAAAATTTGGAAACTGCATATTTATTGGGTATAAGGATGGTTTTATAGGTTATAATCTTTAGAACCCAAAAATAATGAAGGTTCTGCACAACCAAGATGTGGTGTTTAGAGAGGAAAAATATGTTATTAAACATGAAGTCCTACCAAAGGAGCTTGAGAAGATAGAGTTTGAGCTATAGAAGGAAGAATCAAACTCTACAACAGACGAGGAATCAGAAGATGAAGAGCCACAAACTCTTGCTATGAGAAGATTAGTTTAAGAAACAAGGCAACCAGAAAGGTATAGTCCATCTGCTTTTTGTTCAAATTTTTCTTTTAGTATTACTGATGATGATCCCAAAACTGTGAAGGAAGCAGTAGATTTAGAGGATGGAAAACTCTACACAAAGGCCATGGTTGATGAAATGGAATCTTTGCACAAAAATGAGGCTTGGGATCTAGTGGAGTTGTCAGATGGAAGGAAACCCATTGGTACAAATGGGTGTTTAAGAAGAAGATGGATATAGAAGGAAAGGAGGAGAAACGCAAAGCTCGCTTGGTAGCAAAAGGTTATTCCGAGGTGTCGGGAATTGATTTTGGTGATATTTTTTCTCCTGTTGCCAAGGTAGCTTCTATTAGTTAGACTTTTATCTGTTGTTGTTTCTTTTGATTTTGAGGTAGAATAGATGGATGTGAAGACAACATTTCTTCATAGGTATCTAGAAGAAGAGATCTACACAAAGCAACATGAAGGCTTTGCGCTGAAGGGTAAGACATAATTGGTATGCAAGTTAAAAAAATTCTATATATGAGTTATAACAGTGGCCAAGGATGTGGTATAATAACTTTGATACATTTATAAGGGGACTTGGCTTCAACAGAAGAAAAGAACATCACTGTGTGTATTTTAAATTAATTGGTGACCATGTTATTTATCTCGTCTTGTATGTGGATGATATGTTGTTGGTTGGAAATGAAAAAGAAATTATCTAGGATTTGAAGGCCCAATTTTCTTCCAAATTCGACATGACAAATCTTGGTGCTGCAAACTATATTTTGTGCATGTAAATTAAATGAGATCGGAGAAAGAGGAAGCTCTGGTTAAAGCAAAGGAAGTATGTCGAGAAAATAATGCTGAGGTTTAATATGCAGGATAGTAAATCGGTGAAGGTTCCTATTCCTGTAGGTGTAAAGTTATCTGTCCAACAATGTCCCAAGACACGAGAAGGGGAGGAGGGCATGTACCATGTTCCATACGAAAATGTAGTCGGTAGCCTGATGTATGCAATGGTTTGTACTATACCAGACATTACACATGCAATGGGAGAATTGAGAAGGTTTATGTAAAAACAATTAAACAAGAATTAAACAGTAGTGAGGTGGGTTTTCAGGTATTTGAGTGGCACTAGTGATTATGGTTTGTGCTACCAATGGAGACTAGGATTGGACGAAGTTTTGGAAATCCATGGCTTTGTTGATGTAGAATGGGACATATATTTGGATTAGAGAAGATGTACAAGTGGGTATGTGTTTAGCCTATTTCGAGGTGCAGTCAGTTGGATGAGTAAGAGATAGTCGGTAGTGGAACTTTCAACTACAGAGGTAGAATACATGGCAACCACCCATGCAAGCAAGGACGTAGTTTGGTTTCAGAGATTGTGTTCAAGTGTGGGGTTAGTACAACAAGTTATAAGGATAGACTGTGAGAGTCAAAGTGCCACTTTCTTGGAAAACAACCCTAGTTATCATTCAAAGACAAAGCACATTGATGTAAAGTATCACATTGTGAGGGATATGGTTGAGGACAAAAAGGTGTTTCTAGTAATGGTGGACACTTTGAAGAGTACTTCAGATCGATTGAAAAAGTTTGTGAGCACTAATAATTTCTCTTGGTGTAGAGAAGCAATGGGCATTACTGGGCTAGATCAATGCTTAATCTCTCATGTGGCCCCTTGTGGAAAGAGAAAAACAAGTGGGAGAATGTTGCGTTGTGTTATATTCTTTCCACGACTACCGCAGAAGCCTATAGTAGGTGGGCAGACCTACCTATGGTTTTGTACATGGATTTCACACATGCTTTTGGGCATGATGGTTTATTGTCCATGTTATTTTGTAGATTCGGTCAAGGGCCCTACGGTTATGTTCTAATATAGGGTTAATGTATTAGGGTTTATAAATGCTTTGAAATGTATATATGTATTGTAACATTTAAAGAAACATAATGAAAAATCAATCTGGTAGTCCTGGTTTTGGGCTCCAGGGGAAATCTCTTTGTATATATGTTTTATGTTTTATGCTCTCGTCATTGTTTATTTTCTATTTTTTATAATTCGCATGTAGGTAATTTCTGTAAGGGGTTAAAACCTACAGAAAGGTGGAGACCAAGAATCGTTGGTAAATTTACAATGGGAGATGTTAACAAATGAATGTGTGTGTGGTAATTATTCATGAAAATACTACAAGAAGTTTAATGGAGAAGTTTCAAGAAACAGAAAAAGTGGATTTACCTATATCAACATGCTCATGTATCAAACTCCTCCTCCACCTTGAGATACGTTTCTTATCAGTCCAAACTCCTCCAATGTAGCGATCAACTCATCAATCTCTCTTGAAGTTGCTTTCTACTCATGTTTCTTCTTATCCTTCTTCCTCTGAGGACATTAGGTAACGTAGTGGACATACTCACCACACCTAAAGCACTTTATCTTTGACAAATATTTATTTTTTCTCTCACCTCCTCCCGATCCTTGTCCCGGACTAGGACCTTTCTTCACATTTATCTTACCTATAAGGGTGACATTTTCCTCATCCTCCTCATCCTTTGATCATTTTTTGTTGCTGCTAGTAGAACCATTCACAATACCAAGATTCAACTCCTCTTGAGGGAAGTCACTTCATAAATGATCCCATCTAGGTAGCATATCTTGCACAAAAATAACTTGGACAAAAGCATGCCACTCCTTGGTGAAACCATTGAGAGTCATTCTGACTACCTCATTATCTGATGTGGTTCTTTGACAGTTGCAAGTTCATCTTTGACATTCTCAATATTGGTGATGTAGGGCATAACACCTTCTCCCTTCTACATTCTAGTGGTGCTTAGCTTCTCCTTGAGAATCATCTTTCAATTCTTCCATGGATTTTCATACAGCTTGATTACGACAACCCACATTTCCTTTCCTATGTTTAATGTAGTAACTTTTAGAATTATATGATCCCTAACTCCATTAAGGATCATCCTCTTAGAATTGGTTGTTTATTTCTTGTAGGTTTCCTATTGTTGAGAATCTATGAGTATGGCAACTGTATTATTCGTATACTCTTTCAGTCCATACTCGTGCAAAAAGAAATTCATCTGAGCCTCCCATGTACTAAAGTTAGAGGCTATGTCATGATTGTCTTGATCCCTAAGTCCTATTGTGGCCATCTCTTAAAAAATTAAGTAATATAGAGACGATAACTACTCCTTCCTACTCATCCTTCCATCTCCTACTCGCACCCCTCACTGGAATACATAGCTATGTCTTTCTTTCCTATAGAAATACTTCTCCAACACTCTCACTACTCATTTCTCCTCTACTGGGAAAATTTCACTATATGGACTAACAAGTCTGCTACTACCTATTACAACTGAAAATTTTAGATCTCCTCCTAAAAATTGGGAATTGGAATCCCTCTGAGAAAACTAGAAATCTCCTCTTATGTGTGCCTCTCTCTTCCTGACGAGTGCAAATCTACAACCGCGATAGTTGTTGCAAATAGTTTACACCCAAATCTAACAAATATGCTTTGAAAAATCACTGATCTACCCACTGGAACCCTCTTTCTATAAAATTCACTACCTGTTGCTATAGATCTGAGGAAATTTGCACTTTTCCACCAATTAATATTTAGAAATCAAACTTTTCATTTATTGTCAACACTTCTTTGCTGGACTATGCAGATCTAGAGAAAAAACTTTAGATTTACCACTGAAACTATATGATCTCACTCCATCCAACCTCTGAGCTTCATATCTGATCAAACATGCTCTGTAACCATGTGAAAATTCCTTGAAGTGCAGCTACAGGAACTTATTCTACTTATTGGTTAGGAGTTTATTATTTTCCTTATTAATATCAAATAAACCATGTCGTAATTTTTTGCAACAAAATAAATATGGTGCAGAAAAATAAACTAGAATGAAGAAAATTACGCACAAAATTAACATAGTTATTTTGGACTAATGTCCCCAGAAAATCCCAAAGGGAAAATCAGTGCAACAGATGAGAGTTTATTTCATGATCCGACAGATGGTAAACTATTACAACTAGATGCCCAAATCGCTATCCTTTGGAAATATACTGGAAAAATATCTAGTAGATATATTCTCCCTCTACCAAATAAATCAGCCTCCCTCTAGCCTTCTCGCACTTCTCACTGGCAACTCAGTCTCTACTAGAGGTGTGCATTACTGGCCTATAATAACTCACACCTTCTTCAAATTTGCGCTTCGAGAGTTGGCTTGCCTGCCTCTGTCACTGGAAACTACTTTCACTACCTTATGAAACTAGATCCATGATCTTGTTTTTGATCTATGGCTCTTTCGATGACCCACACTAGGGTTACTGGAAACTCACACTACGTTTTGTGACCCTTTCTAAAAATGATTCTACCTCCTTCCTCTTTCCAATCTATCACTCGAGAAATAATAGAAAATAATTGTAATTCTCTTCCTGTTTCTCCCTCACACTGATGCTCCTCCACTTGCTCAAATTCTTACCCTATTGAATCACTGTGTACTGGGAAACTCATAGTGCCTTTATAATCAGCTTCTCGTTTGTGTCTCTCCTCATCCCATCGATTTTCTCTTATAATCTCTCATTGGAGCTTCAATGGCCATGATTATATCCTCATCAATGCTTAAGATCATCTTAGACTAGATCCATGTGAGTCTCTATATCATTCTCAATCATCCTCAATTAATTCTCATTAATTAATCAATTTTCCTAAGTTACACTTAGGAAATTTTTAATTATTGATCAATTAATTTAATTGAGGTGGTTCACAATCTTATCTCATGAAACCTTTTCTAGGTTTTTGATAAATCATGTTCCTTAGCCTCTTCGACAAAAATCGAGACTAGAACACTTCTCCGATGTTGTAAAAATAACACCAAGCATGTCCGACTCTTTCCTTTCTTTGTCTATAGTTCTATGTTTCAATTGTTTTCATGGACTAGGTTTTAATTTCATTCATAAACAAGATTTCAAATGCTCTCATAGATTATATTTTCATGATCTCATAAATTAAGTTTGTATGCTTTCATCGATTAAGTTTCGATGCTTTCATAAATTAGATTTACCTGCTTTCATATATTAAATTTCCAATGCTTTCTTAGACTAAGATTTCTATAGCTTTCCTAGACTAAGATTTATGTTGCCTTCCTAGATTATATTTCAATTGCTTTCTTAGAATAAGAGTTATATCACTTTCCTAGTCTATATTTCTTTTGTTTTCCTAGATTAAAATTTTCTTTCATGTCAAGCTACCTTCTTTCATAGAATAGAACTTCCTTTCATGTCAAATTACATTTATGGGTGGGAGATCATGACCAAGAAAGGAACTGGAATAATGTTCAAAAAAGTGTTGGAAAGCAAGGACTACACTAAAGATTGGTTCTAAAAACTAATTATGCCATAAAATTCCTACATTCTTCAAAAAATATTGGCACCGAATTTGTATGTACAATTGGTCTCTCATATCCTAGTACACATTGACATATATTTTTCAAAGTTGGATATGAGCACACTAGAGGTATTTATACATAAATGGCTTCACTATAAATACACCCACACTTGACAAAAGCTTTCATTTTTCAAGTAAAGTGGGGTAGAATTAGGAAATAAAGTTAAGGTATTGTTTTTAAGTTTTCGTTTTGAAGTTTGTCTTTGTAGGATTTTATTTATTTTCTTAGAAATTTCATTTGAGGGTGCAGCGAGAAATATCTCGTTGACTAACTATTGGCAGGAAGATCCATAGGAGAATGACATATATCATGGAAAGAAACAAGTAGAGTTTTAGGAGCTAAAAAATTAAGGTATGAGATAAATTATTCTTATTATGTTATTCAAATTTCATATTTCAAACATACAAACAATTGTTAGAGTTCTTGGGTATGCTCTCTTCTCATGCCTAGATGCGATTTGGAAGATCAAAAAGGAAAATTTGAATAATGGGCTTTGTAATATCTACTTTGATTTGAAATTTCATAATAAAATTCATAGATGTTTAAGTTTTGAAGAAAAAAAAGAAAATGATTATGAGATCTAAAAAATACGGGCTATTAAGAAACAACGTTTTAATTTCAAACTCTAACTTACAACAATATTTGTCTCAAAACTTGTTACAGGGAAAAGTGTCTATTTAGAACAGCTATATCCCACTAAGGTGTCACAACTGCCTTAGAAACAAACAGAGAAAAACTACTTTTGGTTTTCCTTTATGAATTATAGATAGAGAGGAACAGAAAGACCAACCTCTGTCTTGCGCTAATCCTTCGATTCGATCCCTCTCTTCTTTGATAGTCCTCAACTACCTGCTCCTTTGCATGCCCAGCTTCACAAAGTACCTATAAGATCATAGAAGCATAGCACTATACAAAGACATGGATATATAATCATAAACAATCTAGGATCAGATGTAAATTGACCATACAAATGTAACAAGCATCAATGATACAAAAGCATGGAGGAAAACTCAAATAGCTTTTATTGATAAACAAGAAAAGATCCAGGAGGAGTTACAACCAGTTGTTCCGACCCAGCATCAACCTCCCAACAAAGAAGCCGCTCTTCACCTCAAACAAAGCTTAGATCACCCAACAATCTCATGTTTGTCTCTAGAAACCAACAACAATACCTTACAATATGCAAAATTCCAGCCTCTGGATCTCTGGGATGAGGGATCCATATATAGATATCTGTAAGGGGGATGAGTTAGCTTGTTATTTGATTAGTGTCTTCTCTCTGATAGTTCTTGCTTCCATTTGGAGACTTAGGGCCTCTTACTCATCGTTGGTCGAATTCAGTGAGGCAAGTGTCACAGGAGAAGATTCTGGAAGCTTCCATTGCCTCTCCACCTCGCGGAATGACACTGCCATTTGTCATTCCTCGTCCATCGCACCCCACAGAAGGGACTTTTGAAATGAAACGCACCCTCACAGTGTATTTAGGTGAGATGCAACGCACTTAGCCAGTGGAGCAGCTGCAATGATCCTGTTTTGACCAATTCTGAGTAGTTTCTCATGGAGAACTTCTGGGAGAAGTTGTAATCTGTTGACCTTGTTCCTTTAGCGGTTAGAGCAACACTTTTATGGACTTAGGAGCCCTTGGTTTATGGACATTTCATGCTTTGGGTTGTAGGGCACAAAAATGTCTATAACAGTTTCCCCCTAATGTATGAGGCCGTTAACCTTTTGGTGTCGGGTGAAATGCATTATTATGAGGATCCGAAGTTCTTTCAATGCTGGGAGGAGACCTGCAATAAGATACAACACAATACATTATCTTCATATTATTTTCATGATCTAGCTGAGGCGGGCATTTCCATGCTCAACTTTATAAATTCATTTTCATGTACATAGGACAGACAATCGTCTGAGTGTAGACTGATGATTCTGATAGAGCCATCATCCTTTTGAGTGGATGATTATCTGTGCAGCAATGATGTACATTTAATGTCTTTATTTCCTTAAATATTTATCGCAACCTGGATGGATGAAACTAGATTCGGGGTCTTCAATCTCGTCCGATCTTCACTCGAAGTACAAGTCGATCCATGTGAGAAATGTTCTGAAGTCGAACATGGAAAGACATCGCTTGATTACCAGTCAATGATGTAAACTGTTAACAAGCGCGAGAGGAATCACCGATAATGATAATGACCCTGAAGGTACTGCAGTAAAATTCACGTGGTGTGAATAAAAGACTTGGCGTCGAACACCACGCAAAATTTTTCGGTCGAAGGCCATTGATGTAAACCTGTCGCCGGAAGTGAGAAACTTGCCATTGAGGCATGCAAGCTTCAAAGTATTGAATGGGGTGTTCCTAGATCAACTTCTTGGATAATGAGCTGATGTCGAAAAGAAGTGATCCGTCAGAGGAGGGCCTTAATGAATCCCACATCAATGACACGGAACGGAGCAAATGATTTTCATGGAGGTGAAAACGATCTGGTGATATAAGGTTCAGGGTGGCGGTCATGAAAGAATGGAGTATAATGTATGGTAGTGGGTGAGACACAGGTGAATTCTCTGAATGACTTCTCTTGAACATATCGGTGACACTGATGTGATGGATTGGTAGCATTAACCCCAAATGTGGATGGTATGGAGTGACCATGGTGATGTGACCGGTGAATGAAACAACCCAACCCGACTCGGACACGGAGTGGAGTGTCATGTTCAAGAGCGACTTTCTACCAACAAAGTTTCTTTGAGTTTTCTTCCCAATTTTCCCCAGTCATTGCTGACTAGTACCTCTTTATTTTTGTCAAGCTTGAGGAGGATAACATATGCTTGTTCTATAATTTGCCCTTCAGGCAAACCCATCGCTATGTTTTAACGAGCCTAGAGATAGTGAAACTCGTTCTCGTCTATAGACAAGTTTGTCGCTATTAATCATTTTAACGAGTTTAACGACAAAGATAACTCGGTCCTTTTCAATTTTAGAGAGTCTGAAAAGGAATGTAAAGGTAACTCCAAAATTCCTTTTTCGTCATCTAGTCCCTTAAGTCCGAAAAAGTATAAAACAATACAGAGGGGATGAATTTTCGATACTTTTAATGAGTCGAACAAAACAAGCGCTCGATATTTTTGTGTAATAATCCCTCAGGTCCAAAAAGATTAAAATATAGAGGAGGGATAGCACTTCCTATCCCTTTAACAAGCTGGAGAGGCTAATGGCTCGGCAATCTTTTCATATTTTACGAGTCAATTGAAAAGAGATGAAAGGAGACTCGTCTTTTGAGGAACGAATGATAGAACGGGTAGCAGCTGATTCCAGGTAACGTTTGGAATTTTCCAATCACAGCAGTGTCACAAGGATGGCTATTGAAATCACTCTTCGCAGTTGTTCCTCAAAATGGGTAAACAATCAAATGGAGGTGAATGATCGGCCAATGAAAAAGTGGAGGTGACGGTGCAAACATGACCAAGGCTTTAACGGCTGAAGCACTACACTCATGATGGTTATTTACCAGGGAACAGTTTATTTTTTAACGAGTTTAAACGCGGGGGGAAACATTTGCTCATGTCTTATGTTTATTTTTTAACGAGCTTGA
This sequence comes from Pinus tabuliformis, assembly GCA_031772625.1. Classification (NCBI taxonomy): domain Eukaryota; kingdom Viridiplantae; phylum Streptophyta; class Pinopsida; order Pinales; family Pinaceae; genus Pinus; species Pinus tabuliformis. Next base: position 1,817,898,344 of record CM062819.1, on the reverse strand, counting down.
ACTATGTGCTAAAACTGCTCGATTAATCCAGTCGTGTGATAAGAATGTCTAATATAAAACAACAAATTTTAGAGTTTTTCCCCGCATCCTTCCTTTATGCAAGTTAGGAGACGACCAATCCTATGAGTTTAAAGGGTTAGAGGTCCTAAAAATTTAAAAAATAAATAGTCACTCTTCGCTTGCACTCCAAAAGGCTTGCATGCCCCCAGGTATAAAACAGAGTTTCAAGGTTACCCCTTCTTTAGTCCGTTAAAACATTTGTTCTACCGAGAGAGGCCTACCTCTTACAGGTTACCAAAGATTGTTCTATTCACAGCGCAAACAAAACACTTCCTCGGCGATGTCTACCGAAATAGACAAAGGTGAGTGAAGGAGGCTACTCCACTCACATAACTTTGACAAGAGAATCTTGTTCTAGAATAACCCCCTCTTCTAATCACGGATGAGGATACAGACTAGTCATATTCTCTCGCGGAAACCTACCCCATACCCGAAGTTTTCCTGCCGAAGCAGACCAGGGTGCATGCCCCCTGGGTTTCAGTCATGTCCCCCCGAATCACTCGCGCTCATCGGGAGGACGGACTGGAGATTAAGACATTTATTGCGTGAAAAGACCATTCAGTGATGGTATATGACTATTTGCTCTGTATGATCTGGGAAATGAAAGCTGGTCCACGAGCTTGACCACTCTTCCTTCGTGCGGAAAACACATTACTCTAAAGAGTGAGGAGACAATTTCTCGCATGCAATAAATATAGTCTCGTCCAAGGAGTAGATTGTAATCTAGGGGTCCTTGAACTACCATTACGTTCATGTGAATGATTTTCCCTCTCAATGTTATGGGCACATCGGGAAGGATCCCTAACGGTCGACTGGTTCCTTTATCAAAGCCTGTCAGATTTCTCATCTCAGGCAAAAGCGATGGCGAACCAAGTTCTTTCCAAGCAGTTGAGGAAAGGATACTCACAGATGCCCCCTCATGTATGATGGTAGTAGCCATAACCATTCTATATATTTGAACAATAACTGCGAATGGTATACTAGCTGGTAAACGGGGTCTGCCTAGTTGATTCCAGTCGAAGGAGACAACTAGGTTGCTTGGAGGTGGGACCGAATAGAGGACCGGGTACGACTCTGACGAACTTCCTTCCTGCAGTAAAGGAATGGGTAGATTGCCCCCATGTTCGTTGGAGTTTGTGCTTATGAAAAGAATTTGGACAGTGTCATCCTTGTTCTCTTCAGTGACTGTATCATTTGAAGATGGAACCTCTGAAGGCAAGACCGAGTCAACTGTCGCCTCAACCTTTTGACTTTCGTTTGGTATGGATTCAGATGGTTTATCTTCAATGATAGCTGCTTCGGTCGACCACCTGAGCGGGCCAGCCGTATTTTCAACTAGTGACGGACTCGGCAAGAGTTTTTTATATCCAAGAGGAAGTCATAACGGTGAAGCCGGACGATCATCCAAAACTCTTTTAGCTTCGTCTAAGAAGGGACAACGGTGGACGGTGTGATCGCCTTCGCACAGTTTACAAGGAAATCTATATTTTCCTTTTTGTCCTGGGGCTTCGCCTTCACTAGTTGGCAGTGTGTTTTCAACATGATCATCAGAGGTTGACGACACCGGGTTGTGCAAATGAGGAGACCATTCCCTTAAGATCCGAGGGATGCAAGGACAATCTCTGTGATAGTGGTCTCCCTTGCAAATGACACATGGCGATTTAGGCCTAGTCGGTGCAGTGTGTAGATTTTTGCTAGACAACACTCGTTTGCCCCCATTCGCTTTTGGCTCCTTCTTCTTCTTCTCTTTCTTCTTCTTTTCCTTCTTCTCCTTAGGCACTTGAATTTTGGCTTTACCAGCCCCATCAAGTGAAGAGGAAGGAGGAGAGGACGAATTAGAGGAAGTAGAAGGTTGGTGGGTAACTCTGGACTCCTCTATTTGTTGATTCGATTGTTAAGGAATTACGGTGTTCTGAATGACAGAGGATGAGAAGAGCCATACAGGCAAACCAATTGTCAGTCCTAGAAAAGATAATGTGGCCGTATGGGGTGCACCAACATCTCCCCAAGAGGAGAAGGGACTAGGATTTCCTCCAAGGGGAATTCCTTGGTTGGTGGACTCCATTTTATCAACCCAAGATCAACGTAGGAAAGGGGTAATGAATATTCCGTTTAAAATAAATTTTAGACGCTTTGACACAACTTGTTTTTTAAGTTTTTAAGAGTCGAGAAAAAACAAAAGATGACTCTAGTCTCCTTCGATTTTTAATGAGCCTGAAGTGACAAGTGCTCAGATGGACCTTTTCTATTAAGGAGTCTGAAAATGAACGAAAGGGACTGCTCTGGAAATCTAGGTAGATGGAGTACCAAACCAATCGCAAAACTGCATAATACTTTTTACGGTACGGCAGTCAATCTTCCCTAATGCTGTGTTCAGTGCATTGCGATCGATAGGGCGGCAGACACGGCTTCCTATGGATAAAGGATTAAGCCTATTGGGGTCTCCCAAAATATACTCGACAGTACGTGGGAGCACAAGTCCGTACTGGCACTTATCGTCTCAAAGTGGAGGAATCACCCAACTATCAGTGAGAATCATAGTTACCAGGCTTTACGACGCCGGAATACGTCTCTAGCCTAGAATTCTAAATGTTGTGCGTTAAGTTCCAAAGCATTGTTAGATTCATTGAATTTATTTTAAGTTGATCTTGTTTATGAAGTTTGCCTTTCGGGTTCACCACGAGATGTAGATGTAATTCCTAAAATGAAATCTAAGATGATAAACAAACTTTTTATCTCTTTTATGCAATGAAAATCCTAGCTACTAGGGAAAAGAAAGACAGAATCTTTTCAAAAAGAGCAAAGAGCACACTCTAAATGCACTTTCCTAAATCAAGCCAATCAGACTGTCTATATGCAAATGCAAAAAAAGAAAGTTGATGCTAAAAAGAAAGTTGATGCAAAAATCTGAATTTCTTTTCAAGCGACAAATATCAAGAAGCTTCTTTTTCGAAATCAAAAAATGGAGACGATTACAACACCTTATGATTTTGAAATGAATACTTGTTCTTGGCACTAGAAAATTACAAATTCAGACCAAAAGCAATAGTAACAGGATAATCGACCAATAACAACAATCAAACTTTTTCCTACGATCAAAATCGACACTTGTGACAGATTCAGATCAAAGGACGACAATACGACTATGCTACATTCGCAAAGGAGAACTGTAAATGACTCAACAAATAGACAAAAACATCTACAGTTCTTTTGTACAAAGGAGGACGAATAACAACAAGGAAAAGGGGTTTCAAACAGACATATACTGATCACAGGCAGCAAGATTCAGGAATAGAACTGGAAAGAATGAATCACAGAAGCCACATCTACACAGAGCTAGTCTGATCAGCGCACCTGTAACACAGAGAATCTGAAATGCAGCGCAGGTTGTCCACTCGGGAAGTGCGGTGAAATTCAGAATCTCTAAACAGTACCTGCGCTGGGCCAGAAACGAGACTCTGTTCGGGTTCTGGGTCACAGTTTGCAGTTCAGTTCTTGGGTTTTGGCCGAGTAAAAAGGAATCAGTAATGCAACAATCAGGGGTAGATCTAAGGAGGATCTAAGAGCCATCACAGGGGCAATCAGATAGTTTGTGAATCAGTTGTTTAAATCATAAACAGATCCAGTGGATGGACTGAAGTAGCAGTTATCTACTTTGAATTTGTTATGACAAATGCAGTTCGAATGCTACTTGTAAGTTTATGAAACAAACAACAAAGAATGATAAACAAACAAACTAATTAGCTTCCCCAGTATGGTCGCCATTTTGTTACAGGGAAAAGTGTCTATTTAGAATTTCTTTATCACACTAAGGTGTGAGAGCTGCCTTAGAAACAAACAGAGAAAAACTACTTTTGTTTTTCCTTTATGAATTATAGATAGAGAGGAACAGAAAGACCAACCTCCGTCTTGCGCTAATCCTTCGATTCAATCCCTCTCTTCTTTGATAGTCCTCAGCTACCTAATCCCTTGCACGCCCAGCTTCACAAAGTACCTGTAAGATCACAGAAGCATACCACTATACAAAGAAATGGATCTATAATCATAAATAATCTAGGATCAGATGTAAATTGACCATACAAATGTAACAAGCATCAATGATACAAAAGCATGGAGGAAAACTCAAATAGATTTTATTGATAAACAAGAAAAGATCCAGGAGGAGTTACAACCAGTTGTTCCGACCCAGCATCAACCTCCCGGCAAAGAAGCCCCTCTTCACCTCAAACAAAGCTTAGATCACCCAAAAATCTGATGTTTGTCTCTAGAAACCAACAGCAATTCCTTACAATATGCAAAATTCTAGCCTCTGGATCTCTGGGATGAGGGATCCATATATAGATATCTGTAAGGGGGATGAGTCAGCTTGTGATTTGATTAGTGTCTTCTCTCTGATAGTTCTTGCTTCCACTTGGAGACTGAGGGCCTCTTACTCATCCTTGGTCGAATTCAGTGAGGCAAGTGTCACAGGAGAAGATTCTGGAAGCTTCCATTCCCTCTCCACCTCGCGGAATGACACTGCCATTTGTCATTTCTCGCCCATCGTACCCCACAGAAGGGACTTTTGAAATGCAATGCACCCTCACGGTGTATTTAGGTGAGATGCAACACACTTAGCCAGTGGAGCAGCTGCAGTGATCCTGTTTTGACCAATTCTGAGTAGTTTCTCATGGAGAACTTCTGGGAGAAGCTGTAATCGGTTGATCTTGTTCCTTTAGGGGTTAGAACAATACTTTTAGGGACTTAGGAGCCCTTGGTTTATTGACATTTCATGCTTGCGGTTGTAGGGCACAAAAATGTCTATAACAAAATTGCTAAAAAGAATTTATTTATTTTTATTTAAAAAAACCTAATTATACTTTTCAAATATCTTTGTTTTATTATTAAATTAAAAAAATAATAAAGAAAAAGAAAAAAATTATATATATATATATGAAGAAAAAATGAATAAAAAACTAATAATGATAAAAAATAAAGATATGTAAACAAAACAAAAGTGTAAGAACCTAAAGCAAATAACAAAAACACAAAACAATAAAAAAATGTACATAATAAAATAAACAAAAGTTGTGAACAAATAAAACAAAGACCAAGCATTAAAAACCTACATTGAAATCAATTTAAAGAAGGGTTATAGTTGCTGGTATGATGCGGTACATGAAATACATGCCTACTACATCATTGATCAAATTTGACATATATATTTCCCGGGCCTTGGTCTCTTGCAAAAGAAACAACATAGCCTCTTGCAAAAAAAAACATTTCATTGAACAACCATTCAATCTCTAGTTTAATGAATAAAATCATGAACGGTATGTCGAAAAATCCATCATTTTTTGGACAAGATGACGAGTTTAAATTGAAATAAAATTTTGCAATGGAATTTTAAAATTATGACATGTTGCTAGAGCGATTGGATTGTTTGGATTTTGAGGCAAGGATCTCAGGATCAGTCTTGTCTACCACTTTATTTAAAAATGTATTTTAGAGTTATTAAAATTGAAGAAACCTATTTTTGACTGCATATCACGAGCTCAATACATGGTCTAGTGGTAAATTGCAATGTTTGTGGAGAAAATGTCTCAAGTTTGATTTTGGTTGTGGCTTATTTATTGTATTGTTGAAATATATTTTGGTCAACCTAAGGCTTCCATGTGGAAACCAAACATTGGCCGATGTGGTAGTCTATGATTGGCCCACATGGAAACTTCTTTGTTAGCTGCCATGCCATCACCCACTCAACTTCCACATATTCAATTGCAACCTCATCAGTGTGGTCATTTCTTAATCAGTCAACACATCATTGCCTAGTGAACTTCCATGTCACTGCCACATCAGCATCATTGTCAATGACCTCATCAACAACATGGTTAGCTACCACATCAACATATAATCTACCCAGTCACCACCATATAGTCCATGTGTCACTCTCTACATCTTCCATGTTGTACTCTCTTGTCATGCCATTTGGGACTCATTGGTGCTGCCACATGGCACCCCTGCACAACTTTTTTCCAATTTCCTAAAAACATTAGAAGACCATAAATTTCGGATACGATGTCCATTTGAGGTGATTTGAGCTTCATTCGAAAGTTATCAACAATATCTACATCATGGTAAAATTTGTATCAATATTTGACACTATCAAAAAAGGTCTTTTATTTTGAAATTTATAACAATTAGACTTCGAAAAATAGTCATATCATTAAAACATGTTTCCAATATGAAGTTTTTGTAATTCATTTTTTTACTCACTCAAATTAGACATAAAATGAAGAAGTTATCAATGAAACAATGGTGAGTAGTCTAAGATGGATCACTTCCTGACAAGTAAAAAGTGGATTTCATTTTTACTTATCTTCCTTGTATTTATTTTATTAGCACAATTTTTTATTTTGGTGCATATATATCGGATGAAGAGAGACTAATCACCTATCTCATTTAAAAATCTTAAGTTTTATTGCAGATCAATGCTATGTTTTTGTAGGTTCAAAGACAATCAAAGAAGACAAATCTATGGACAAGTTATTTTCACATACCAAATTCTTTTCAGAAGAGCGTGTCTCAATGAAATCATGAGGAAGTAAAGCCAATTTCAAGTCAAATCACACCCATCATGCTATTTCAACTCATTGATTTTCCTCCCTCTAAGATTTATAGTCCATCCATGTTGAAGTCCAAATTTCCATCATCCTACCACTACTAGATCACAACTTCAAAACCATTTTTCCTTTGAAAGTTTCACCTTTCTCGCCTCACCTACATTGACCTTTAACCCATGAAAAAGGTTATTCATGTCACTTACCATCATGAGTAACATGTTTTTCCTCTTTATTTTTCCAAGTAAATCCTACTTGATAACACAATTCGTTAATTTATGGTTCTTTCAATCATTACTTTATACTCTTGTTACATGATGGGCGATTCATTAAGGCCTCCCTTCTAACAAGCTTGACACAATGACTTCAATGCATTATCTAGGATTGATAATAGAGATAATTTTAGTACCTTGAGGATTGCATGCCTTAATAGCAAGTTATCTTGCCAATAACAATTGGAATACATGAATGTATTATGTTTGTCGGATCTTCTAGGAGACCCAATAACAACTCATTTATTCTTTCCTAGTAAGATGTACTCGGTCATCTTGACTAGCATTGACATTAATAGTGAGTACTCTTGTGTTGGTTAACGGTATTCATTAATCGCTAGTAATCCAACTATTTCTTTCAATGTTTTACTTTAGACAAATTTATTCATATAGATAATAATCATGCCACGATGTAGATGTGAATGAAGACTATATGGTTTTAGAAACTTGTATCAACATTCCAATATATCAATATTTAATTTCAAATTTCAGCATCAGTAGCTTAGTCCGAGTAATAACAAGGTACAAAGGTTCCAATTTCATATTTCATCCCCTATTTATACAACCAAGAGAAAAAGAAGTAGATAAGATTATTTCACTTCACATTTCATGATTCAGAAGTAATAGCCAATATCTCCCAAACGCATAGCTTATTGAGTTTTCATGTAGGTGAAGGTATGTTGTTTTCAAAAATTTAATCAATAATTTCTTGAATTCTAAAAGACATGTATTTGGAAAATTTATCATGTGACATTGCTTTTCCCATTTTTCCAAATATGAAAAACACCTTAAATTGTGGGGGGTGGGGGTGGGCGGGAGGTGTATTCCTTACCATTTCTCAATGCCATATTACATATTCCATAACCTCATATATTTCTAACCAACATGTTTCTCCAAACTTATTGTTGTTTCTTTTTGGTTCAAAGATTGATATGTTTTGAAAATATTCAAATGATGTGAAAGGATCACTTTATATGTATAAGAGTGGGTCTTCTTTTAAAATTCATTTTCAAGTATTTTTGTTGTAGCAATAAGAGTAATAAAATGAGATTGTTGCCACACAAGAACCAATGCTTGAAATACTTATGGTTTCCACACAAGAACCAACCACAAAATCTGCCACATAGAGATGTTCCAGAGAAATAAGATTCTACAAAGTAGCAAGCTATTTGAAAGAAATATAATTGAAGAAGACATTGCAAGTCTTGGAGAGTATCTTAAAGTCACAGAATGACTTAATATTTCACTCCTCAAGGCTACAAAAAATAGAACAAAAGGCTATAGAAAATGACATGACTTCAATCCATGAGAGTCAATGGAAAATTTCATGAGGACTGCAATATCTTAAGCCAAGGGGAAATATTGGGTCTCCAAAATGTCATATTTTTCACTCTCTTTTATTTAATTTTCCTTCATTTTTTATTATATTTCAGAGGTCCGTAACCTTACATTAAGACCATTTTCAATGATTATATATGGGTTTATACTTATTATTTTCCAAAACATTTATTTTAGTATTTTTATTGAATTTATGATTAAATATTATAAAAGTAACATGTTTGGACTTATATCTAAGAGGTCAATGAGTATTATGATGATTGTAGTTATATTTGAAGATTCCAGCAAAATCATATTTTGCCACTAACCCTCAAATTCAAATTTTCTCTTCAAACTCTTGAAGGTTTGATGAACATTTGAGATGATTATTCAAGCACATTCAATGCAGAATAATCATGGTAGTTTTGGTAAGTGTCTCCTATAAAAGATATTAAATATTTCTTAGAGGATTTGTCGAGATAATGATCTCCTATCTTTATAAAATTTGTTGTATGTATTTGAGAGAAAAGTGGATATGAAATTTTAATTTCTTATCCTCTTCTCAAAGCAACTTGTGTATGAATAGCAGTGCTTTCTCCACTGAGAGGGGAGGGAGGGAGAAGAAGTTTAGAATTTGCAATCAAAATACTTGAAGAGATATATACATAGGTACACTTCAATCGTTTGGAACTTGCTCTAAGATTAGTTCACTTAATATGTTGTGATGTGCTACTTTTCAACTTCTAGTGTGCTTGATGAGAATTGGAGTGCCCCCTTATTCAAGCATATCCGTTATTTATTTTCTTTGTTTATAGTTGTATATTTCAATTTCTTTCATAGAATAGGTTTTAATTGTTTTCATAGACTCGATTTCAAATGCTTTAATATAGTAGATTTGCATGCTTTCATAGATTAAGTTTACATATTTTCATAGATCAAGTTTCCATGGTTTCATAGATTAGATTTACCTACTTTCATAGATTAACTTTCCAAATCCTTCATAAACTAAGGTTTCCATTGTTTTCCTAAATTAAATTTCTAATAATTTCCTAGACTAATATTTCTATTGCTTTGCTAGATTAAATTTCCACTGCTTTCCTAAATTAAGATTTCTATCACTTTCATATTTTTGGTTTCTATTACTTTCCTATATTAAAATTTTCTTTGATGTCAATTTACTTGATTTAATAGAATGGGAGTTCGTTTCATGTCAGTTTACATTTGATAGAATAAGAAATTGAGTCATTACATATATTTTGTCATGCACTTCATATGTGTTCAAACATAGATTGATAAGTTAATACAATATAACTCTAATGCAATTGAATTGGAAAAAAATGGAATTTGTGAACTCCCTTCCACATTTCATGTTGTTTCATATATGAATGTGATTTGGCTATTATTATAGTTTTGGGTGCACGCTAACTTTCCTTCCACAGAGGAAAACATTATCTTGTTTTATTTCTTATGTGTCTTGTAGATAAGATAAGAGAGCATGGAGCGGGATATTCAAAATGAAGTAGGTTATATAAAAATTCCATAGGGTCTACATATTACACCAACATGAATGGATAAAGAAGTACATTCTTCTCATCCTCTTCTTTGATATCAATGATTGTTAATGCATTATATCTAGGGAGTTTACTTGGATGAATCAGACATTGTCTAGTCAATCTTGAGGAAATATTGGTGGATCAACAACTCCTTAAACTTTGAGTGAATTTGAATCCAACACTATCTTAATTAGTTAATAGATTTATTGTTTAATAGTTTCCTTAGATTCATTAATTCTATTCTCTATTTGGTACTTGATTCAATAGTGTGTTATAGGTATGCTCGCTTATATTGATATTTTATAAATTTAATAGAAAATCATCATATGGCGTCTCTCACCTTATGGAAAAAGTGAAATACTGTGATTGGTGGATTTGATGACAACAATCCCTATAAATGTTAATTTAAGGGATAAAATCATATATTACTTAGTCAGTTGCTTTATATTTCTTGTTAGAGTAGGCTCTCATCCTACACATACTATGTTTGCATTCCATTAGCCTATATCTCGTATTAATAATTTAATGTCACAAAATTTATGTATATAAATATCCTAATAGTATATTGAATACGAATTTCCTCTGGGTAGTCATCTGGTGATACATCCATCTGAAATTATTTTGATTCTATATATTTGTGACACTTGAAACATCAGTCATCGTGATTATAACAAAGATAGAGGCATTGATGTTTTTCCATATTTTCAAGAGATAACTTGTGGGCATACACTATCTATAAGTTAGACAAATTAGGGGTAGTTTCCACATGGGGGTTAGCATGAGTAAATAATGGTCCCTTAGTTTCTCCATTGATGCCTATGCTATTTTATTTGGCTATGTGAGAAGATTCCAACCATGTTTATGGGTGCTATATCATGGCATGTGATTTAATTTCATCCTTCAAACCACTAGTGACGTATTATTTAAACAATATATCAGATTGGCACTATGTTTGTATTGCAATTGCTATAAGGTGTCAATATGTTCCATAATTATATCTATTTGACATTCCAAATGGCGTGGCTCACTCAAATTAGCATGAAGTACTTGGAAAAACTAGATCCCAAAAATTTAGCCTTTATAATCCTTCTCATACCATTTCCATCACTATCAATGTTCAATAACCAAATATAATACCCTAATGTTTAGTTTATGTAAGTAATTACTAATGCCATCTAGAGAGAAATATTGTTCCATTTGGGTAACCCAATTAAGGGATATGACCCATCAAAATATTTCATGTTAGCCTTTAGAAAAGAATTCCATGAATTGTGATCTTTAATGTGTGGGTGGTGATTATCATAAAATAGGCACGTAATTCAAGGGTAGTAAATTTCTCTTTCATTGGACCAATGATCTCCTACATTAAGCATCCAAGTAATGCTTTCAGGATGCTTTCTTATTTGCTCATTCTTTCCTTTATCTATTTGAGTGTAGACTCAATATCAACCATCTTGTGTTTTAGTTGTAGGCAATCAACATGCTATCTCTTTGCTAGTCTTAAGGTAATGGGGCTTATTATTGGGTTATTGGGGTTTCCATGTTATGAGCTTTGATCATGGGACCGCTAAATATTATTTGGAAGGATCGTACTCCACGTATCTCACTACAACAAATGGTGTGAGATGACTTTTCTTAAGTATACCCCAAATTATTGTATTATTAGGCACACCCAATGAGCATTATTTAATAGGTTAACCCCAAATCACTATATTAATGAACCCACACAAGAAGTGTTATATAGAAGATATATCTCCATAATTAACATGATTTAAGTAATCTTTTCAAATAGGTCTCCTGCAATAATGTCGATAGGACATAGAAGTTTTTCATTTTTTTTTACTAATCCTTTATAATTATTTCTCATGGTTGATTATAAGATGGACTTTTTTATATTAAAAAAAATATTCAAGACTATCCAATGCACCTTATCCAAAAAGGACAACCACATACAACAATTAACTAACTTATATATAGCGTAAGGAGGGAGGTTAGATTAAGACGAGAAATTAAAAGATGTTAAAGTAATTAATTTATATATTTTTTTAATTCTAAACTTGTTAAAACTTCTCATTTTAAAGATTTTTATTCCTAAAACTCAAAATATTAAGGACTAATCGGGACTCTTTGTTTTGGATTTCTCATCTAACTCTTGACTTCATTCCTGCAATTGAAATACAAACTAGAGTTATGCTACTTGCAACTCTCCATGTTGTATCTTTACAACTTCAAGCAAGTTTTTTGTATTTTAAGAGCTCTAGATTTATCTTTTGTATGAGAACTCGCTGCAACAAGCAGCAAATATAAACAAGCTTGATAACACCATGTAAACGGTTTCTTCAAAAAGAGCAAAAGAGACCATGAAAGAAGTTTTGATTTGACTTTGGTTCTTGAAAAGTCTACTTGATAGGATAGAATAACGGAAAGAAAATGCGTTTTGTTATAGGTCCTTATCGAATCCATTTTTCGGCGCGCTCATAAGTTCTGTAATAGTCCTTTATTCAGCATAACACATCGTCTCCACTTCTCTTTTGACTTATGCATTGAAAAAGCGCAAATATTTTGTCGACAAACGTCGGCCGCGGTAAAGGCTGACCTGTATACCGCACTGTCGAGGAAAAGTATGCTCCTTCCTTCCGCGTTATCCTTCGCTCCCTGACGTATTGTGAGGGAAGGATCCCCAGCATAAAATATAGTTAATAAAGAGAAAACGCTCATCATGAATTGCGCATCATTGACAATCGGGATAAATTAATAAACGCAATCGGTTCATCCTCGAACCTGCGGAAATTTGATCAATATAAAGTTTAAATATAATCATCTATGGGAAATAAAAAGTATCAAACTAATCCTTTCAGTTGTGAACACAAACCAGAAAAAACTGGCGCCTACAATGTGTTGCAGAAGCTACACTGAAGGTGTTCCTTTCCAGACACTGATGGCCCACATCATACATGATTACTGGACCACTGGATATATTTTCAAACAACCATAATCATTTCATCATCTCCACCACCTCCTTAACCTAATAGGCGGTTGTCTGGTCTATATAATCCCTAAACTCCACTCTCCCTTCCCATACCATTCCTCTCCATTCAAATCGCTTGCATTTCCATTGGATTTCGTTGAGATGACAGGAACTCTTCACCATCGTCCTCCTTTCCTGCTCCTCATCGTTTTCTCTATAATTTGCTCATATGCTTACTCTGATCCACATTCTCCATCTGCCAGGCCACCTTTCCAGCCCAATGACAAGCCTTTGCCAAGGCCTGATCCCTCTGTACCCCCACAGCCACACGCGAATCATTCTCCTTTCCCTGTTCACAAACCTCCCCAAGATCACATGAAACCCCCTACCTTTCCTCCACACCCTATCGATTTTCCCCACCCTCCGCCACTGATTTCCAAACCCCACCCTTCTCCTCCAGGGAAACCCCATTATCCCATTAGACCTCCACCCCGAATTGTACCACTAAATGGCCATGTTCACGTGATGCCACCGTCTGCTCCTCATGATCAGAACCCAAAGCCCACTCCAACCAAACATCAGCCACCTCCCACTCCTATGGATGAGCACAAACCACCTTCTCCTCTCAATCCCAAAATTCCCAGGCATCACAAGATGCAGATACCTACTCCCTTCAACCACCACACGAACAAGCCTATTCATGATGCAAGGCCTGTCCATCCTTCACACGCTCCCAATGTCCACAAATCTCCACCCCCTCATGATCGCCACGGTGGCAGCTTTGCTGTGCCTCCTTCCAAACACCACTAATTAGCGTAAGTTCTCTTGGCTCCTCTACTTTTACATACCAAACACTTATGTCTCTCTCTTGCATACAGTAAGATTCATGTCGTATGCAATATTCAGGTAACAATATTTGAATTTATAATTCAGTGGAAATCCTTTAAGTTAGATCTATCGTTTTGCTCATTGTATTGTAGGCTGGTGGCAGAGACGCAACGTTTATATTATAGAGAATAATATGGAGAGTACGCATGTGCAGGAGAGGCGGCTCGGAAACTACTAGCTAAGACAGATAGATGTATTGCATAGACTGATCTTGTGATCCCTCTTGCTCTATGCTAAGATCAGATCACAGTGCAAGATCTGTTTTAGAAAACTATGATAAATATTTGTGTAATTTGAATAGTTTAACTTTAAATAGCATAAGTTATGGTTACTCCGTTGTTATCGTTCTGTTTTTAGTTTTATATAAATTGGCTTCTTAATTGGTCTTGTTCATCGATTTGTGGTAAACTATGTAGTAGTTTGATGTGCCTTTCAGTTGATGTATATCTTTTATTGTGTGAAGCGTGGCCGATTAAATTAGTATCAAATAAAACCTGTGAGGGTTTATACTAATAACATTAAGACACGCAAGTTTATAAAGTGTGAAGGGCATTAATGTAAAATTATTTTTATGATTTTATACCTGGAATAATAATAAATGAATAAGCAAAAGAGTTTATACTGAGAGCGTTAGCGTTAATAAAATTCATATAATTTGAGTTGTTCTTTTAAACGTTTTGTAATTTGTGGTCCACGCGTATTCTAGTGCTATTCTCATTTTCCTCCTTCTTATTTCGGTGATGGTGGATGGTGCATATATTTTCAAAGGATTTATGTATATACTTTTGATGTCTGAGCAGAAACATAGGTTTCCTCTTTTAAAATCATAGTTTTCAATCCCAAAGAAAATAGATTATATATATACTAAATAGTTAAACGATTTCAAATTTTCCTTATTTTATAAATAAAAATCTCTTACTAGTTTCTTGTACCTAAAATAATACAATAATATCTTAAAGATAAATACAAATAAACAAATATCTCTTATTCCTTATTAATTTAAAATTACTGTTTATTTTAGTGTTAAAATCAATGTTGATAATTATTTATAATTCTTTTTAGAGAAGTTCAGTTCAAGATAGTTATATTCAGAAGTTTTATATAAAGTATAAGATTTAAGTTAAGGTTCAAGATTACATCTAGAAATTATAATAATAATGACTAAAATCTACACTATATCACCTAAATAAAAACTCAACCTGATTATCAATTCCTCTAGTTATAGATATAAAAAACCACACTTATATATATAATATATAATATATAATATAATATATATAATTTTTTTCATGTAACTAAATGATGACCCATATTAAAAATCCCAATTCATTTAAACGAATAATTGAGTCAATTATAATAATTACAATTAGATGCCAACGTTACATGGATCTTGTTTGTGGCAAGTAAGTTTAAGGGTTTTCTTTGTAGGATTATGTGTGTGGGACTATAAGAGTTTCCGAGGGACAAACATGAACAAGCCTGATAACGCCATGTAAGCAATATTGCATGAAAGAACTTTAAGTAGATTTTGGTTAGTCAAAAGTCTACCTAAAATGATAAAATAACGGAAAGAAAAACCCATTTCGTCGTCACTCGTTCTTGAAATCAAATCCATTTTTTCCGCGTGGTCATCAACATAACTTTTGCGAAATAATATCGACATACACACCGTCCCCACTTCTGTTTGACTTGTGCAACTAAAAATATCGACATAACAAACCGTTCCCACTTCTGTTTGACTTGTGCATTAAAGAATCCAAATATTTTATCGACCAACATCTGGTCGGTCGCCGTAAAAGTGAGGGTAAAGTGAGGAAAGGAGAAGCAGAATGTCCCCACCACCAAGTACGGTTAAGAAATAGAATATGTCATCAAGTACTCAAAGTAATCCATTCTGTTGTGAACACGAACCTGAAAAACGAGCGCCTACAACGCGTTGCAGAAGCTGCAACGAAGTTATTCCTTTCTTTAGACTGACGGCCAACATGATCCATGATCCCCGGACCCATGGATTATATTTTCAAACGATCACCATCATTTCATCATCTACACCGCCTCCCTACTCTCATGGTCGCTTGTGCCCTCTATATAAACCGTCAACTCAACTCTTCCTTCCCATGCCATTCCTTTCCATTCAAATCTCTTGCATTTCAATTAGATCTTAGATCTCGTTGAGATGACAGGGACTCTTCACCATCGTCCTCCCTTCGTGTTCCTCATCTTTTTATTTATAGTTCGCTCCTATGTTTACTCCGGGCCAGATTCTGCATCTGCTAGGCCGCCTTTCCATCACAATAATAAGCCTTTGGCGAGGCCTTAACCCTCGGTACCCCACAGCCACAAGAGAAGCATTCTACTTTCCCTGTTCATAAATGTCCCCAAGATCACATGAAGCCACCTACATTTCCCCACCCTCCACCACTGGTTTCCAAACCCCAAACTTCTCCTCCAGGGAAACCCCATTATCACATTAGACCTCAACCCCGAGTTGTACCACTAAATCCCCATGTCCACATGATTTCGCCCTCTACTCCTCATGATCAGAACCCAAAGCCCACTCCAAACAAACATCAGTCACCTCCCACTTCTATTGATGAGCACGGACCATCTTCTCCTCTCAATACCAAAATTCCCAGACCTCAAAAGATGCAGATACCTACTCCATTCAACCACCACACCAACGAGCCCATTCATGATGCAAGGCCTGCCCATCTCTCACACTCTCCCCATCTCCACAAATCTCCACTCCCTCATGGTCGCCGCGGTGGCACGACGCGTTGCCTCCTCCCAAACACCACTAATTGGCGTAAGTTCTCTTGGCTCCTCTACTTCCACATACCAAACACTCGCGCATTCTGTAACGTTCATGTCACATGCAATATTTTTAATTTATAATCTGCAGAAATCCTTTCATGTTAAATCCTTTCGTCTTGTTTACCGTATTGTAATTGGCGATAACGTCTATACAATATAGAATTATATGGAGAGTACTTATGTGCACGAGATTTGTTGGGTATTTTTCAATGGGAAAATACCAAAACCAAACAAAATATTCACCACAGAGACAATGCTCTGTTTCATTTTTTCCAGGACCTTTGCACAGCGAAGCTAATAAAACCAAATGACTCATAACAGTCCATTACACAGCATAAAAACATTTCTATTGCTTAAAATATAAAGCCACATACAAACATTCATCCTCTTTGCTGAGAGGCATTTACTAAAAATTACATTCAGCAAAACACTACTCTGTCTCCTAAGAATTTACTGTGATGGGTTCACTGCAGTAAAACCCCCATTTACATTTACTGGTGTAAAACTTATTTTTACACACTGCTGTAAAACAAAAACAAATTACATATGCATCCAAAACAAATACACTCCACCATTTTCTTTATGCACTGATGTGCGTTAATACATCGTTTTCATTTTTTTTCACTGCACCATAGTTTTACGATGCTCCACAAAACATTACAACCTGTTCTATAAAATTTCACTCACTGCTATGCGTTCAATACAAACCTCAAAATAAATCTTTTCGTTGCTCCCAGCTTCTGGTTCCTCCCGTATGCAACAACCAACAACATAGAGCACATTTCACTTGTTATGTTTTTTTTAATCCCAAAAATGGTCAACGCACACAACAAATATAAAACCAATATATTTTGTGCCCATGCTTTCGTATGATTAAAACTTTAAAGTTTTACCAACTTTCTACGACCATATTTAAATTTGTTTTAACTCTTTTGTAGATGGAACAGGTGGTCAACCAGACTTTATTTTACACTCCACGCAATCCTTGATTTGATGCGGGCGGGCAGCAGCTTCGGAGATCGACGCCGGAGGTAGATAGAGAAAATCGGAAGGTTGACAAGAATATCGGGTGGCCTTACCATGTTGAACGTTAGCACCCGAGAAAATGGTGTTTGCTTATGTGATGCGGGTGACACGCGTCGCCTCCATATTATATCGGAGCTCCTTCCCGGAATATTCCGCCGTCGGCAAATCGCTCCGAGAAAATTCCGGTGCCGAATTCCGGTTAATCCACCGCGCTGCTGAGTAGGCATCCGACGCTGTTCTGGTTTTGGGTGCGTAGTTGAAATTAGATTTCAACACTCCCCTTTAATTTCAACTGCTGGGCATTCAAACATACCCAAGCACTTCCTCACATGGAGGGATTCACCAACTGCTTCTGATGCAGTTCATAAACAAACAAAGTTGTCTTCCTCTTAATAGAGGGATTAACCTGAAACTGTGCTTAAGAGCACCTTCCTCATGACAAAGGGATTCACCATAACAATGTGTTGAAGAGCACCTTCCTCTTGATAGAGGGATTCACCAAATGACTGCTTCAAATGCAGTTCCAAAACAAACAATCATTGCACTGATGTGTGTGCAAACTCATTGCAATGTTCTTTTATGCTGCTGCATATTCTCTGCTGCACTGTTGTGCCATCTTCTTTACTGTGTCTACCCCACACTGCTGTGTCTACACTTGCACTGCTTGTGCACTTTTCAAAGACAAAATACTCTATCTTTTCTGCAACAATTACACTGTCCCAATTTACAAATTTACACTGCTGTGTGTAAACATTTCTTACACTCACTGCTGTTGCATATGTTGCATTTCAATTCAATGAACAACAAATTCATTACATTTACCTTTACTGTTGTAAGGAAAATTTCTTTTGCATGTGCTGCTGTCCATTACATCTCATTTCTTCAACAAAACTTTAATGTTGCTGCATCTTTCTTGTTTGCATTGATGTGTGCTTCTCCTTCTTGCCATCATGCTGCTGTCCATACCCATAACCATAGACTGTCATCCCTGGGTTTTTATTTGCTACTGCGTTGCCTCTGCAATTTTCACTATCGCTGCCTTTTGTTTCATCATACTGCTGTGCCCATACTCTTGGCACTTCATTCTCCACACAAAAAAATAACACAGGCTGCTGCCTTTTCTCATGCACCCTTGCTTCACACAATCTTAGTCTTTATTTTTTTTACACAATGCAATACTGTGCAATTCCTTTGGCTTTCTGCTGCCACACACATTCTTATACATCCAGTGTGCATTAAAAATCTGCTGTCCTTGTTTTTCTTTATGCATTTCTTTGCATGCTGCATTGCATAAAAAAAATTACATTTTTTTTACTGCTGTGTGAAAGAATTCCATTGCATTCTCAGCCACTGGGCATTTACGTTCTGCTGCGTTTTGCCTTCTTCTCATTTTCTTCTCACTGTTTTGCATTTTCATTCCCAATACAAAACATTTCCATCTGATGTGTATTATACTCACTCTGCTGTGAGTATGTTCTCTCACATTACATAGAAGGAAACTACCTTCCATTGCTATGCAAAAATTCAAAACTGCTGTTCATTCTAATCCATGTGCTCCATAAAAAATTTTCCAAACTGTTGTTTTATGTTCTGTCTTCCCACTGCTGTGAGGGTTTTCATGCTTTGCATTTTTCTCTTATCTCGCTGCTGCTCTTTACATTTCAGCGCTGCCATCTTCTCTTCTTTATGCATTTCTGTGCATATTGCATAAACACAAAGCAAAACATTGTTGATTTCATCACTGCTGCATATTACCTTTTAGAGGGATTAACAAAGATTTCATTTGCAACTGCTGCGCTGCAATACATCCTCCATCAACAAATGACTGTTAATACAGTTCAGCAAACAAAAAAAATTCAAGCTCCCCTTTAGTGTATGCTTGTCTTCTTTTGACAGACTCTTCTCAAAACAATTTTAGATCCACTGGGGAGTTCAAGGGGTTTTCAGGTTGCCTTTCCTTCCTTCTCCATACTTGTGTAACTCTCTTCTTTTGCATGGGACTAGCTTGTGTAAGAGCCCATGTCAAGTTACAATCTCGTGCCATATGCCCAATGTTATGACACTTAAAGCATTCAACTTTATTCATGAATAAGAATTCATGATTTCTTCTTGTGAAATTATTTCTTTGAGATTCTTGGGAACCACAACATCTATTTCCATGAAATGCTCTACAGTCTTTTGCCATATGACCAAAGTTTGAGCAAGCATAACAATAACCATAAAATGAACTTTGGTACCTGGGAGATGGAGGTTTCCTTGATGTACTTCTGAAGCCTTGCTGCCTTGAGATCCTTTGATGATCACCATTGCCTCTTGTCTTCTTTCCATCAGCTACATTTCTTCTTGGAGCTGGTTTTCTACTTGGAGCATGATTTCTTCTATTGCTGCCTTCATTTTTCTCCTTGCCTTTGCTGGAACTAGGAGCATCACCATCTCTTTCTGGTTTCTTCACATCTCTTTTGCTTAAAACATCCTCATGCTTGTTTGAGGGTTCACCTACATACCCAAGTCCTAATTTATCAAATGGAGATCTATGATAGCTGAGCATATCATCCAAAGCTTGAGAGCTCTTCATGATCTTGTTCATCCCTTCAACCTTCTTCCTGAGGAGGACAATCTCTTCTTCCAACTTTTCACATTTATTACTTTTCTTTGCTAGTTGTTCCTCAGTTTCTTCCTTGCTACGAGTAGCTTCAGCTGCTACTATTTTGAGGGAGATTATGTCTGTCTTCATTTTGGAGATTTCTGCTTGACTGCTCTCCATTTTCTTCTCAGCTTCTTGTGCCTGCTTCTTGTAGTTCGGACTTAAGGGAGGAGACCTCTACCTTGTACTGTCTAATCTCCTCCACAAGCTTATTCACTCTCTTGTGTCTTTGTTCAAGTTCACTTGTCAAGACATCTGCCTGCTTCTTTGCTTCATTCAGCTGATTTGTCATGGATATGACTTCTTCATGATGTTCCTCTTGCATTGATCAATCTCCTTCTTGAGCTTGGTAAGCTCTTCATCTCTTTCTCTTACTTGAAGCTTGATGAGGTCAAGCTTTTCATTCTCAGCTTCTATGATGGGTTCTTCTTGACTCATTGTCATGGTCAGTGCTCCCTTTGCATGAAGGTCATGCAGTCTGTCCCATATATCCTTTACTGATGTATATTTTCCTAGATTCTTCTTCACAGAATCAAGGAGTCCATCCAAGATTAGTTTTTCTGCTTATGCATCATACTCCATGGATTCTTTATCCATTTTGCCATCATCAATCACTGACTCCTGGACTTCGATCCCCTCAGACATTAGGAAAGCCCTCATCATTATTTCCCATACATCAAAGTTTCCATCAAACTTTGGGGTTTCAAATAGAATGTATTCTAATGGATTGCCTTCTAGTTTAGTAGAGGAGGGAGACACATTTTTAGCCGGCTTGGAGGCTTTCTTCTTTGACATTGTCATTCTTAACTAGGCTTCAAATACTTGACTGTGTTTTTTTTTTAATCACTGACTGTTTCTATAACAGTAACACAAAGGAAAGCTTGAGGAATACCTTACCCCTTTTAGCTGAAACTTCACACTGCTGGAGATGCTTGACTGCTGCAACCACACCTTCCTTCAGCTTCTTTGAGTCTTCAAAGAGCCTGGACTAGCTCTGATACCACTGTTGGGTATTTTTCAATGGGAAATTACCAAAACCAAACAAAATATTCACCACACAGACAATGCTTTGTTTCATTTCTTCCAGGACCTTTGCACAGCGAAGCTAATAAAACCAAATGACTCATAACAGTCCATTACACAGCATAAAAACATTTATATTGCTTAAAATATAAAGCCACATACAAACATTCATCCTCTTTGCTGAGAAGGATTTACTAAAAATTACATTTAGCAAAACACTACTCTGTCTCCTGAGAATTTATTGTGATGGGTTTACTGCTGTAAAACCCCCATTTATATTTACTGGTGTAAAACTTATTTTTACACGCTGCTGTAAAACAAAAACAAATTACATATGCATCCAAAACAAATACCCTCCACCATTTTCTTTATGCACTGTTGTGCGTTAATACATCGTTTTCATTTTTTTTTACTGCACCATAGTTTTACGATGCTCCACAAAACATTACAACCTGTTCAATAAAATTTCACGCACTGCTATGCGTTCAATACAAACCTCAAAATAAATCTTTTCACTGCTCCCAACTTCTGGTTCCTCCCGTATGCAACAACCAACAACATAGAGCATATTTCACTTGTTATGTTTTTTTTAATCCCAAAAATGGTCAACGCACACAACAAATATAAAACCAATATATTTTGTGCCCATGCTTTCGTATGATTAAAACTTTAAAGTTTTACCAACTTTCTATGACCATATTTAAATTTGTTTTAACTCTTTTGCAGATGGAACAGGCGGTCAACCAGACTTTATTTTACACTCCACGCAATCCTTGATTTGATGCGGGCGAGCAGCAGCTTCGGAGATCGACGGCGGAGGTAGATAGAGAAAATCGGACGGTTGACAAGAATATCGGGTGGCCTTACCATGCTGAACGTTAGCACCCGAGAAAATGGTGTTTGCTTATGTCATGCGGGTGACACACGTCGCCTCCATATTATATCAGAGCTCCTTCCCGGAATATTCCGCCATCGGCAAATCGCTCCGAGAAAATTCCAGTGCCGAATTCCGGTTAATCCACCGCGCTGCTGAGTAGGCATCCGACGCTGTTCTGGTTTTGGGTGCGTAGTTGAAATTAGATTTCAACAAGATTTGGGTCGAGCTCTACTAGCTCAGATTTATAGATATATTGAATACACAACTCTTGTCATGCTTCCTGCGTTATTAGATACCTCTAAACTCAGAAATATTTATATGATTCGGATGGTTTAAATATCACAAATTATGGACGTTGTTATAGTTGCTTTTTTCGTTTAATATAAATCGATATATGACCTCTTTATTGTATTTTCTTAATTGGTTGTTTATCTATTTGTGGCAAATTATATGGGACTTTAACGTTCCTTTGAGTTGCTGTAAATCTTTTATGAAGTTAAACGAAAACCTCTGAGGGGTTAATAACCTTAACACCTGCAAGTATATAAAGTTGAAGTTAAACGAAAACCTTTTAGGGGTTAATAACCTTAAAACCTGCAAGTATATAAAGTGTGAAAGGCATTTATTCAAATGAATATTATGAAAATTTATACCTGGAATAATAATAAATGAATGCTCTAAAGCTCTTATACTCAGAGCCTTAGTGTTAATAGAAGCCAGTAATATAATTTATAAGCTGATCGTTTTTAATGTTTTGTAATTTGTAGTATACACGTATTCTTATGTTAAGGTAATTTTACTTCTCCCACTTATTTATATAATTTATAACCTAATCGTTTTAAACGTTTTGTAATTTGTAGTATACACGTATTCTTATGTTAAGGTCATTTTACTTCTTCCACTTATTTATATAATTTATAAGCTAATCGTTTTTAACGTTTTGTAATTTGTAGTATACACATATTCTTATGTTAAGGTCATTTTACTTCTTCCACTTATTTATGTGATGGTGCATATATCGTTATAGGATTTTTGTATATATCTGTTTTGCGGAAACATACTTTAATGTGTTGAAGTGCTGAAGTATTTTTATAGATGTAGATTTAAATATTTTGAAATATGAGTGTTTAATAAATATATGTTTACTTATTATGTTGTTATTAAAGATATTGAATGAAAATATATAATTTGGATATATTTTCTTCAATTTTAGACAAATTTCTTTTATATATGGTGAAAGAGGCTTGATAAAAAAGTTAAATTTATTATCATGGACATCAAAGTGTTAGAAGATTAACATAAAGTGTTAGAAGATTAACATTTAGTGATTTTTTAGATAATTTGTTAAATTTTATGTCTATGTATAATTTAGATTTTAAAAGTGACCTAATTTGTAAAAATGTTCAAGTGCGAATGATTAATTTTAAATTAAAAATTAACTCAAATCAAATTTGTAGGATATTAAAGAAATTGCCATTAAAGAAATATAGAAGATTAAGAAGAGAAGAAAATAAGAACGATATCCAATTGTTAACAAAGTTTGTCTAGTATGGAATACATTTTTGGGTCCTACCTCCAAGGGCATGGCCTCTTTTATTATTCATATGTTAAACATTAACATGCTTTGTTACGTCACTTAGTCTTCAATCTGCTACAAGGAACCTACAAAATTGTTGCTCAGGTAATGGTGTTTGCAAACCACTATACATTTTTTTTTATGCCAAAAATGAGGTTCAAAAACGCCCTATCTACAAAATTGCACCCAAAAAAATGAATTAAGCCTTCAAAACCTACAACAAAAATTAACTCCTCCACTACAAGGAAGTGGTATCAAATACCACCAAAATTCCTCTTTGGCTGCTACAAAAGTTGAGCTCAAAGTCCTATAGTTTTACAAAGTTATAAAGTCATAAAAATGGGCTCAAAAGCTATCAACTCTCTCAAATATTCAAATTGAACTATTGTGGCATGGTGGTAAACATTTTAATATATAAAATATTTGTGATGAATAACCTAAGGTCAAACCCCCCTGTGGTTGTCATCATGTCCCTTCCTGTGAATAGACTTTACAATAACAATAAAATAAACTTATCGTTCTTTGTATCAAAACCATATATTGCAGTTGTTGGCCATATAATATCATAGTCCATATAAAATTTGACATGGTGTCCTGTCAACATTTGTTTGTTGGCATCGATTTTGAGAGGCCCTGAGACCAGTCATTTTTATACAACCATTGTAACAATTTTTACCCTAGTGGCATTGCTTATTTACGTTGGTGTAAGGTGTAGGGTTCAACCCCCGTTGACTCCACTTTTGGGCCAATAAAAAAAACCAACAATTCAAATAATATTTTATCATTCCATCATTACAACCAACCCCATGGCCTAACACCCAAGTTATTTTCCAACCTCCACCAAGACTGGGGTTTGATTCGTTCGTCTACACTTGACGTAACTAGACTTGGAACTTTCTTTGTTCAAACAGAGGTTGCAATGTGGTGATATATGAGTCGTCCACGTGATCACCACTTGTGTGCCACATTTACTTTCTCATTCGACTATATGTTGACACCACAATATATCTACAATGTTAGCATTACCACATCATTTTCCAACTAGGTTGCCACTTGTGCCTTCCACATTAGTTACCAGTTGTGTCGCATGTCATTCTTAGGCTCAGCCACATGTTGACCATGTCAACACCACATCATACCTCATGTTCTCTACTAATCCTACCACGTCAACTTTATATGAATGCCACATCAACTCCATACTACCACATGTTCATTTGTAGGACTGCTATGTGGAACCTCTACTAGCAGTTTTGCATGTTCCAAATCAACTTCAAAATGCGATAACCTTCACATATGAATTATGTTTTCACTTGTTCAAGTTGTTTTAGAATCGTCTCATCAAGCTCTTCAACATGGAGCTACTTCCAACAAGTTTTGATCACTTTGAATTGTGAGGCTTTTTTAGATCCCCTGAGATCATTTCTCCCCACTAGGAGGCTTTTGGACCTCCAAATTTTTTTTACTTAAACACCAGGTGTAGGGATTGCCTCCCCACTAGTGCAATATCTATCCACCCTACTCTATGCACTTGAATCGTCACAATAAATTTCCCTATGGTTATTAATGATAGGTCATATTTCACGTGATGAGCTGGGATGATGCACGCAATTCCATACTTGAAAAGGAGATACCCTTTTTTCCTTCCTGAATAAGATCACTTTCTTATTCACATGAGCATACAAATGGCTTTGTCAAAAGTATTTAAAAGTTAATTGGATGCCAACACACTCATGGTTGTTACACAAGAACCAACCATGACGCATTCCAACAAAAATACTCTGCCACTATTACATGAGCATACAAATGGCTTTGACAAATGTATTTGAAAGTTAATTGGATTCCAATACAATCATGGTTGTTACACAAGAACCAACCATGATGCATTCCAACAAAAATAATCTGCAATAAAAATCACATTATCAATATGCAAAGATCATACATTGAATGCAACAAACAAAATATGGTTGAAACACAAGAACCAACCAAGTTGTAGTTCATCAAAATAACGCTTTGCAAAAGTTAAGTAAATGATATCATTCAGAGTTTAAGCCAAAGCTCAAAAAGTAATGTAATAGATTGCATGAGGACATGCAATATCATAGATTGCATGAGGACATTCAATACCTTGAGTTTGGGGGAGATGTTGGGCCTCAAAATAGTCCTTATTTTCACTCCATTATTCACCAATATTTTCATATTTTACCTTCATGTCACCTCCATTCCACTTCCATATCATTACATTTACCTCATTATTGGGTTCTAACAATGCTTTTCCAAAGTTTATTAATTCTTAACATTTTTAAGTGAATTTATGGCTAAACTTTAGAAAATAATATGCTCATACTTATACCTAACAATTAGAATGAGTTTGTTGACATGTGTATGTACAAAGGAAGCTTCCAGGGCATCTTTATGTGGCCTTGAATGCTCAAATTCGAA
The DNA here is from genome assembly GCA_031772625.1 of Pinus tabuliformis. NCBI lineage: Eukaryota > Viridiplantae > Streptophyta > Pinopsida > Pinales > Pinaceae > Pinus > Pinus tabuliformis. The sequence goes on along the minus strand of CM062819.1, from coordinate 1,817,872,288 downwards.
TTTGGTAAGATAAGCCTCATGGAAAATATCATGATCTCATGGAGAAAATCATGGACCTCATGGAGGAGATCATGGAGGATAGGGTTATGTGTCTAGATGGTTGAGAAATGTATGGAACTAAAGAGAGATTAGTGGATCATCATTATGAGTTTGTTATCTCATCTCATTGTATAAATAGGAGTACCTCCTCCATTCCAAGAGGAGGACTCTTAGGGCATTGTATCCAACTTATGATGGCATAGAATAAAGCTTCATTTTTCATACATTTCCATTATGTAGTTTTATTTCCATTATGTAGTTTTTAGATATAAGTTTGCTTAATGTAGTATATGGAATAATTTGTCTTGTTCTTAGGAGAATTGAGCTCACTCTAAAAGGATGAGAGAAACATGTTATTTCATATTAGATCTTATTTCATTTAATTTTTTAGATGTTTGAGGATTTGATTTGTTTATGATTGATGAATGAGTTTTAAATTAGAATCTTATCAGCATATGAGAGAACAACCAAGAGTCTAAGTTAGACTCTCTCTCTATTTGATTTGCATGATAATTGAAATTCATTCTTTTGCTTTTATGTTTCAAGTATCATATGAGGAGATAAACAAGAGTCTAAGTTAGGCTCTCTCTCCATTGATTTATATGGTAATTGAAATTCATTCTTTTGTGCTTTTATGTTTCAAGTCATTTCATTTCTTATGCTTATGAATGAATCTTAGTTTAGTTTGGATTAGTACATGAGAGGACAATCAAGAGACTAAGTTAGTCTCTCTCTCTACTTGAATCTGAAAAACAATTAAAGTTCATTCTCTTGTCTTTATTTCAAGTTTCTGGTTTTATGAATGATTTCTCTATGATACTGTAGGGAAGGACAACCAGGACCTCCTTAGTTAGGAGCCTCTTCCCTTGCATATTGTATTGAATCTTAAATAATTTAGTTAGACATAGAGTTAGTTGCATACTCCTGCATATAGTGTGCTGGCATCATCACAAGCTTACGAGTTTCCCTGGTCGATAATTTATGCAGCAATTTAAGTCCAATAAATTGCCCAACAAGAACCAATGTCAAACAAGGTATCAACTGTTCAATTGAGGCTTCTGTGATCCATAATATTTATAAGTAGGACTTCAGCGTAAAAAAAAATATCAAGTACAAGGATTTGAACTTGTAACCGTTAATATACTAAATGTAATTGTATAAGCTTTGCTAACCCCAATGCCTTTTTCTTTTCAAATAAGTAGGACGCCGAAGTCCTACTTATAAAAAGGTATCAACTTTTGTATGTTTGGTTACTACCCTTATATGGAAAAGTTCATTTCTCTTTCTTGCAAAAATAGAAGGTGAAATAGAAAAAACAGAACAAACATGTGAAGAAGATATACCTTTCAACCCCATCACCATCATTTCTCTTTCATGGATGGATTCTAATCTTGGATCATGTTAAAATAAATCAGCCTCCCTCTAGCCTTCTTGCACTTCTCACTGGCAACTCAGTCTCTATTGGAGATGTGCATTACTAGCCTAGAATAACTCACACTTTCTATAAATTGGCACTTGGTGAGTTGTCTTGCCTCCCTCTGTCACTGGAAACTACTTTTACTACCTTATGAAACTAGATCCATGATCTTGTTTTTTATCTATGGCTCTTTCGGCGACCCACACTAGGGTTACACGAAACTCACACTAGGTTTTGCGACCCTTTCTAAAAATGATTCTACCTGCTTCCTCTTTCCAATCTATCACTGGACAAATAATAGAAAATAATAGTAATTCTCTTCATGTTTCTCCCTCACAGTGATGCTCCTCCACTCGCGCAAATTCTTACCCCATTGAATCACTCTGTACTGGGAAATTCACAGTGCCTTTATAATCAGCTCTCCCACTTGTGTCTCTCCTCATCCCATCGATTTGCTCTTATAATCTCTCATTGGAGCTTCAATGGCCATGATTATATCCTCATCAATGCTTAAGATAATCTTAGACTCGATCCATGTGAGTGTCTATATCATTCTCAATCATCCTCAATTAATTCTCATTAATTAATCATTTTTCCTAAGTTACACTTAGGCAATTTTTAATTCTTGATCAATTAATTTAATTGAGGTGGTTCACAATCTTATCTCATGAAACCTTTTCTAGGTTTTTGACAAATCACGTTCCTTAGCCTCTTCGACAAAAATCGATACTATAACACTTCTCCGATGTTGTAAAAACTAACACCAAGCATGTCCAACTCTTTCCTTTCTTTGTCTATAGTTGCATATTTCAATTGTTTTCATGGACTAGGTTTTAATTTCATTCATAGACAAGATTTCAAATTCTCTAATAGATTATATTTTCATGATCTCATCAATTAAGTTTGTATGCTTTCATCGATTAAGCTGCGATGCTTTCATAAATTAGATTTACCTACTTTCATATATTAAATTTCCAATGCTTTCTTATACTAATATTTCTGTATCTTTCCTAGACTAAGATTTATGTTGCCTTCCTAGATTATATTTCAATTGCTTTCTTAGAATAAGAGTTATATCACCTTCCTAGTCTATATTTCTTTTGTTTTCCTAGATTAAAATTTTCTTTCATGTCAATTTACCTTCTTTCATAGAATAGAACTTCCTTTCATGTCAAATTACAATTATGGGTGGGAGATCACGACCAAGAAAGAAACTGGAATAATGTTCAAACAAATGTTGGAAAGCAAGGACTACAATAATTGGTTCTAAACACTAATTATGCCACAACATTCCTACATTCGTAGAAAAATATTTTCACCGAATTCATATGTACAATTGGTCTCTCATATCCTAGTAGACATTGACATATATTTTTCAAAGTTGGATATGAGCACACTAGAGGTCTTTATACATAAATGGCTTCACTAGAAATACACCCACACTTGACAAAAGCTTTCATTTTTCAAGTAAAGTGGGTAGAATTAGGAAATAAAGTCAAGGTATTGTTTTTGAGTTTTCGTTTTGAAGTTTGTCTTTGTAGGATTTTATTTATTTTCTTAGAAATTTCATTTGAGGGTGCAGTGAGAAATATCTCGTTGACTAACTATTGGAAGGAAGATCCATAGGAGAAGAGATATATATCATGGAAGGAAACATGTAGAGTTTGAGGAGCTAAAAAAATAAGGTATGAATTATTATTATGTTATTCAAATTTCATATTTCAAACATATAAACAATTGTTAGAGTTCTTGAGTATGCTCTCTTCTAATGCCTAGATGCGATCTGGAAGATCGGAAAGGAAAATTTGAATAATGAGCTTTGTAATATCTACTTTGATTTGAAATTTCATAATAAAATTCACAGATGTTTAAGTTTTGAAGAAAAAAAAATAAAATGACTATGAGATCTAAAAAATACGGGCTATTAAGAAAAAAACTTTTAATTTCGAACTCTAACTTACAACTAGATTTGTCTCAAAATTGCTAAAAAGAATTTATTTATTTTTATTTAAAAAAACCTAATTGTACTTTTCAAATATCTTTGTTTTATTATTAAATTAAAAAAATAATAAAGAAAGAGATAAAAAAAAATTATATATATATATATATATATATATATATATATATATATATATATATATATATATATAAAATCAATAAAAAAACTAATAATAATAAAAAATAAAGATATGTAAACAAAACAAAAGCGTAAGAACCTAAAGAAAATAACAATAACACAAAACAATAAAAAAATGTACATAAGAAAATAAACAAAAGTTGTGAACAAATAAAACAAAAACCGAGTATTAAAAACCCACATTGAAATCAATTTAAAGAAGGGTTATAGTTGTTGTTATGGTGCAGTGCATGAAATACATGCCTACTACATCATTGATCAAATTTGACATATATATTTCCCGGGCCTTGGTATCTTGCAAAAGAAACAACATAGCCTCTTGCAAAAAAAAACATTTGGTTGCACAACCATTAAGGCTCTAGCTTAATGAATAAAATCATGAACGGTATGTCAAAAAATCCATCTTTTTTTGGACAAGATGATATTTTGCAATGGAATTTTAAAATTATGGCATGTTGTTGGAGCGATTAGATTGTTTGGATTTTGAGGCAAGGATCTCAGGATCAATCTTTTCTACCACTTTATTTAAAAATGCATTTTAGAGTTATTAAAATTAAAGAAACCTATTTTTGACTGCATATCACGAGCTCAATACATGGTCTAGTGGTAAATCACAATGTTTGTGGAGAACATGTCTCAAGTTTGATTTTGGTTGTGGCTTATTTGTTGTATTGTTGAAATATATTTTGGTGAACCTAAGGCTTCCACGTGGAAACCAAACATTTGCCGATGTGGTAGTCTATGATTGGCCCACATGGAAACTTCTTCGTTAGCTGCCATGCCATCACCCACTCGACTTCCACATATTCAATTGCAACCTCATCAGTGTGGCCATTTCCTAATCAGTCAACACATCATTGCCTAGTGAACTTCCATGTCACTGCCACATCAACATCATTGTCAATGACCTCATCAACAACATGGTCAGCTACCACATCAACATATAATCTACCTAGTCACCACCATATAGTCCATGTGTCACTCTAAACATCTTCCATGTTGTACTCTCTTGTGATGCCATTTGGGACTCATTGGTGCTACCACATGGCACCCCTGCACAAATTTTTTCCAATTTCCTAAAAACATTAGAAGACCATAAATTTTGGATACGATGTCCATTTGAGATGATTCAAGCTTCATTGGAAAGTTATCAACGATATCTACATCATGGTAAAATTTGTATCAATATTTGACACTATCAAAAAAGGTCTTTTATTTTGAATTTTATAACAATTAGACTTCGAAAAATAATCATATCATTAAAACATGTTTCTAATATGAAGTTTTCGTAATTCATTTTTTTACTCACTCAAATTAGACATAAAATGAAGAAGTTATCAATGAAACAATGATGAGTAGTCTAAGATGGATCACTTCCTGACAAGTAAAAAGTGGATTTCATTTTTATTTATCTTCCTTGTATTTATTTTATTAGCACAATTTTTTATTTTGTTGCATATATATTGGATGAAGAGAGACTAATCACCTATCTTATTTAAAAATCTTAATTTTTATTGTAGATTAATGCTAAGTGTTTGTAGGTTCTAAGGCAATCAAAGAAGACAAATCTATGAACAAGTTATTTTCACATACCAAATTCTTTTCAGAAGAGCATGTCTCAATGAAATCATGAAGAAGTAAAGTCAATTTCAAGTCAGATCACACCCATCATGCTATTTCAACTCATTTATTTTCCTCCCTCTAAGATTTATAGTTCATCCATGTTGAAGTCCAAATTTCCATCATCCTACCACTACTAGATCACAACTTCAAAACCATTTTTCCTTTCAAAGTTTCACCTTTACCACCTCACCTACATTAACCTTTAACCCATGAAAAAAGTTATTCATCTCACTTACCATCAGGAGTAACATGTTTTTCCTCTTTATTTTTCCAAATAAATCCTACTCGATAACACAATTCTTTCATTTATGGTTCTTTAAATCATTACTTTATACTCTTGTTACATGATAGGGGATTCATTAAGGCCTCCCTTCTAACAAGCTTGACACAATGACTTCAATGCATTATCTAGGATTGATAATAAAGATATTTTTAGTACCTTGAGGATTGCATGCCTTTATAGCAGGTTATCTTGCCAATAACAATTGGAATACATGAATGTCTTATGTTTGTTGGATCTTCTAGGAGACCCAATAACAACTCATTTATTCTTTCCTAGTAAGATGTAATTGGTCATCTTGACTAGCATTGACATTAATAGTGAGTAGTCTTGTGTTGGTTAACAATACTCATTAATCGCTAGTAATCCAATTATTTCATTTTATGTTTTAATTTGGACAAATTTATTCATATAGATAATAATTATGCCACGATGTAGATATGAATGAAGACTATATGGTTTAAGAAACTTGTATCAACATTCCAATAAATCAATATTCAATTTCAAAATTCAGCATCAGTAGCTTAGTCTGAGTAATAAGAAGGTACAAAGGTTCCAATTTCATATTTCATCCTCTATTTATACAACCAAGAGAAAAAGAAGTAGATCAGATTATTTCACTACACATTTCATGATTCAGAAGTAATAGACAATATCTCTGAGACGCATAGCTTATTGAGCTTTCATGTAGGTCAAGGTATGTTGTTTTCAAAAGTTTAATCAATAATTTCTTGAATTCTAAAAGACATGTATTTGGAAAATTTATCATGTGACATTGCTTTCCCCATTTTTCCAAATATGGAAAACACCTTAAATTGTGGGGGGTGGGGGTGGGGGGGAGGTGTATTCCTTACCATTTCTCAATGCCATATTACATATTCCATAACCTCATATATTTCTAACCAACATGATTCTCCCAGCTGATTGTTGTTTCTTTTTGGTTCAAAGATTGATATGTTTTGAAAATATTCAAATGATGTGAAAGGATCACTTTATATGTATAAGAGTGGGTCTTCATTTAAAATTGATTTTCAAGTATTTTTGATGTAGAAATAAGAGTAATAAAACAAAATTGTTGCCACACAAGAACCAATGATTGAAATACTTATGGTTTCCACACAAGAGCCAACCACAAAAGCTGCCACTTAGATATGTTTCAGAGAAATAAGATTCTACACAATAGCAAGCTTTTGAAAAAAATAAATAATTGAAGAAGACATTGCAAGTCTTGGAGAGTATCTTAAAGTCACAAAATGACTTAATATTTCACTCCTCAAGGCTACAAAAAATAGAACAAAAGGCTACAGAAAATTACATGACTTCAATCCATGAAAGTCAATGGAAAATTGCATGAGGATTGCAATATCTTAAGCCAAGGGGAAATATTGGGTCTCCAAAATGTCATATTTTTCACTCCCTTTTATTTAATTTTCCTTCATTTTTTATTATATTTCACAGGTCTGTAACCTTATATTAAGACCATTTTCAATGATTATATATGGGTTTATACTTATTATTTTCCAAAATATTTATTTTAGTGTTTTGATTGAATTTATGATTCAATATTATAAAAGTAACATGTTTGGACTTATATCTAAGAGTTAAATGAGTATTATGATGTTTGTAGGCATATTTGAAGATTCTAGCAAAATCATATTTGGCCACTAAGCCTCAAATTCGAATTTTCTCTTCAAACTCTTGAAGGTTTTATGAACATTTGAGATGATTATTCAAGCACATTCAATGCAAAAGAATCATGGTAGTTTTGATAAGTGTCTCCTCTAAAAGATATTAAATATTTCTTAGAGGATTTGTCGAGATAATGATCTCATATCTTTAGAAAATTGGTTGTACGTATTTGAGAGAAAAGTGGATTTGAAATTTTAATTTCTTATCCTCTTCTAAAACAAACTCATGTATGAATAGCAATGCTTTCTCCATTGAGAGGGGAGGGAGGGAGAAGAAATTTAGAATTTGTAATCAAAATACTTGAACAAATATATACGTAGCTACACTTCAATCTTTTGGAACTTGCTCTAAGATTAGTTCACTTAATATGTTGTGATGTGCTACTTTTCAACTTCTAGTGTGCTTGATGAGAATTGGAGTGCCCCCTTAGTCAAGCATATCCATTATTTCTTTTCTTTCTTTATAGTTGTATATTTCAATTTCTTTCATAGAATAGGTTTTAATTGTTTTCATAGACTCGATTTCAAATGCTTTCATACAATAGATTTGCATGCTTTAATAGATTAAGTTTATATATTTTCATAGATCAAGTTTCCATGGTTTCATAGATTAGATTTACCTACTTTCATAGATTAACTTTCCAATTCCTTCATAAACTAAGGTTTCCATTGTTTTCCTAGATTAAATTTCTAATAATTTCCTAGACTAAGATTTCTATTGCTTTCCTAGATTAAATTTCCACTGCTTTCCTAAATTAAGATTTCTCTCGCTTTCATATTTTTGGTTTCTATTACTTTCCTAGATTAAAATTTTCTTTCATGTCAATTTACTTGCTTTAATAGAATGGAAGTTCCTTTCATGTCAATTTACATTTTATAGAATAAGAAATTGAGTCATTCAGCATATTTTGTCATGCACTTCATAAGTTTTCAAACATAGATTGATAATTTAATACAATATAACTCTAATGCAATTGAATTGGGAAAAAATGGAATTTGTAAACTCCCTTCCATATTTCATGTTTTTTCATATATGAATGTGATTTGGCTATTATTATAGTTTCAGGTGCACACTAACTTTCCTTCCATAGAGGAAACATTATCTTGTTTTATTTCTTATGTGTATTGTAGATAAGATAAGAGAGCATGGAGCGCGATATTCAAAATGAGGTAGGTTATATAACAATTCCATAGGGTCTACATATTACATCAACCTGAATAGATAAAGAAGTACATTCCTCTCATCCTCTTCTTTGATATCAATAATTGTTAATGCATTATATCTAGGGAGTTTACTTGGATCCATCAGACATTGTCTAGTCAATCTTGAGGAAATATTGGTGGATCAAAAACTCCTTAACCTTTGAGTTGAATTTGAATCCAACACTATCTTAATTAGTTAATAGATTTATTGTTTAATAGTTTCCTTAGATTCATTACTTCTATTCTCTATTTGGTACTTGATTCAATAGTGTGTTATAGGTATGCCCGCTTATATTGACATTTTATGAATTTAATGGAAAATAATCATATGGCCTCTCTCACCTTATGGAAAAAGTGAAATACTATGATTGGTGGATTTGATGACAACAATCCCTATAAATGTCAATTTAAGGGATAAAATCATATATTACTTAGTCAGTTGCTTTATATTTCTTGTTAGAGTAGGCTCTCATCCTGCACATACTATGTTTGCATTCCGTAAGCCTATATCTCGTATTAATAATTTAATGTCACAAAATTTATGTATATAAATATCCTAATAGTATATTGAATATGAATTTCCTCTGGGTAGTCATCTGTTGATACATCCATATGAAATTATTTTGTTTCTATATATTTGTGACACTTGAAACATCATTCATCGTGATTATAACAAAGATAGAGGCATTGATGTTTTTCCATCTTTTCAAGAGATAACTTGTGGGTGTACACTAGCTATAAGTTAGACAAATTAGGGGTAGTTTCCACATGGGGGTTAGCATGAGTAAATAGTGGTCCCTTAGTTTCTCCATTGATGCCCATGTTATTTTATTTGGCTATGTGCGAAGATTCAACCATGTTTATGGGTGCTATATCATGGCATGTGATTTAATTTCATCCTTCAAACCACTAGTGACATATTATTTAAACAATATATCAGATTGGCACTATGATTGTATTGAAATTGCTCTAAGGTGTTAATATGTTCCATAATTATATCTATTTGACATTCCAAATGGGGTGGCACACGCAAATTAGCATGAAGTACTTGAAAAAACTAGATCCCAAAAATGTAGCCTTTATAATCCTTCTCATACCATTTCCATCACTATCAATGTTCAATATCCAAATATAATACCCTAATGTTTAGTATATGTAAGTAATTACTAATGCCATCTAGGGAGAAATATTGGTCCATTTGGGTAACCCAATTAAGGGATATGACCCATCAAAATATTTCATGTTAGCCTTTAGAAAAAAATTCCATGAATTGTGAAATTTAATGTGTGGGTGGTGATTATGATAAAAATAGGCACGCAATTCAAGGGTAGTAAATTTATCTTTCATTGGACCAATGATTTCCTACATTAAGCATCCAAGTAATGCTTTCAAGATGCTTTCTTATTTGCTCATTCTTTCCTTTATCTATTTGAGTGTAGACTCAATATCAACCATCTTGTGTTTTAGTTGTAGGCACTCAACATGCTATCTCTTTGCTAGTCCTAAGGTAATGGGGCATATTATTGGGTCATTGGGGTTTCCATTTTATGAGTTTTGATCACGGGACCGCTAAATATTATTTGGAAGGATCATTCTCCACGTATCTCACTACAACAAATGGTGTGGGATGACTTTTCTTAAGTATACCCCAAATTATTGTATTATTAGGCACACCCAATGAGCATTATTTAATAGGTGAACCCCGAATAACTTTATTAATGAACCCACACAAGAAGTGTTATATAGAAGATATATCTCCATAATTAACATGATTTAAGTAATCTTTTCAAATAGGTCTCCTACAATAATGTCGATGGGACATAGAAGTTTTTCATTTTTTTTGTACTAATCCTTTATAATTATTTCTCATGGCTGATTATCAGCGTGGTAAAACAATATTCAAATTTCTTTTGGATGTAAATACATAGGAATTTCATTGGCTCACTACATAACATAGGGTTTCTAGGGTTCTAGAGACAAAGGAGTGTGAAAAAGTGATATATCTCTTTGATATACATGTGAGTTCCATTAGTCGTACTCAACCCAAAATATTTCGGCACTAAGTAGGATCAACCATGTCCTTAGTCATATGAGCTAACTACTTATGTACTAGAGAGAAATATTCCAAATGTTGTTCTCAATGTACTATAACAACAAGAAGATCGATTAGCTGATAAATAGTCGGTTTTAGGTATACCTACAAAACTTCATATGTTAGTGTTTTCTAAAGTGATACAACTTAAAGGGGTCCCAATAAGGGTTACAAGGGTTCCCAAAATGTGTGTATTCTTCCCAAACATAGTTTTATCCATTGGGAAATAAATTGTTATTTTATTCAAAGAAGTTGGAACACTTGACTAGCCTAAAAAATATTTTCCTAAAATTTGGAGGTATGCTGGCTAAAGAAAGAGTTCCAATACCACATATAGAATTCCCTAAGACTTGAAAATAGAAATGAAAATAAAGACACAAAGTATATAATTATAGATTATCTAGAAAGATCAAACAATAAAATAAAATCTATAAAGATATTGTTATTAAACATGTGAAGAAAAATGAAATGTTCACTTACTTCCGTAAGTGGAGTGATCTTCTATTAAACATATCTCCAAATACACAATTCACAAAACAAACATATCATAATCTACTATCTATTTAATAACTATTTTCATACCAAAAATTCTAATTACTCAAGCTCCCATTACCAATGGATATTCAGTGAGTCTTATAAGATGGACTTTTTTATATTAAAAAAATATTCAATACTATCCAATGCACCTTATCCAAAAAGGACAACCACATACAACAATTAACTAACTTATATATAGCGTAAAGGAGGGAGGTTAGATTAAGACGAGAAATTAGGAGAAATTAAAGTAATTAATTTATATATATATATTTTTAATTCTAAACTTGTCAAAACTTCTCATTTTAAAGATTTTTATTCCTAAAATTCAAAATATTAAGGACTAATCGGGACTCTTTGTTTTGGATTTCTCATCTAACTCTTGACTTCATTCTTGTAATTGAAATACAAACTAGAGTTATGCTACTTGCAACTCTCCATGTTGGATCTTTACAAGTTCAAGTATGTTTTTTGTATTTTAAGAGCTCTAGAAATTTATCTTTTGTATGAGAACTCGCTGCAACAAGGGGCAAATATAAATAAGCTTGATAACACCATGTAAACGGTTTCTTCAAAAAAAGCAAAGGAGTCCATGAAAGAAGTTTTAATTAGACTTTGGTTCTTGAAAAGTCTGCTTGATAGGATAGAATAACGGAAAGAAAATGCGTTTTGTTATAGGTCCTTACCGAATCCATTTTTCGGCGCGCTCATAAATTTTGTAATATTCCTTTATTCAGCATAACACATCGTCTCCACTTCTTTTGACTTATGCATTGAAAAAGCGCAAATATTTTGTCGACAAACGTCGGCCGCGGTAAAGGCTGACCTGCAGGGTTGGAATTTGACGGGCAAAATGCCCGTCAGAAGGCATTTTGACCGTAAAATACGTTTAATAATTTTACATTGCCGTTTCACAGGATGTGTTTTGAAATTTACAGAACGTTTTTTTTGACAGTTTAATTTTTTTCAAAAACGTCTTTATACCTAGTCACCTATTTACCAATATTTTCCCATAGCTGCCCTCTCACGCTCTGGCAGGCTCCAACTCTTCGATGTAATTAATGATTTCCCCAATTTACATTCAATTTCACCCTTCAGCAGTCTGGTAGCGATCCAAGTCGGTCACTGTGTTGTGGGAGTTGTCTATAATGTGATTTTTTGGAGATTTCGGTGACGGAATCCGGCGGAAGAAATTGAGGTTAAATCTTGATTTGTTGCAGTTAAAATGGTTTTTTAACTGCATATTTGGATTCAGCACCCTCGAAGACTTCTGGAAAGCTTTCATTGTGCAGAAACTAGCTATCAAACTTGCGATTCCAATAAATTCCTACCGGATTTTGACCGAAAAAACCCACCCAAAAAACTTTAAAAAATCACGTTATAAACAACTACCTGTGTTGTGTTGTATCTAATTAATTAATTAGACAGGCGAGTGACGCCATCATAGCACTTGAGATATTGGATTTGAACAGTCTAACTATTCTTTGGATTATGTATCTTCGGGTTATTATTATTCATTGTCATTTAACTAAAAAATTTAACCAATAAAAATATCGAAATCTGGTAGCAATGAAAATTAAATCAAAACAAGTGAAGTAAACAAATCAAAACGACGGAACTAGCAAAGATGGGTTGTGTTTAGGTTAGGAAGTTTTATAAAGGGTGACCTTTCGATTGTTTAGATAAATTTTTGTACATTTTGGCCGGAAACATCTTGTGTATTTTTACTTTTGTTGCCGTATCTTTTTATTAGATTTTTGTGTTTTTTGGTCCGAAATATCTTATATATTTTTACTTTTGCTCAGTGTATTTTTATTATAAATATTTTGCAAATTATTATTTATTTTTATTATTAAAAATAAAAAATAAATTTCATAAGTTACATTTAATTATGGTGTTTATTCAGTACAAATGGAACTCTTACTCCATTTTTTAATATTACAAAGAAATCTATTTTTTTTTTCATTCTTTTTTTTAAATTATACTTTTAACCATTAAAATTTTTAACATCTTTTTAATTGTGTTTACATGAAAAGCAAGTATAGTTTATTATAACGTGTTTTGAAGTGCTAAAAGGTAAAGTAACATCTTTTTAATTGTGTTGAAATGAAGTATGGTTTATTATAACATTGTCATGAAGTGCCAATTAGGAGGAGATGATTAACTTCCAATTAGGAGGAGATGATTAACTTCCAATTATGAGGAGATGATTAAGTTCGCCTGATTTATTATAATGTTGTGATTAAATCCCAATTGAGGTGATAAGTTTCACTAGCTTTTGGTTTTTATTTTTATGTTAATTGTTTAATTTAAAATTTACTAAACATTTCATAATAAATTTTGGACAAAAATAAAAACAATTTTAGTTTTAATTAATATTTCTTTGCCAAGAAATTCTCAATTAAATTTAGTCTCAATTTGATATGAGTTGTAATTATCACTAAGAAATAACTAAATGAAATAAAGGAGTTGAAAGTGTTATTCAAATGTAAGAGAAGGAAAATGAGTGAAAATGTGTTTGAGGAATAGAGTATAAAGTGTATATTATGGCATTTTATGAGATATAATTTTACATAAAAATCACGAGGAAAAAAGAATTCCAACATCCCAAATATGTTAAAAATTTACGATGTAAAATGAGATAAATTTACATAAGTTGCATTTTAGAGGAAGTATATCAATTTGTGCTCTAAAATGATGATAAATTGACACATAAAACAAAGAAAGAAAAGGAGTTAGTTTAAAATGATAAGAAATTAGCACACAAAAAAAAAAAAAAGGGAGTTAGTTTGAGGATGAGACATTAGGAGTGGAGTAGAGGCAAACCTTATAATTTCACATGAAAATTAGAATATGTGCACCATGAGATGACTAAAATTACATGAGCGTGACACGATAGGCATGCCCAAGGTAAAGGGTAAGGATACTTTAAAAGATGAGGAAGAGGATAGAGTATTTATTGACTATAGATTTACTATTTAATATATGGGAAAGAGGGACATAAATGATTAGAGAATCTATAAACTTGTAATGTAGGATGGAAATCGAAAATGTAATTTAATCAACTTTGCATTGTACTAGCTTTTTTGGGCAGAAGTTTAAAATGTAATTTAATCAATTTTAGGGTTGTTTTCACTCAACTAGTTTTTGCTACAAGTTAATGATGTATGAATCATTTGTAATTGTATATCTATGTTAATAGTTACACTAGCTGCAGTTTGGAAAGCGATATAATGGGATAAAACTTATTTTCAAAAGGGTTGTGCAATAGGATGCAACTTTATTTTCAAAAGGCGTTGATTTCTTTAGTTGGGTGGAGTCCTCATGGTAGCCCTCATGAGGGTTGGGATTTGACAATTTAGGTAAATAATGATACTTAGTTGAGTCTAATTGGAATTAATAATAACAATTGTGTACAAATAATAATATGCCTATGTATGAAAATAAAAAATAATACGGTGAAGTATAAATTAAATAAACAATAAATGGTTGTCTAAAAATGTCCAAAATACCAAAAATTCACTTATGAAGAACTATATAATCTTATGCACGAGACTTACAATGAAATACTTTTATTTTAAATTTTAACAATTAATTTGATTTTCAATTTGGTTATTGAGAAATTTTGATATAAAAAGATATTTTAAAATAGAAAATATTTTCTCATTATTAATTGTATGGAAATAATCAGATTCAAAAACTCATTTGTGTTATGGTCATTTTGTATTTTTCGTTATGATAAATATGTGAAATTTTTAACATAATTGTGTTATAGAAAGGTAAACTTTTACTTATTTTTTTTTGGTGAATGATTAATTTATTATCCAAGCATCACTAGTGAAGAGTAAAATTTTAACATTATGTTTTTTGAAAGATACTATAAAAATCTAAAATGTAAAAAAAAAATTGTTAGACTGGTAAAGAAAAATCCAAATTCCAACCCTGCTGAACTGTATACCGCTGAAAAGTATACTCCTTCCTTCCGCGTTATCCTTCGCTCCCTGACGTATTGTGAGGGAAGGATCCCCAGCATAAAATATAGTTAATAAAGAGAACGCTCATCATGAATTGCGCATCATGGACAATCGGGATAAATTAATAAACGCAATCGGTTCATCCTCGAACCTGCAGAAATTTGATCAATATAAAGTTTACATATAATCATCTATGCGAAATAAAAAGTATCAAACTAATCCTTTCAGTTGTGAACACAAACCAGAAAACACTGGCGCCTACAATGTGTTGCAGAAGCTACACTGAAGGTGTTCCTTTCTAGACACTGATGGCCCACATCATACATGATTACCAGACCACTGGATATATTTTCAAACAACCATAATCATTTCATCATCTCCACCACCTCCTTACCCTAATAGGCGGTTGTCTGGTCTATATAATCCCTAAACTCCTCTCTCCCTTCGCATACCATTCCTCTCCATTCAAATCGCTTGCATTTCCATTGGATATCGTTGAGATGGCAGGAACTCTTCACCATCGTCCTCCTTTCCTGCTCCTCATCGTTTTCTCTATAATTTGCTCATATGCCTACTCTGATCCACATTCTCCATCTGCCAGGCCACCTTTCCAGCCCAATGACAAGCCTTTGCCAAGGCCTCATCCCTCTGTACCCCAACAGCCACACGCGAATCATTCTCCTTTCCCTGTTCACAAACCTCCCCAAGATCACATGAAACCACCTACCTTTCCTCCACACCTATCGATTTTCCCCACCCTCCGCCACTGATTTCCAAACCCCACCCTTCTCCTCCAGGGAAACCCCATTATCCCATTAGACCTCCACCCCGAATTGTACCACTAAATGGCCATGTCCACGTGATGCCACCGTCTGCTCCTCATGATCAGAACCCAAAGCCCACTCCAAACAAACATCAGCCACCTCCCACTCCTATGGATGAGCACAAACCACCTTCTCCTCTCAATCCCAAAATTCCCAGGCATCACAAGATGCAGATACCTACTCCCTTCAACCACCACACGAACAAGCCTATTCATGATGCAAGGCCTGTCCATCCGTCGCACGCTCCCAATGTCCACAAATCTCCACCCGCTCATGATCGCCACGGTGGCAGCTTTGCTGTGCCTCCTCCCAAACACCACTAATTAGCGTAAGTTCTTTTGGCTCCTCTACTTTTACATACCAAACACTTATGTCTCTCTCTTGCATACAGTAAGATTCATGTCGTATGCAATATTCAGGTAACAATATTTGAATTTATAATTCATTGGAAATCCTTTAAGTTAAATCATATCGTTTTGCTCATTGTATTGTAGGCTGGTGGCAGAGACGCAACGTTTATATTATAGAGAATAATATGGAGAGTACGGATGTGCAGGAGAGGCGGCTCGGAAACTACTAGCTAAGACAGATAGATATATTGCATAGACTGATCTTGTGATCCCTCTTGCTCTATGCTAAGATCAGATCACAGTGCAAGATCTGTTTTAGAAAACTATGATAAATATTTGTATAATTTGAATAGTTTAAATAGCATAAGTTATGGTTACTCCGTTGTTATCGTTCTGTTTTTAGTTTTATATAAATTGGCTTCTTAATTCGTCTTGTTCATCGATTTAATTGGTCTGGTTCATCGATTTGTGGTAAACTATGTAGTAGTCTGATGTGCCTTTCAGTTGATGTATATCTTTTATTGTGTGAAGCGTGACCGATTAAATTAGTATCAAATAAAACCTGTGAGGGTTTATACTAGTAACACTAAGACACGCAAGTTTATAAAGTGGAAGGGCATTAATATAAAATTATTTTTATGATTTTATACCTGGAATAATAATAAATGAATAAGCAAAAGAGTTTATACTGAGAGCGTTAGCGTTAATACAATTCATATAATTTGAGTTGTTCTTTTAAACGTTTTGTAATTTGTGGTCCACGCGTATTCTAGTGCTATTGTCAATTTTCTTCTTCCTCTTATTTCGGTGATGGTGGATGGTGCATATATTTTCAAAGGATTTATGCATATACTTTTGATGTCTAAGCAGAAACATACGTTTCCTCTTTTAAAATCATAGTTTTCAATCCCCAAGAAAATAGATTATATATATATATATATATATATACTAAATAGTTAAACGATTTCAAATTTTCCTTATTTTATAAATAAAAAGCTCTTACTAGTTTCTAGTACCTAAAATAATACAATAAAATAATACAATAATATCTTAAAGATAAATACAAATAAACAAATATCTCTTATTCCTTACTAATCTAAAATTAATGTTTAAAAAGCTCTTACTAGTTTCTAGTACCTAAAATAATACAATAAAATAATACAATAATATCTTAAAGATAAATACAAATAAACAAATATCTCTTATTCCTTACTAATCTAAAATTAATGTTTATTTTAGTGTTAAAATCAATGTTGATAATTATTTATATTTTTTTTAAGAGAAGTTCAATTCAACATAGTTATATTATGAAGTTTTATATAAAGTATAAGATTTAAGTTAAGGTTCAAATCCTCTAGATTACATCTAGAAATTATAATAATGACTAAAATCTACACTATATCACCTAAATAAAAACTCAACTTGATTATCACCTAAATAAAAACTCAACTTGATCTCAGCTTGATTATCACCTAAATAAAAACTCAACTTGATTATCAATTCCTCTAGTTATAAATATAAAAAATCACAATTATATATATAATTTTTTTCATGTAACTAAATTATGACCCATATTAAAAATCCCAATTCATTTAAACGAATAATTGAGTCATCTATAATGATTAGAATTAGATGCCAACGTTACATGGATTTTGTTTGTGGCAAGTAAGTTTGGTTTTCTTTGTAGGATTATGTGTGTGGGACTATAACAGTTTCCGAGGGACAAACATGAACAAGCCTGATAACGCCATGTAAGCAACATTGCATGAAAGAACTTTAAGTAGATTTTGGTTAGTCAAAAGTCTACCTAAAATGATAAAATAACGGAAAGAAAAACCCATTTCGTCGTCACTTGTTCTTGAAATCAATTCCATTTTTTCCACGTGGTCATCAACATAACTTTTTCGAAATAATATCGACCTAACACACCGTCCCCACTTCTGTTTGACTTGTGCATTAAAGAATCCAAATATTTATCGACAAACTTCTGGTCGGTTGCCGTAAAAGTTAAGGTGAAGTGAGGAAAGGAGAAGCAGAATGTCCCCACCACCAAGTACGGTTAATAAATAGAATATGTCATCAATTACTCAAAGAAATCCCTTCTGTTGTGAACACGAACCTGAAAAACGATCGCCTACAACGCGTTGCAGAAGCTGCAACGAAGTTATTCCTTTCTTTAGACTGACGGCCCACATTATACATGATCCCCGGACCCATGGATTATATTTTCAAACGATCATCATCATCTCATCATCTACACCGCCTCCCCACTCTCATGGTCGCTTGTGCCCTCTATGTAAACCCTCAACTCAACTCTTCCTTCCCATGCCATTCCTTTCCATTCAAATCTCTTGCATTTCAATTAGATTTCGTTGAGATGACAGGGACTCTTCACCATCGTCCTCCCTTCGTGTTCCTCATCTTTTTATTTATAATTCGCTCCTATGTTTACTCCGGGCCACATTCTGCATCTGCTAGGCCGCCTTTCCATCACAATGATAAGCTTTTGCCGAGGCCTTAACCCTCGGTACCCTACAACCACAAGAGAAGCATTCTACTTTCCCTGTTCATAAATGTCCCCAAGATCACATGAAGCCACCTACATTTCCCCACCCTCCACCACTCGTTTCCAAACACCAAACTTCTCCTCCAGGGAAACCCCATTATCACATTAGACCTCAACCCCGAGTTATACCACTAAATCCCCATGTCCACATGATTTCGCCCTCTACTCCTCATCATCAGAACCCAAAGCCCACTCCAAAGAAACATCAGTCACCTCCCACTTCTATTGATGAGCACGGACCACCTTCTCCTCTCAATACCAAAATTCCCAGACCTCAAAAGATGCAGATACCTACTCCATTCAACCACCACACCAACGAGCCCATTCATGATGCAAGGCCTGCCCATCTCTCACACTCTCCCCATCTCCACAAATCTCCACTCCCTCATGGTCGCCGCGGTGGCAGCTACGCGTTGCCTCCTCCCAAACACCACTAATTGGCGTAAGTTTTCTTGGCTCCTCTACTTCCACATACCAAACACTCGCGCATTCTGTAACGTTCATGTTGCATGCAATATTTTTAATTTATAATTTGTAGAAATCCTTTCGTCTTTTTACCATATTGTAATTCGCGACAGAAGCGTAACGTCTATACAGTTTAGAATTATATGGAGAGTACTTATGTGCAAGAGATTTGGGTCGGGCTCTACTAGCTCAGATGTATAGATATATTGAATACACAACTCTTGTCATGCTTTCTATGCTATTAGATACCTTTAATCTCAGAAATATTTATATGATTCGGATGGTTTAAATATCACAAGTTACCGTCGTCACGTTGTTATAGTTGCTTTATTCGTTTAATATAAATCGATATATACCTCTTTATTGTATTTTCTTAATTGGTTGTTTATCTATTTGTGGCAAATTATATGGGACTTTAACGTTCCTTTGAGTTGCTTGTTGGGGATTTTTCTCGTAAAATCCCAAAAACAAAAGGAAACTAACACAGAGGCAATGCTATGTTTCCTTCACTCCACAGATCTAGGAAGCTTTTTTAAAAACAAAATCTTTTTTAAAAACAAAATGCCTGATACATATTCATCTTCTTTTACTGAGAGGGATTCACCACAAAAAAACATTCACGCAACAAAAATAAAGTCTGTTTCCTCTTGAGAATTTACTGTGCTGGGTAAAATTCTCATTTACATTCACTGCTCTAAAAACATTTTACTTACTGGTGTAAAAACCTTATTTTACATACTGCTGTAAAAAAAAAATTACACATGCTTACAAAACAAATACGCTCCTCTGCTTTTCTTTTATGCACTGCTGTGCAAAATTAATTCCTTGCTTCATAAAATTTCATGCTACTCCCTGCTTTTTCGCTGCTGCGCCTACCTCTCTCCCGTGTGCAACCAATACAACGACCAAAAAAAACAGAGCACATTTTTTTACTTGGCTTGTAATATTAAAAACTTAATACGAAAAACCTTATTTACAACAGTGGGTTTTACAACATATATGGTCAACGCTCTTTTTTTTTTAAATAACACATATAATATATATATGAATGTTCTACCAAAAAATTACGAACCTCATAACTATGCATTGAATGTTTTACGGTGGTCAACCAAACTTCAAATCCACCAATGGAGGATTTCGGGAACCATTACATGACTGACCATTACGTCCCGAAATATTACATATGATGACGTATAGGGAGGAACACGTGCCCAAATTTGATTGCATCGGGCTCGATCATACGGAAACTGCCTTCACGCAAAAGCGGTCCGATACGCATCAAGGTGGTTTGTGGTTTTGCTGCGGTGGTTTTGAGGTGCGCAGTTGAAATTAGATTTCAACACTCCCCTTTAATTTCAACTGCTGGGCATTCGGTCATACCGAGACACTTCCTCAAAAATTCAAAGCTTTTCTGATCCAATGGCTTTGTCAAAATGTCTGCTACCTGTTCTTGAGTCCTGCAATGTTCTAGGACAATTTCTCCATTGTTCACAAATTCTCTGATGTAGTGAAACCTTGTATCAATGTGTTTCGTTCTCTTATGAAACACTGAATTCTTTGACAATGCAATAGCTGAGCTATTGTCACAAAAAATCACTGTCGCTTTTGCATGCTCTTGGCCTAAGCTCCTCAACATTCTTCTCATCCAAACTGCTTGACATGCTGCTGCTGTAGCTGCCACATATTCAGCCTCTGTTGTAGACAATGCTATAATGGATTACTTCTTCGAAGCCCATGAAATGGCTCCAGAACCCATATGAAAGACATAACCGTAAATGCTTTTCCGATCATCTACACTTCCAGCCCAATTACTATCAGTGTATCCAATTAAATCTGAACTTTCTGAGACACTATATAATATGCCAAACATTTTGGTACCTTTGACATACCTTAAAATTCTTTTTGCTGCCCGCCAATGTGCCTCCTTTGGCCTCTCCATGAATCTGGAAATTAAATTAAGAGCAAACATAATATGAGGCCTAGTTGCTGTTAAATACATAAGGATGCCAACAATACTTTTATACAAACTAGGATCAAAATCCTTGCTGCTGTCCTCTCTTCTGAGCTTTAATCCCATTACTGTGGGAGTGATTGCTGCTTTGCATTCTTGCATGTTAAATCTGCCCAACACTTGATTTACATATCTAGCTTGTGAGATAAAAATTCCTTTTTCATTTTGATCTACTTCTATGCCTAAGAAGTATCTCAAGAAACCCATGTCAGTTATTTCAAATTCCTCTTTCATGACTGATTTAAAACTCTCAGTGAGCTGATCATCATTACCTGTGAAAATAACATCATCAACATATAAGACAACAATTAAAATTTTACCATATTTTTCTTTGATGTAGACAGTGGGTTCTCCTTCACACTTGTCAAATTCATTATCCAATAGATATGAATCTATCCTGTTGTACCATGCTCTTGGCGCTTGCTTCAGCCCATAAAGATCTTTCTTCAATTTGCACACTTTGTGCTCTTCACCTTTCTTCTCATAGCCTAGAGGTTGTTCAACATAAACCTCTTCCTTTAACACTCCATTTAGGAATGCTGACTTCACATCCATTTGGTAGGCTTTCCATTTGTTTTGTGCTGCTATGGACAACACTGCTCTCACAGTTTCCATTCTTGCAACCGGTGCGAAAGTCTCCTCATAATCTCTCCCATACTGCTGCTTGTACCCTTTGACAACCAGCCTTGCCTTGTGCCTTTCTATCTTACCTTCAGCATTGCTCTTGGTCTTGTAAACCCATTTAACTCCAATGACTTCTTTGCCTTTTGGTAGCTCAACCAAATCCCATGTTTTGTTTCTCTCTATGGCATTCATATCCTCATCCATAGCTTCTATCCATTTCCTATCTTTAATTGCATCCTTGAAATGAATAGGATCATCAACATGACAATACAAGGCAAATAAGGAATTCATTCCTTCATCATAATTGTCACTTAGATTTCTAAATTTCTTACCTCTTTCATTTGGCGTGCAAGTGCTTGAAGACGCACTTGAATTTCCTCCTTGTGGTGTGCTTGGAGAAGCACTTTCATTTATCCTCAATGGTGTCCCTTGCTGTCCTTGTGTTGGCGCTGCTGTTTGGGGATGCATTTCAGCCACCTCCTCATCATCTTCATCATGAGACAAATAGTTTTTAACATTAACTGTCTTCTCTATGCTTCCATCCCAAGCTTCCTCTTCAATGAATTGAACAGCTCTGCTGACAAGAAACTTCTTGGTGGATGGAATATACAACCTGTAAGCTTTGGATTCTTCACTGTATCCAATGAAGATACATTTCTCCCCTTTGCGGTCCAACTTCCTCCTTAGCTGATCTGGTATGTGTGCATAGGCCACACATCCAAAAGCTCTCATGTGGGTGACTTCTTGCTTTCTCCCACTCCATGCTTCTTCCGGCACTTTGTTCATCACTGCTTTTGTAGGACACTTGTTCAAAATATACACTGCACAATTTACAGCTTCAGCCCAATAATCATTTTGCAAATGCTTTGCCTTCAGCATGCTCCTCGCCATGTCCATGATGGTCCTATTCTTCCTTTCAGCAACTCTATTTTATTGTGGGGTGTACCTAGCTGTAAATTGTTTGTGAATTCCATTTTCTCTGCAAAATCTTAGAAATTCCTTGGAGATATACTCACCTCCTCTATCAGTTCTCAAAACTTTAATATGCAGCCCGCTTTGGTTTTCCACAAGTGAAATTTCGGAATTTTTCAAACACTTCACTCTTGTTTTTAAGAAAATAAGCCCAAGTCTTTCTTGTAAAGTCATCAATGAATGTTACGAAATATTGGCTGCCTGCTAATGATGGAGCTTGCATCGGTCCACATAAATCTGAGTGGATGATTTCTAAGGGTGCCTTTGCCCTTATGCTCTTCCCTGATGGAAAACTTTTTCTGTGTTGTTTTTCCAAAATGCAACCTTCACAAAGGCTATCCGGTTTCTCTATCAATGGTAGTCCTCTTACCATTCATTTTCTGCTTAAGAAATTAAGACCTCCAAAGTTTAGATGTCCAAATCTCAAGTGCCACAACCAATTTTCATCCTTTGGCACACTTTGGAAAGCCTCTTGGGTGACTGCTGCAATTTCTCCTTTGTTTTTCAAATCTGCCCTTATTTTAAGAGGAAACATCCTGTTCCTTGTCATCTTCACTTCAGCAATGCATCTTTTGCTGGGTGCTATATCCATGATGGTGCATACATTATTTTTAAAGAAAACATTGTACCCCTTATGGACAAGTTGTCAAATACTCAAGAGGTTACATCTCATTCCAGGGACATAGTAGACATCTGCTATAGTTTTCTTTTCTCCTTGCTTTGTAAATATTTTTACCTCTCCTTTTCCCATAACAGAAATTTTGCTATCAGTTCCTAGTGTGACTTCTGATTTCATATTTTTATCTAAGACAGAAAAAAAGGCTATGTTTCCTGTCATATGGTGGCTGCAACCTGAGTCTAAAAACCATATGTCTCCACTGTTTGTTTCAGCCATGTTACAAGCTAACAAAACATTATCTTGACTACTGTTTTCTCTAGTGACATTTGCATTTTGTCTATTGTTCATATCATGCTGTTTTTTCCTACATTCATTGGCATAATGCCCATATTTTCTACAATAATAGCATTGGACATTGGATTTTTCATACCTTTGTCCTTGAGCATGATGTTGTCCTCTTTGTTGGCTGTTGCCTTGGTCTTGGTTCTGATTTGGATTGCTGCCTCTTCCTTGAGCATTTGCTGGGCTGTTCCTTCCACCTCTGTTTTGACATCTACCTCTTCCTCTCTTGTTTCCTCTGCCTTGACCTCTTCCTCTTCCAAAGAACATCTGGGTTTTGAAGGCTTGCTCTAGAGATGAGTTTTCATTTCTACTCAACCTTTGCTCATGTGTTATCAGTGATGCATGAAGCTCGTCAACTGAAAAGTTTGAGAGATCCTTTGTCTCCTCTATGGTGGTGACAATCGCATCAAACTTTGAGGGTAAGACCCTCAATATTTTCTCCACAATCCTCCTTTCTTCAATGGTTTCTCCATGAGTCCTCATCTGTGTGACCAAACCAATCACATGTGTGAAGAATGAGTCAATATTATCTGACTCCTTCATGCTCAGATTCTCAAAATCTTTTCTCAGCAATTGTAGTTTTTTTGTCTTCACTCTCTCCATGCCTTGATAGGTTGTCTTGAGGGTTTGCCATGCTTCATTTATTGTCTTAGCTGCTGCTAACCTTGGAAACACACTCTGGTCTACTGTTAGATACAACAACACACGAGCTTTTGAATCCTTCTTCCTATTGCTCTTCAGTAGATCCTTCTCTACTAGAGTTAATCTATTAAACTCATTTTCATCTGCTGGTTCTTCAAAACCATCTTCAACTATTTCCCATAAATCTTGAGAGGCAAACAGGGCTCTCATAGTTATTGCCCAATAGTCATAGTTTTTCCCATTGAACTGTGGGAGCTGGGTATTAAACATACCCATGCTAGTGCTTGTGCTAGCCATTCCTTGACTGTGTATTTAAAACGCTGACTGTCTCTTCAGCAGTAACAAAAAGAAAACTTTGAGGAATACCTGAATCTTTTGTTGACTGTGTCTTCACTCTGCTGGAGAAGATTTACTGCTGCAAAAAAAGACTCCTCCCTTCAGCTTCTTGAATACCTTCAAAGAGCCTAAGCCTGATCTGATACCACTGTTGGGGATTTTTCTGGTAAAATACCAAAAACAAAAGGAAACTAACACAGAGGCAATGCTCTGTTTCCTTCACTCCATAGGATCTGGGAAGCTTTTTTTTTTTTAAATTTGACTGAGAACAGAGTATTACACCACCACAAAAAGATTTATATTCATTAAAACAAAATGCCTGATACATATTCATCCTCTTTTACTGAGAGGGATTCACCACAAAAAAACATTCACCCAACAAAAATAAACTCTGTCTCCTGCTGAGAATTTACTGTGCTGGGTAAAATTCTCATTTACATTCACTGCTCTAAAAACATTTTACTCACTGGTGTAAAAACCTTCTTTTAAATACTGCTGTAAATTTTTTTTTACACATGCTTACAAAACAAATAAGCTCCTCTGCTTTTCTTTTATGCACTACTGTGCAAAATTAATTCCTTGCTTCATAAAATTTCATGCTGCTCCCTGCTCTTTCGCTACTGCGCCTACCTCTCTCCCACATTTTTTTTACTTGGCTCGTAATATTAAAAACTTAATACAAAAAACCTTATTTACAACCATGGGTTTTACAACATATATGGTCAACGCTCTTTTTTTTAAAAATAACACATATAATATATATATGCCCATACCGCTGGTGCAATTAATATTCAATGTTCTACCAAAAATTTACGAACCTCATAACTATGCATTGAATGTTTTACGGCGGTCAACCAAACTTCAAATCCACGCAAAGCTTTTAATGTTGGTTCGTATGTAGGTTTGAACAATCGATGGCCGAAAATGGTGGAGCAGATCGAATGGCGATGGAGGATTTCGGGAACCATTACATGATTGACCATTATGTCCCGAAATATTACATATGATGACGTATAGGGAGGAACACGTGCCCAAATTTGATTGCATCGGGCTCGATCATATGGAAACTTCCTTCACGCAAAAGCAGTCTGATACGCATCAAGGTGGTTTGTGGTTTTGCTGCGGTGGTTTTGAGTTGCGCAATTGAAATTAGATTTCAACATTGCTGTAAATCTTTTAAGAAGTTAAACGAAAACCTCTAAGGGGTTAATAACCTTAACACCTGCAAGTATATAAAGTTGAAGTTAAACGAAAACCTTTTAGGGGTTAATAACCTTAAAACCTGCAAGTATATAAAGTGTGAAAGGCATTTATTCAAATGAATATTATGAAAATTTATACCTGGAATAATAATAAATGAATGCTCTAAAGCGCTTATACTCAGAGCCTTAGTGTTAATAGAAGCCAGTAATATAATTTATAAGCTGATCATTTTTAAAGTTTTGTAATTTGTAGTATACACATATTCTTATGTTAAGGTAATTTTACTTCTCCCACTTATTTATATAATTTATAACCTAATCGTTTTTAACGTTTTGTAATTTGTAGTATACACGTATCTTATGTTAAGGTCATTTTACTTCTTCCACTTATTTATATAATTTATAAGCTAATCGTTTTTAACGTTTTGTAATTTGTAGTATACACATATTCTTATGTTAAGGTCATTTTACTTCTTCCACTTATTTATGTGATGGTGCATATATCGCTTATTTATGTGATGGTGCATATATCGTTATAGGATTTTTGTATATATCTGAGATGGTTTAGCGGAAACATACTTTAATATGTTGGAGTGCTGAAGTATTTTTATAGATGTAGATTTAAATATTTTGAAATATACGTGTTTTATAAATATATGTTTACTTTTTATGTTGTTATTAAAGATATTGAATGAAAATATATAACTTGGATATATTTTCTTCAATTTCAGACAAATTGCTTTTATATATGGTGAAAGAGGCCTCATAAAAATTTTAAATAAGGTCATTATTATCATGGATATCAGAGTGTTAGAAGATTAACATTTAGTGATTTTTTAGATAATTTGTTAAAATTTATGTCTATGTATAATTTAGATTTTAAAAGTGATCTAATTTGTAAAAATGTTTAAGTGTGAATGATTAATTTTAAACTAAAAATTAACTCAAATCAAATTTGAAGGATATTAAAGAAATTGCAATTAAAGAAATATAGAAGATTAAGAAGAGAAGAAAATAAGAACGATATCCAATTGTTAACAAAGTTTGTCTAGTGTGGACTACATTTTTGGGTCCTACCTCCAAGGGCACGAACTCTTTTATTATTCATATGTTAAACATTAACATGCTTTGTTACGTCACTTCGTCTTCAATCTGCTACAAGGAACCTACAAAATTGTTGCTCAGGTAGTGGTGTTTGTAAACCACTATACATATTTTTTTATGCCAAAAATGAGGTTCAAAAAGCCTTATCCACAAAATTGCACCCAAAAAAATGAATTAAGCCTTCGAAACCTACAACAAAAATTAACTCTTCCACTACCAGGAAGTGGTATCAAATACCACCAAAATTCCTCTTTGGCTGCTACAAAAGTTGAGCTCAAAGTCCTATAGTTTTACAAAGTTATAAAGTCATAAAAATGGGCTCATAAGCTATCAACTCTCTCAAATATTCAAACTGATCTATTGTGGCATGGTGGTAAACATTTTAATATATAAAACATTTGTGATGAACAACCTAAGGTCAAACCCCCCTATGGTTGTCATCATGTCCCTTCCTGTGAATAGACTTTACAATAACAATAAAATAATCTTATCGTTCTTTGTATCAAAACCATATATTGCAGTTGTTGGCCATATAATATCATAGTCCATATAAAATTTGACATGGTGTCCTGTCAACATTCGTTTGTTGGCATCGATTTTGAGAGGCCCTAAGACCAGTCATTTTTATACAACCATTGTAACAATTTTTACCCTAGTGGCATTGCTTGTTTACTTTGGTGTAAGGTGTAGGGTTCAACCCCTGTTGACTCCACTTTTGGGCCAATAAAAAAAACCAACAATTCAAATAATATTTTATCATTCCATCATTACAACCAACCCCATGGCCTAACACCCAAGTTGTTTTCCAACCTCCTACAAGACTGGGGTTTGATTCGTTCGTCTACACTTGACGTAACTAGACTTAGAACTTTCTTTGTTCAACCAGAGGTTGCAACGTGGTGATATATGAGTCATCCATGTGATCACCACTTGTGTGCCACATTTACTTTCTCATTCGACTACATGTTGACACCACAATATATCTACAATGTTAGCATTACCACATCATTTTCCAACTAGGTTGTCACTTGTGCCTTCCACACTAGTTACCAGTTGTGTCACGTGTCATTCTTAGGCTTAGCCACATGTTGACCATGTCAACACCACATCATACTTCCTGTTCTCTACTAATCCTACCACGTCAACTTTATATGAATGCCACATCAACTCCATACTATGACCTGTTCATTTGTAGGACTGCTATGTGGCACCTCCGCTAGCATATTTTCATGTTCCGCATAAACCTCAAAATGCGATAGCTTTCACATATGAATTATGTTTTCACTTGGTCAAGTTGTTTTACAATCATCACTTCAAGCTCTTCAACATGGAGCTACTTCCAACATGTTTTGATCACTTTGAATTTTGAGGCTTTTTTAGATCCGCCCAGATCATTTCTCCCCACAAGGAGGCTTTTGGACCTCCAAAATGTTTTTACTCAGACACCAAGTGTAGGTATTGCCTCCCCACTAGTGCAATATCTATCAACCCTACTCTATGCACTTGAATCGTCACAATAAACTGCCCTATGGTTATTAATGAGAGATCATATTTCACATGATGAGCTGGGATGATGCACGCAATTCCATCCTTGAAAAGGAGATACCCTTTTTTCCTTCCTGAAGAAGATCACTTTTTTATCCAAGGAGT
This sequence comes from Pinus tabuliformis, assembly GCA_031772625.1. Taxonomy (NCBI): domain Eukaryota; kingdom Viridiplantae; phylum Streptophyta; class Pinopsida; order Pinales; family Pinaceae; genus Pinus; species Pinus tabuliformis. Next base: position 1,817,843,594 of record CM062819.1, on the reverse strand, counting down.
ATGGAATCTGAAGCATGATTCCACAAATAACCAATGGAAACACATGTAGTTCAACTTCATCCACAATTTTTGATGTGATAGCAAACCTAGGTTTACATTTTTCAATTACTTGCAACCTAACATTCCTACATACCCATCTAAGAGGATAAGGTTTTGGATGTGTTCTTTCCAATTTCAGCTTCTTTACAATTGCCTTAGATATTAGATTGGGTTGAGAACCAATGTCAAACAAGGTATCAATTGTTGAATTGAGGCTTCTGTGATCCATAATATTTATAAGTAGGACTTCGGCGTAAAAATAAAATATCAAGTACAAGGATTTGAACTTGTAACCTTTAATATACTAATTGTAATTTTATAAGCTTTTCTAACCCCAATGCCTTTTTCTTTTCAAATAAGTAGGAGGCCGAAGTCCTACTTATAAAAAGGTATCAGCTTTTGTATGTTTGGTTACCACCCTTATATGGAAAAGCTCATTTCTCTTTCTTGCAAAATAGAAGGTGAAATAGAAAAAACAGAACAAACATGTGAAGAAGATATACCTTTCAACCCCATCACCATCATTTGTCTCTCATGGATGGATTCTAATCCTGGATCATGTTAAAATAAATCAGCCTCCCTCTAGCCTTCTTGCACTTCTCACTGGCAACTCAGTCTCTATTGGAGATGTGCATTACTGGCCTAGAATAACTCACACTTTCTATAAATTGGCACTTGGTGAGTTGTCTTGCCTCTCTCTGTCACTGGAAACTACTTTCACTACCTTATGAAACTAGATCCATGATCTTGTTTTTTATCTATGGCTCTTTCGATGACCCACACTAGGGTTACACGAAACTCACACTAGGTTTTGCGACCCTTTCTAAAAATGATTCTACCTGCTTCTTCTTCCCAATCTATCACTGGAGAAACAATAGAAAATAATTGTAATTCTCTTCATGTTTCTCCCTCACAGTGATGCTCCTCCACTCGCGCAAATTCTTACCCCATTGAATCTCTCTATACTGGGAAATTCACAGTGCCTTTATAATCATCTCTCCCACTTGTGTCTCTCCTCATCCCATCGATTTGATCTTATAATATCTCATTGGAGCTTCAATGGCCATGATTATATCCTCATCAATGCTTAAGATAATATTGGACTCGATCCATGTGAGTGTCTATATCATTCTCAATCATCCTCAATTAATTCTCATTAATTAATCATTTTTCCTAAGTTACACTTAGGCAATTTTTAATTATTGATCAATTAATTTAATTGAGGTGGTTCACAATCTTATCTCATGAAACCTTTTCTAGGTTTTTGACAAATCACGTTCCTTAGCCTCTTCGACAACAATCGAGACTATAACACTTCTCCGATGTTGTAAAAACTAACACCAAGCATGTCCAACTCTTTCCTTTCTTTGTCTATAGTTGTATATTTCAATTGTTGTTGCTGTGACATTTTCCTCATCCTCCTCATCCTTTGATCATTTGTTGTTGCTGCTAGTAGAACCATTCACAATACCAAGCTTCAACTCCTCTTGAGGGAAGTCACTTCATAAATGATCCCATCTAGGTAGCATATCTTGCACAAAAATAACTTGGACAAAAGTATGCCACTCCTTGGTGAAACCATTGAGAGTCATTCTGGCTACCTCATTGTCTGATGGTTTTTCTTTGACAGTTGCAAGTTCATCTTTGACATTCTCAATATTGGTGATGTAGGGCATAACACCTTCTCCCTTCTACATTCTAGTGGTGCTTAGCTTCTCCTTGAGAATCATCTTTCAATTCTTCCATGGATTTTCATATAGCTTGATTACGACAACCCACATTTCCTTTCCTACATTTAATGTAGTAACTTTTAGAATTAAATGATCCCTAACTCCATTAAGGATCATCCTCTTAGACTTGGTTGTTTATTTCTTGTAGGTTTCCTATTGTTGAGAATCTATCAGTATGGCAACTATATTATTCGCATACTCTTTCAGTCCATACTCGTGCAAAAAGAAATTCATCCTAGCCTCCCATGTACTAAAGTTAGAGGCTTTGTCATGATTGTCTTGATCCCTAAGTCCTATTGTGGCCATCTCTTAGAAACTCAAGTAATATGGAGACGATAACTACTCCTTCCTACTCATCCTTCCATCTCCTACTCGCACCCCTCACTGGAATACATAGCTATGTCTTTCTTTCCTATAGAAATACTTCTCCAGCACTCTCACTACTCGTTTCTCCTCTACTAGGAAAATTTCACTATATGGACTAACAAGTCTGCTACTACCTATTACAAGTGAAAATTTTAGATCTCCTCCTGAAAATTGGGAATTGGAATCCCTCTGAGAAAACTAGAAATCTCCTCTTATGTGTGCCTCTCTCTTCCCGCCGAGCGCAAATCTACGACCGTGACAGTTGTTGCAAATATTTTACACCCAAATCTAATAAATATGCTTTGAAAAATCACTGATCTACCCATTGGAACCCTCTTTCTATAAAATGCACTACCTGTTGCTATAGATCTGAGGAAATTTGCACTTTTCAACCAATCAATATTTAGAAATCAAACTTTGCCTTTATTGTTGACACTTCTTGGCTGGACTATGCAGATCTAGAGAAAGAACTTTAGATCTACCACTGAAACTGTATGATCTCACTCCATCCAACCTCTGAGCTTCATATCTGATCAAACATGCTCTGAAACCATGTGAAAATTCCTTGAAGTGCAGATACAGGAACTTATTCTACTTATTGGTTAGGAGTTTATTAGTTTCCTTATTAATATCAAATAAACCATGTCGTAATTTTTCGCAACAAAATAAATATGGTGCAGAAAAATAAACTAGAACGAAGAAAATTACGCACACAATTAACATAGTTATTTTGGACTAATGTCCCCAGATAATCCAAAAGGGAAAATCAGTGCAACATATGAGAGTTTATTTCATGATCTAATAGATGGTAAACTATTACAACTAGATGCCCAAATCGCTATCCTTTGGAAATATACTGGAAAAATATCTAGGAGATATCTTCTCCCTCTACAAAATAAATCAGCCTCCCTCTAGTCTTCTCGCACTTCTCATTGGCAACACAATCTCTACTAGAGATGTGTATTACTGGCCTAGAATAACTCACACTTTCTACAAATTGGCGCTGGGTGAGTTGTCTTGCCTCTGTCACTGGAAACTACTTTCACTACCTTATGAAACTAGACCCTTGATCTTGTTTTTGATCTATGGCTCTTTCGACGACCCACACTAGGGTTACAGGAAACTCACACTACGTTTTGTGACCCTTTCTAAAAATGATTCTACCTCCTTCCTCTTTCCAATCTATCACTCGAGAAATAATAGAAAATAATTGTAATTCTCTTCCTGTTTCTCCCTCACACTGATGCTCCTCCACTCACTCAAATTCTTACCCTATTGAATCACTGTGTACTGGGAAACTCACAGTGCCTTTATAATCAACTCTCCCGCTTGTGTCTCTCCTCATCCCATCGATTTTCTCTTATAATCTTTCACTGGAGCTTCAATGGCCATGATTATATCCTCATCAATGCTTAAGATCATCTTAGACTAGATCCATGTGAGTCTCTATATCATTCTCAATCATCCTCAATTAATTCTCATTAATTAATCAATTTTCCTAAGTTACACTTAGGAAATTTTTAATTACTGATCAATTAATTTAATTGAGGTGGTTCACGATCTTATCTCATGAAACGTTTTCTAGGTTTTTGATAAATCATGTTCCTTAGCCTCTTCGAAAAAAATCGAGACTAGAACACTTCTTCGATGTTGTAAAAATAACACCAAGCATGTCCAACTCTTTCCTTTCTTTGTCTATAGTTCTATGTTTCAATTGTTTTCATGAACTAGGTTTTAATTTCATTCATGAACAAGATTTCAAATGCTCTCATAGATTGTATTTTCATGATCTCATAAATTAAGTTTGTATTCTTTCATCGATTAAGTTTCGATGTTTTCATAAATTAGATTTACCTGCTTTCATATATTAAATTTCCAATGCTTTCTTAGACTACTATTTCTGTAGCTTTCCTAGACTAAGATTTACGTTGCCTTCCTAGATTATATTTCAATTGCTTTCTTAGAATAAGAGTTATATCACTTTCCTAGTCTATATTTCTTTTGTTTTCCTAGATTAAAATTTTCTTTCATGTCAAGTTACCTTCTTTCATAGAATAGAACTTCCTTTCATGTCAAATTACATTTATGGGTGGGATATCATGACCAAGAAATAAACTGGAATAATGTTCAAAAAAGTGTTGGAAAGCAAGGACTACACTAAAGATTGGTTCTAAAAACTAATTATGCCATAACATTCCTACATTCTTCAAAAAATATTGGCATCGAATTCGTATGTACAATTGGTCTCTCATATCCTAGTACACATTGACATATATTTTTCAAAGTTGGATATGAGCACACTATAGGTCTTTATACATAAATGGCTTCACTAGAAATACACCCCCACTTGACAAAAGCTTTCATTTTTCAAGTAAAGTGGGGTAGAATTAGGAAATAAAGTCAAGGTATTGTTTTAAAGTTTTCGTTTTGAAGTTTGTCTTTGTAGGATTTTATTTATTTTCTTAGAAATTTCATTTGAGGGTGCAGTGAGAAATATCGCGTTGACTAACTATTGGCAGGAAGATCCATAGGAGAACGACATATATCATGGAAGGAAACAAGTAGAGTTTTAGGAGATAAAAAATTAAGGTATGAGATAAATTATTCTTATTATGTTATTAAAATTTCATATTTCAAACATATAAACAATTGTTAGAGTTCTTGGGTATGCTCTCTTCTCATGCCTAGATGCGATCTGGAAGATCAGAAAGGCAAATTTGAATAATGGGCTTTGTAATATCTACTTTGATTTGAAATTTCATAATAAAATTCATAGATGTTTAAGTTTTGAAGAAAAAAAAAAGAAAATGACTATGAGATCTAAAAAATATGGGCTATTAAGAAACAACATTTTAATTTCGAACTCTAACTTACAACTAGATTTGTCTCAAAACTTGTTACAGGGAAAAGTGTCTATTTAGAACTACCCTATCCCACTAAGGTGTGACAACTGCCTTAGAAACAAACAGAGAAAAACTACTTTTGTTTTTCCTTTATGAATTATAGATAGAGAGGAATAGAAAGACCAACCTCTGTCTTGCGCTAATCCTTCGATTCGATCCCTCTCTTCTTTGATAGTCCTCAACTACCTGCTCCCTTGCATGCCCAGCTTCACAAAGTACCTGTAAGATCACAGAAGCATAGCACTATACAAAGACATGGATCTATAATCATAAACAATCTAGGATCAGATGTAAATTGACCATACAAATGTAACAAGCATCACTGATACAAAAGCATGGAGGAAAACTCAAATAGCTTTTATTGATAAACAAGAAAAGATCCAGGAGGATTTACAACCAGTTGTTCCGACCCAGCATCAACCTCCCAGCAAAGAAGCCCCTCTTCACCTCAAACAAAGCTTAGATCACCCAGCAATCTGATGTTTGTCTCTAGAAACCAACAACAATTCCTTACAATATGCAAAATTCCAGCCTCTGGATCTCTGGGATGAGGGATCCATATATAGATATCTGTAAGGGGGATGAGTCAGCTTGTGATTTGATTAGTGTCTTCTCTCTGATAGTTCTTGCTTCCACTTGGAGAATGAGGGCCTCTTACTCATCCTTGGTCGAATTCAGTGAGGCAAGTGTCACAGGAGAAGATTCTGGAAGCTTCCATTGCCTCTCCACCTCGCGGAATGACACTGCCATTTGTCATTTCTCACCCATCACACCCCACAGAAGGGACTTTTGAAATGCAACGCACCCTCACAGTGTATTTAGGTGAGATTCAACGCACTTAGCCAGTGGAGCAGCCGCAATGATCCTGTTTTGACCAATTCTGAGTAGTTTCTCATGGAGAACTTCTGGGAGAAGTTGTAATCTGTTGACCTTGTTCCTTTAGGGGTTAGACCAACACTTTTAGGGACTTAGGAGCCCTTGGTTTATGGACATTTCATGCTTGGGGTTGTAGGGCACAAAAATATCTATAACAAAACTACTAAAAATAATTTATTTATTTTTATTTAAAAAAACCTAATTATACTTTTCAAATATCTTTGTTTTATTATTAAATTAAAAAAATAATAAAGAAAAAGAAAAAAATTATATATATATATATACATATATGAAGAAAAAATCAATAAAAAAACTAATAATGATAAAAAATAAAGATATGTAAACAAAACAAAAGTGTAAGAACCTAAAGCAAATAACAAAAACACAAAACAATAAAAAAATGTACATAATAAAATAAACAAAAGTTGTGAACAAATAAAACAAAAAACAAGCATTAAAAACCTACATTGAAATCAATTTAAAGAAGGGTTATAGTTGCTGGTATGATGCGATACATGAAATACATGCCTACTACATCATTGATCAAATTTGACATATATATTTCCCGGGCCTTGGTCTCTTGCAAAAGAAACAACATAGCCTCTTGCAAAAAAAAACATTTGATTGCACAACCATTCAATCTCTAGTTTAATGAATAAAATCATGAACAGTATGTCGAAAAATCCATCATTTTTGGAGAAGATGACGAATTTAAATTGAAATAAAATTTTGCAATGGAATTTTAAAATTATGACATGTTGCTAGAGCGATTGGATTGTTTGGATTTTGAGGCAAGGATCTCAGGATCAGTCCTGTCTACCACATTATTTAAAAATGCATTTTAGAGTTATTAAAATTAAAGAAACCTATTTTTGACTGCATATCACGAGCTCAATACATGGTCTAGTGGTAAATTGCAATGTTTGTGGAGAACATGTCTCATGTTTGATTTTGGTTGTGGCTTATTTGTTTTATTGTTGAAATATATTTTGGTCAACCTAAGGCTTCCATGTGGAAACCAAACATTGGCCGATGTGGTAGCCTATGATTGGCCCACATGGAAACTTCTTTGTTAGTTTCCATGCCATCACCCACTCAACTTCCACATATTCAATTGCAACCTCATTAGTGTGGTCATTTCTTAATCAGTCAACACATCATTGCCTAGTGAACTTCCATGTCACTACCACATCAGCATCATTGTCAATGACCTCATCAACAACATGGTTAGCTACCACATCAACATATAATCTACCCAATCACCACCATATATTCCATGTGTCACTCTCTACATCTTCCATGTTGTACTCTCTTGTCATGCCATTTGGGACTCAATGGTGGTGCCACATGACACCCCTGAACAAATTTTTTCCAATTTCCTAAAAACATTAGAAGACCATAAATTCCGGATACGATGTCCATTTGAGGTGATTCGAGCTTCATTGGAAAGTTATCAACGATACCTACATCATGGTAAAATTTGTATCAATATTTGACACTATCAAAAAAGGTCTTTTATTTTGAAATTTATAACAATTAGACTTCGAAAAATAATCATATCATTAAAACATGTTTCGAATATGAAGTTTTTGTAATTCATTTTTTTACTCACTCAAATTAGACATAAAATGAAGAAGTTATCAATGAAACAATGATGAGTAGTCTAAGATGGATCACTTCCTGACAAGTAAAGAGTGGATTTCATTTTTACTTATCTTCTTTGTATTTATTTTATTAGCACAATTTTTTATTTTGTTGCATATATATCAGATGAAGAGAGACTAATCACCTATCTCATTTAAAAATCTTAAGTTTTATTGCAGATCAATGCTATGTTTTTGTAGGTTCCGAGACAATCAAAGAAGACAAATCTATGGACAAGTTATTTTCACATACCAAATTCTTTTCAGAAGAGCATGTCTTAATGAAATCGTGAAGAAGTAAAGCCAATTTCAAGTCAAATCACACCCATCATGCTATTTCAACTCATTGATTTTCCTCCCTCTAAGATTTATAGTCCATCCATGTAGAAGTCCAAATTTCCATCATCCTACCACTACTAGATCACAACTCCAAAACCATTTTTCCTTTGAAAGTTTCACCTTTCCCGCCTCACCTACATTCACCTTTAACCCCTTGAAAGAGGTTATTCATCTCACTTACCATCATGAGTAACATGTTTTTCCTCTTTATTTTTCCAAATAAATCCTACTTGATAACACAATTCTTTAATTTATGGTTCTTTAAATCATTACTTTATACTCTTGTTACATGATGGGGGATTCATTAAGGCCTCCCTTTTAACAAGCTTGACACAATGACTTCAATGCATTATCTAGGATTGATAATAGAGATAATTTTAGTACCTTGAGGATTGCATGCCTTAATAGCAGGTTATCTTGCCAATAACAATTGGAATACATGAATATCTTATGTTTGTTGGATCTTCTAGGAGACCCAATAACAACTCATTTATTCTTTCCTAGTAAGATGTACTTGGTCATCTTGACTAGCATTGACATTAATAGTGAGTACTCTTGTGTTGGTTAACGGTATTCATTAATCGCTAGTAATCCAACTATTTCTTTCTATGTTTTACTTTAGACAAATTTATTCATATAGATAATAATTATGCCACGATGTAGATATGAATGAAATTTATATGGTTTAAGAAACTTGTATCAACATTCCAATAAATCAATATTCAATTTCAAATTTCAGCATCAATAGCGTAGTCTGAGTAATAAGAAGGTACAAAGGTTCCAATTTCATATCTCATCCTCTATTTATACAACCAAGAGAAAAAGAATTAGATAAGATTATTTCACTTCACATTTCATGATTCAGAAGTAATAGCCAATATCTCCCAGACGCATATCTTATTGAGTTTTCATGTAGGTGAAGGTATGTTGTTTTCAAAAGTTTAATCAATAATTTCCTGAATTCTAAAAGACATGTATTTGGAAAATTTATCATGTGGCATTGCTTTCCCCATTTTTCCAAATATGAAAAACACCTTAAATTGTGGGGGGTGGGGGTGGGGGGGAGGTGTTTTCCTTACCATTTCTCAATGCCATATTACATATTCCATAACCTCATATATTTCTAACCAACATGTTTCTCCCAACTGATTGTTGTTTCTTTTTGGTTCAAAGATTGATATGTTTTGAAAATATTCAAATGATGTGAAAGGATCACTTTATATGTATAAGAGTGGGTCTTCATTTAAAATTCATTTTCAAGTATTTTTGTTGTAGCAATAAGAGTAATAAAATGAGATTGTTGCCACACAAGAACCAATGCTTGAAATACTTATGCTTTCCAGACAAGAACCAACCACAAAAGCTGCCACTTAGAGATGCTCCAGAGAAATAAGATTCTACACAATAGCAAGCTATTTGAAAAAAATATAATTGAAGAAGACATTGCAAGTCTTGGAGAGTATCTTAAAGTCACAGAATGACTTAATATTTCACTCCTCAAGGCTACAAAAAATAGAACAAAAGGCTATAAAAAATGACATGACTTCAATCCATGAGAGTCAATGGAAAATTGCATGAGGACTGCAATGTCTTAAGCCAAGGGGAAATATTGGGTCTCCAAAATGTCATATTTTTCACTCTCTTTTATTTAATTTTCCTTCATTTTTTATTATATTTCAGAGGTCCGTAACCTTACATTAAAACCATTTTCAATGATTATATATGGGTTTATACTTATTATTTTCCAAAACATTTATTTTAGTATTTTGATTGAATTTATGATTAAATATTATAAAAGTAACATGTTTGGACTTATATCTAAGAGGTCAATGAGTATTATGATGATTGTAGTTATATTTGAAGATTCCAGCAAAATCATATTTGGCCACTAAGCCTCAAATTCAAATTTTCTCTTCAAACTCTTGAACGTTTGATGAACATTTGAGATGATTATTCAAGCACATTCAATGCAGAAGAATCATGGCAGTTTTGATAAGTGTCTCCTATAAAAGATATTAAATATTTCTTAGAGGATTTGTCCAGATAATGATCTCCTATATTTAGAAAATTGGTTATACGTATTTGAGAGAAAAGTGGATATGAAATTTTAATTTCTCATCCTCTTCTCAAAGCAACTCGTGTATGAATAGCAGTGCTTTCTCCATTGAGAGGGGAGGGAGGGAGAAGAAGTTTAGAATTTGTAATCAAAATACTTGAACAGATATATACATAGCTACACTTCAATCTTTTGGAACTTGCTCTAAGATTAGTTCACTTAATATGTTGTGATGTGCTACTTTTCAACTTCTAGTGTGCTTGATGAGAATTAGAGTGCCCCCTTAGTCAAGCATATCCATTATTTATTTTCTTTGTTTATAGTTGTATATTTCAATTTCTTTCATATAATAGGTTTTAATTGTTTTCATAGACCCGATTTCAAATTCTTTCATACAGTAGATTTGCATGCTTTCATAGATTAAGTTTACATATTTTCATAGATCAAGTTTCCATGGTTTCATAGATTAGATTTATCTACTTTCATAGATTAACTTTCCAATTCCTTCATAAACTAAGGTTTCCATTGTTTTCCTAGATTAAATTTCTAATAATTTCCTAGACTAATATTTCTATTGCTTTGCTAGATTAAATTTCCACTGCTTTCCTAAATTAAGATTTCTATCACTTTCATATTTTTGGTTTCTATTACTTTCCTATATTATAATTTTCCTTCATGCCATTTTAATTGATTTAATAGAATGGGAGTTCCTTTCATGTCAATTTACATTTGATAGAATAAGAAATTGAGTAATTACATATATTTTGTCATGCACTTCATATTTTCAAACATAGATTGATAATTTAATACAATATAACTCTAATGCAATTGAATTGGAAGAAAATGGAATTTGTGAACTCCCTTCCATATTTCATCTTTTTTCATATATGAATGTGATTTGACTATTATTATAGTTTTGGGTGCACACTAACTTTCCTTCTGCAGAGGAAAACATTATCTTGTTTTATTTTTTATGTGTATTGTAGTTAAGATAAGAGAGCATGGAGCGGGATATTAAAAATGAAGTAGGTTATATAAAATTTCCATAGGGTCTACATATTACACCAACATGAATGGATAAAGAAGTACATTCTTCTCATCCTCTTCTTTGATATCAATGATTGTTAATGCATTATATCTAGGGAGTTTACTTGGATGAATCAAACATTGTCTAGTCAATCTTGAGGAAATATTGGTGGATCAACAACTCCTTAAACATTGAGTGAATTTGAATCCAACACTATCTTAATTAATTAATAGATTTATTGTTTAATAGTTTCCTTAGATTCATTACTTCTATTCTCTATTTGGTACTTGATTCAATAGTGTGTTATAGGTATGCCTGATTCAATAGTGTGTTATAGGTATGCCCGCTTATATTGATATTTTATGAATTTAATAGAAAATCATCATATGGCGTCTCTCACGTTATGGAAAAAGTGAAATACTGCGATTGGTGGATTTGATGACAACAATCCCTATAAATGTCAATTTAAGGGATAAAATCATATATTACTTAGTCAGTTGCTTTATATTTCTTGTTAGAGTAGGCTCTCATCCTGCACATACTATGTTTGCATTCCATAAGCCTATATCTTGTATTAATAATTTAATGTCACAAAATTTATGTATATAAATATCCTAATAGTATATTGAATACGAATTTCCTCTAGGTAGTCATTTGGTGATACATCCATCTAAAATTATTTTGATTCTATATATTTGTGACACTTGAAACATCAGTCATCGTGATTATAACAAAGATAGAGGCATTGATGTTTTTCCATCTTTTCATGAGATAACTTGTGGGTGTACAGTATCTATAAGTTAGACAAATTAGGGGTGGTTTCCACATGGGGGTTAGCATGAGTAAATAATGGTCCCTTAGTTTCTCCATTGATGCCTATGTTATTTTATTTGGCTATGTGAGAAGATTCCAACCATGTTTATGGGTGCTATATCATGGCATGTGATTTAATTTCATCCTTCAAACCACTAGTGATGTATTATTTAAACAATATATCAGATTGGCACTATGTTTGTATTGCAATTGCTCTAAGGTGTTAATATGTTCCATAATTATAGCTATTTGACATTCCAAATGGGGTGGCACACTCAAATTAGCATGAAGTACTTGGAAAAACTAGATCCCAAAAATGTAGCCTTTATAATCCTTCTCATACCATTTCCATCACTATCAATGTTCAATATCCAAATATAATACCCTAATGTTTAGTTTATGTAAGTAATTACTAATGCCATCTAGAGAGAAATATTGTTCCATTTGGGTAACCCTATTAAGGGATATGACCCATCAAAATATTTCATGTTAGCCTTTAGAAAAGAATTCCATGAATTGTGATCTTTAATGTGTGGGTGGTGATTATCATAAAATAGGCACGTAATTCAAGGGTAGTAAATTTCTCTTTCATTGGACCAATGATGTCCTACGTTAAGCATCCAAGTAATGCTTTCAAGATGCTTTCTTATTTCCTCATTCTTTCCTTTATCTATTTGAGTGTAGACTCAATGTCAACAATCTTGTGTTTTACATGGAAAATTTTAGGGGCTAATGTTCGCCCAGTGGGCTAATTTTCCATGATTTTTCCACAAAAAAGATTCTCCAATTTCCAATTTTATAAAAGACGATTCGCCCAAATTTTAGAATATAAAATTATTTTACCTTAAAAATCGCCAACATTATATACAGACTATATATAAAATAATTATAAATTTGATTAATTTTACAAATATATCAATAAACATTTATAATTTGCATATTAGGGATTAGTGAGATTCGCCAATGTTTTAAACTTCAAGAAAATTTTCCATCCTTAAAATTTTCCTTGGTGTTTTAGTTGTAGGCAATCAACATGCTATCTCTTTGCTAGTCCTAAGGTAATGGGGCATATTATTGGGTCATTGGGGTTTCCATGTTATGAGCTTTAATCATGGGACCGCTAAATATTATTTGGAAGGATCGTACTCCACGTATCTCACTACAACAAATGGTGTTAAATGACTTTTCTTAAATATACCCCAAATTATTGTATTATTAGGCACACCCAATGAGCATTATTTAATAGGTGAACCCCAAATCACTATATTAATAAACCCACACAAGAAGTGTTATATAGAAGATATATCTCCATAATTAACATGATTTAAGTAATCCTTTCAAATAGGTCTCCTGCAATAATGTCGATGGGACATAGAAGTTTTTCATTTTTTTTTAACTAATCCTTTATAATTATTTCTCATGGTTTATTATAAGATGGACTTTTTTATATTAAAAAAATATTCAATACTATCCAATGCACCTTATCCAAAAAGGACAACCACATACAACAATTAACTAACTTATATATAGCGTAAGGAGGGAGGTTAGATTAAGACGAGAAATTAAAAGATGTTAAAGTAATTAATTTATATATATATTTTTAATTCTCAACTTGTTAAAACTTCTCATTTTAAAGATTTTTATTCCTAAAACTCAAAATAAAGGACTAATAGGGACTCTTTGTTTTGGATTTCTCATCTAACTCTTGACTTCATTCCTGTAATTGAAATACAAACTAGAGTTATGCTACTTGCAACTCTCCATGTTGGATCTTTACAACTTCAAGCAAGTTTTTTGTATTTTAAGAGCTCTAGATTTATCTTTTGTATGAGAACTTCAGCAACAAGCAGCAAATATAAATAAGCTTGATAACACCATGTAAACGGTTTCTTCAAAAAGATCAAAAGAGTCCATGAAAGAAGTTTTCATTAGACTTTGGTTCTTGAAAAGTCAACTTGATAGGATAGAATAACGGAAAGAAAATGCGTTTTGTCATAGGTCCTTATCGAATCAATTTTTCGGCGCGCTCATAGATTTTGTAATAGTCCTTTATTCAGCATAACACATCGTCTCCACTTCTCTTTTGACTTATGCATTGAAAAAGCGCAAATATTTTGTCGACAAACGTCGTACGCGGTAAAGGCTGACCTGTATACCGCACTGTCGAGGAAAAGTATGCTCCTTCCTTCCGCGTTATCCTTCGCTCCCTGACGTATTGTGAGGGAAGGATCCCCAGCATAAAATATAGTTAATAAAGAGAAAACGCTCATCATGAATTGCGCATCATTGACAATCGGGATAAATTAATAAACGCAATCGGTTCATCCTCGAACCTGCGGAAATTTGATCAATATAAAGTTTAAATATAATCATCTATGGGAAATAAAAAGTATCAAACTAATCCTTTCAGTTGTGAACACAAACCAGAAAAAACTGGCGCCTACAATGTGTTGCAGAAGCTACACTGAAGGTGTTCCTTTCTAGACACTGATGGCCCACATCATACATGATTACCGGACCACTGGATATATTTTCAAACAATCATTATCATTTCATCATCTCCACCACCTCTTTAACCTAATAGGCGGTTGTCTGGTCTATATAATCCCTAAACTCCACTCTCCCATCCCATACCATTCCTCTCCATTCAAATCGCTTGCATTTCCATTGGATTTCGTTGAGATGACAGGAACTCTTCACCATTGTCCTCCTTTCCTGCTCCTCATCGTTTTCTCTATAATTTGCTCATACGCTTACTCTGATCCACATTCTCCATCTGCCAGGCCACCTTTCCAGCCCAATGACAAGCCTTTGCCAAGGCCTCATCCCTCTGTACCCCCACAGCCACACGCGAATCATTCTCCTTACCCTGTTCACAAACCTCCCCAAGATCACATGAAACCACCTACCTTTCCTCCACACCCTATCGATTTTCCCCACCCTCCGCCACTGATTTCCAAACCCCACCCTTCTCCTCCAGGGAAACCCCATTATCCCATTAGACCTCCACCCCGAATTGTACCACTAAATGGCCATGTCCACGTGATGCCACCGTCTGCTCCTCATGATCAGAACCCAAAGCCCACTCCAAACAAACATCAGCCACCTCCCACTCCTATGGATGAGCACAAACCACCTTCTCCTCTCAATCCCAAAATTCCCAGGCATCACAAGATGCAGATACCTACTCCGTTCAACCACCACACGAACAAGCCTATTCATGATGCAAGGCCTGTCCATCCATCGCACGCTCCCAATGTCCACAAATCTCCACCCGCTCATGATCGCCACGGTGGCAGCTTTGCTGTGCCTCCTCCCAAACACCACTAATTAGCGTAAGTTCTTTTGGCTCCTCTACTTTTACATACCAAACACTTATGTCTCTCTCTTGCATACAGTAAGATTCATGTCGTATGCAATATTCAGGTAACAATATTTGAATTTATAATTCATTGGAAATCCTTTAAGTTAAATCATATCGTTTTGCTCATTGTATTGTAGGCTGGTGGCAGAGACGCAACGTTTATATTATAGAGAATAATATGGAGAGTACGCATGTGCAGGAGAGGCGGCTCGGAAACTACTAGCTAAGACAGATAGATATATTGCATAGACTGATCTTGTGATGCCTCTTGCTCTATGCTAAGATCAGATCACAGTGCAAGATCTGTTTTAGAAAACTATGATAAATATTTGTATAATTTGAATAGTTTAAATAGCATAAGTTAGGGTTACTCCGTTGTTATCGTTCGGTTTTTAGTTTTATATAATTTTGCTTCTTAATTGGTCTTGTTCATCGATTTGTGGTAAACTATGTAGTAGTTTGATGTGCCTTTGAGTTGATGTATATCTTTTATTGTGTGAAGCGTGACCGATTAAATTAGTATCAAATAAAACCTGTGAGGGTTTATACTAATAACATTAAGACACGCAAGTTTATAAAGTGTGAAGGGCATTAATATAAAATTACTTTTATGATTTTATACCTGGAATAATAATAAATGAATAAGCAAAAGAGTTTATAGTGAGAGCGTTAGCGTTAATACAATTCATATAATTTGAGTTGTACTTTTAAACGTTTTGTAATTTGTGGTCCACGCGTATTCTAGTGCTATTGTCAATTTTCTTCTTCCTCTTATTTCGGTGATGGTGGATGGTGCATATATTTTCAAAGGATTTATGTATATACTTTTGATGTCTAAGCAGAAACATACGTTTCCTCTTTTAAAATCATAGTTTTAAATCCCCAAGAAAATAGATTATATATATATATACTAAATAGTTAAACGATTTCAAATTTTCCTTATTTTATAAATAAAAAGCTCTTACTAGTTTCTAGTACCTAAAATAATACAATAATATCTTAAAGATAAATACAAATAAAGAAATATCTCTTATTCCTTACTAATCTAAAATTAATGTTTATTTTAGTGTTAATCAATGTTGATAATTATTTATAATTTTTTTTTAAGGGAAGTTCAATTCAAGATAGTTATATTACGAAGTTTTATATAAAGTATAAGATCTAAGTTAACGTTCAAATCCTATAGATTACATTTAGAAATTATAATAATAATGACTAAAATCTACACTATATCACCTAAATAAAAACTCAACCTGATTATCAATTCCTCTGGTTATAAATATAAAAAATCACAATTATATATATAATTTTTTCATGTAACTAAATTATGAGCCATATTAAAAATCCCAATTCATTTAACCGAATAATTGAGTTATAAATATAAAAAATCACAATTATATATATAATATTTTCCATGTAACTAAATTATGACCCATATTAAAAATCCCAATTCATTTAAACGAATAATTGAGTCATCTATAATGATTAGAATTAGATGCCAACGTTACACGGATTTTGTTTGTGGCAAGAAAGTTTGGTTTTCTTTGTAGGATTATGTGTGTGGGACTATAACAGTTTACGAGGGACAAACATGAACAAGCCTGATAACGCCATGTAAGCAACATTGCATGAAAGAACTTTAAGTAGATTTTGGTTAGTCAAAAGTCTACCTAAAATGATAAAATAACGGAAAGAAAAACACATTTCGTCGTCACTTGTTCTTGAAATCAAATCCACTTTTTCCGCGTGGTCATCAACATAACTTTTGCGAAATAATATCGACCTCACACACCGTCCCCACTTATGTTTGACTTGTGCATTAAAAGATCCAAAAAATATCGACATAACAAACCGTCCCCACTTCTGTTTGACTTGTGCATTAAAGAATCCAAATATTTTATCGACAAACTTCTGGTCGGTCGCCGTAAAAGTTAAGGTTAAGTGAGGAAAGGAGAAGCAGAATGTCCCCACCACCAAGTACGGTTAATAAATAGAATATGTCATCAGAACAGATGCGTCAGCAATGAAGAAAGTCCTATCCAAGGACATCAAGAAACCAGAAGAAGCAAAGTTTGCCAGATGGCAGGCGCTCTTTGCAAATTTTGATTTTTCCATTCAGCACATCAAAGGAAAGGAAAATTGTCTTCCTGACTTTCTCAGCAGGGAATACCTTGAACAAAATATAGCACATATCATGATGATTATTACTGAGTGGGACCAGCATCAAAAACAAGAGGTTTTGAGAACCATTCCAGATAATCAAGACTGGGATACATACAGAGACAATTGGAGACCCACATGGCAATTAAGGAACACAAAAGTCCTTGATGCCAACTTACAGCCTCACACTGATCTCCAGCATTATGTACCTGAAAGAAAGGTGTACCCAAAGGGCAGAAAATGGATCCATGATATGATGTATGACAAAGCAAACGCAGATGCTGGAACCGCAAGACGGGCCCTGGAAACGAATTTTCATGACATTGGATGTATCTGGCACCATGGAGGCCGTGACACAGGAATCTATGAAAGCTATTATTGCATCTACCGAACCAGAGACTTGTGGATCAACCAACCCCAAGTCCAACCATGTGCTCGATGGCCCAGAAATGATCCCAAAGTAATGTTCCCTGACACAGTTTATGATTTTTCAGATTATAAAAAGTTGTGGTGGGACTTCATGAATGTTGATGACAGAGAAGAAACCCATTACACAAAGTTGAAATTCAGTACAATGGCAGCATCCCAGAAAAATCTACAATGTGAATGGTTTCAGAATTGGTGGACAGATTACGGTGTTAGCAGAACAGCCATGGACCCAGTATATCATGAAAGATATGAAAGAAAATACTGTCACAGATGTTTTGAGTACAACATTGGGGAATGTTTTCATCGTATATACAGCACAGTCAAAGAAATGACAGTCCAAGAGTGGGATCCTTTTCACATGACAAATTATTCCCTCCAGGAATACATGAGAGAGCACTTAGAGTGGTATGTCTTAACCAAAGTCCAGCATCAAATCATACTGGGTAAACCCATGATAGTCCGGAGGATTTATACAAAGGCATGTGATGATCTATTTTATAAAAGAAACAGATTCCCTGATCTGACTGTATTCTGATTTCGTACCAGTCACAAGGGCTTAATTGTGACCAGAGTTCCCGTGGGCTTTACTGTTTAAAAGCTTCCACAGTGTAAATAATCTTATCTAGTCTTTTCTCGTGGACTTTTTGTACAAAAGTATCCACTGTGTAAGATATCCATAATGTCCGAATCTACTTTACAGACTATATTTCATGCGTTACCCGGAAGCAATTATTCGGTCTGTTTTATGGACCCGAATATTTGTGCGGACGTCGCTCTGATAAAGACTGAAAAGTAATGATTCTTTAAGCTTTAAGTCATTTCTGTCCGACCAACAGTAATGTTTGTCCCCCCTTCTCATCCTATATAAGAAGGGTAAGGTTCATTTGTTGGGCATCGACATTTTGAGAGTTTTTGCGTGTGTGTGTTTTGAGTCGAGTGTTCTCCTGCTCTGCATCTGCGGACATCTAGTCTGATCTGCTTGCAACACGAGAAATCACTCAAAGTCCTTAGTTGGTTTGAGAAGCCTGCGTATCAGTGTGCTCGGCACTGGTAAGAACCTAAAGTGGCCGAACCATTAGAAGAGTCAAGTGTTTGGGTGTTAAGTTTGATTCTGAGACAGAGCCTATACCTCGCCAGGAGCCTCCGGTAGTAACTTGCTCAATTTTGAGCTGTGAAAAGTCCGGTAAATGCGAGATTAGTCTATCTCTGTATAGAATCCATTTCTATAAAAGCTCTGTAAGAATTTTCTCCATTCTGAAATAAAATGAGTATGCCATTCTGTTATTGAGTACCTCTGTGTGTTTATAAGTCCGCTGTGGTAGTAGTTTTCTCTGTGCTTTCATCCCAAGTTCGCAGGAGGTTCGCCAAAAGATCGAAGGGACACCAAGGCCATTTGAAGGCATGGATGCCGCTATTGAGGTCGTCAGAGTGTGAAAGATCCAAGTAGGTTCGTCACTGGTTCATCAGGAGTTGGCCACCAGAGAAATACGAAGAGACACAGAGAAAGAGCAAGCTCGTGACAGGAGCCCCTGCTGGAAATTGGTATCAGAGCCAGTAACGTCTGGTTCTAAAAGGTTGGTACTCAGATCTATATTGTTTTAAGTGAGAATGGAGCCATTCAGAAAGTCTGTTTCATTTAGAGAGCTTGAAGAAGATTCACATCCAGAAGAAAATCCTCTTAAAGAAATGTTTGAAAATAGTTCAAGTAGAACCTTAAACTCTGCTGAACTTACTTATGAGGAATTTCAGCCTTCTGCAAGATGGGCTTTACCAGATATAACACCATCTGAAGTTTATAGTGATTTAGCTCCTTTTCATTTAATTGCTGCATCAAGAATTAGTATTAAAGAGTCTGTTAGTCAAGTTCAGGAGAACTCTGAGAGTATTCAGACAATACCACTGTTAAATCCTCAGGCTTTACAAGCAGAAGCAAAAAAGTTAAAAACAAATTATCTGCACCTTGGTTGCATTCGGGTTGGCATCAATCCTTTGGTCCATAAAGGATTAAAAACATTTGTGCTTGCTACTGTTAGAGATCTAACGCACAACAGATATACAGATTCTATAATCGGAGGGATTGTAGCTCCTTTGTCTGATGGCCCTGTATACTTTGATTGTTTCCCAAACTTTTCTATATATGTGTTTGATGAAACCATTAAAGATATCTTACAGCTGCAAATCCATACTACTGGTTTTGATATGAAGAGAAAGAGGAACAATATAGCCATCCAGACCAAAGCCTGTTTCAGACATACCAACACTTTATGGCCAGCAATCCGTCATACTCCCAGTCGAGATTCCAAATCAAGTGTGGTAGTTAAAACTGACCCAAAGAACCAAAAGATTGAACATCTATTGATAAAATGGGAAGATCTGCAATTCCCTGAACATTGGGTTGTAAACCACCCCAGGCCACAAATTCCGCGAAATATCACTTCTGCCAACATAACTGAAAATGCTTCCAATGCAGTCATATCCTTTCCTCGCAGGTCAACTATTGATCGGAGAAGAATAGAAGCTGCTTGTAAAACATCCAAATACTACAGAGATCCTTCCACTGTTGATACCGCCTGCTCATCATCATCCTTTTCTTCTTGTAAACATCCACAGCTTTTCGAATTAGCTCAGCTTGTTAATTTTTCTTCTTTAGAAGTAAAATGTCCGGATTGTACAAATGTCATAAATCTGCTTACTCTAGCCGAACAGAATGTTCATTTGCACCATAATCCTCGCACTGGTGTTGCTCCTCCATCCACTTCTATCAGCTCATGCCCGAATCCTAAATGTTCTGATATTCCTTTCCCACATGAGCCTGAGCCCGATTCAGATCATGTTCTCATGATCCATTCTATAGAAGAAGAAGACCCTAGGCTTACTCAGATGATTTGCTTAATGAGACCAGCAAAGCCAAGGTATGGGTTGGGGAAACTTGAGCAATCAGAACTGATTCCAGAATGCAGATTCAAACAGATTCCTTCTGACTGTAAAAGGCCTGCAGTCATGGAAATGCATAAGTTTTTTGCACTTATGGATGGATGCTTAAAATCACAAATCAGTTCTAAATGGATGAAAGAAATGTTGAATTGGGATTTGTATACAAATCCTCAAGCAGATGAATTTGACCAAGGATATACCCCAGATTAGAAAAGAAAGTTAGCCACAGACTGGAAACATTATATGGAAGTAAATAATGTCTGGATATCTTTCTACTCATGGAAAGATAAAATTGCTCCTATAAATGTTTTAACTGGTACTACTTCTAGCAGTATCACTGATAAGCATGGATGGACTGCAATTGATGGATCCACAGTTGAAACCCCTACTACTTTTCCCCCATATAAAGGAATCATCTTGGGAGAAATGACAAATGCAGCCAAAGCCATTCCCCTGGTTCAAAAAGATGATAATGCCTTAGGAATTGATGGTAGAATTCAAAAGGCTAGTGAACAGTTAAATTGGACCAATACTGCTCTAAAGGGTCTAGAAATGAATGTGGCTAAAGCAGAAGATGTAAAGAAGCAAGTGGATATTGTACAGTCTTCACTTAATTGTGTAAATTCTTGTTTGAATAATTTACAATTTGATTCCAGCATGACTTGTTCTTACACCAAGGAATCATTGAATAAGATTGAAGAAATAGGAGAAAACTTAGTTGGACATATTGATGTAACTAAGACACTCCTTACTGGGTTAAATGAGAAATTTGAAAGGATGCAGGTCACAAAAGTTGAAAAGCCAGTTCCAAATTCTTTCCTGGTAAAAAGAAATATAAAGATTGAGAATCCAATAAGGAATGTACAGAAATTCCCTCTACTGTTCCCCAAAGAAACCACCTTAAAGACTGATGAGTCTGAACACATCAGTATTGCTTCCTTATTCAGGGAACCAGAAACAGAAGAACAAAAATCTCAGGAAACACAAATCCTCCCAATCTATGAGCCTCTTGAACATAGATTTTCCAGATATTCTGCTCCTGACATAGAAGGGAAGGGAAAATTGCCTGAAGCCCATACTTTCTTTCCTGATTCTCACAGAGAATGGAACATAGACAACATGAGCATTGGCCAAATTCGCAAGATGATTGATTTAATGTATACTGAATATAAACTCATGTGTCTTAGAGGAAAATCAGAGGTAGATGCTTGCAGAACCATCATCCAATGTTTTACAGGTACTCTTCTCAGATGGTGGGAAACTGAATCTTCTCCTAAACTTATTGAGACCATGGAAGCAGAAGTGCTCAAGGATGAAAAAGGAGATGTTATTCATAATCCTGATGGTACTGTAATAAGCAATATGATTGGTGCGCTAACATCAATGATTCTAGAACATTGGTGTGGCTGTGAGACAGAAATTGCCAACAAACATGAGGTCATTTTGATGAACCTCAAATGTCATAAGATGTCTCAATTTGATGATTTCCATAGAGATTGGATGCAGCGAATCTATGAGGTGAAAGATTCCAAAAACTTGCTCTGGAAGCAGGTATATCTAGCTGCTCTACCCTCTAGATTTGTTGACTATATTAGATTGCAAGAAATTTTTCAGTTACCTTTTGAGTCTTATACATGGGGAGAGATTTATTCCCTTATTACAAAGACACTGGTAAGTCTTTGTACCAGCTCAAAGGTAAACAAGTCTTTGGAAAAACTGTCCAGGCTACCAGATAGAAAGTCCATTTGCAGCAAATATGGACTGACAATAGATGACCCATTGGTCAAAAAGAGAAAGTCTAGGAAGAGGGCCAAAAGAGAATTCAAAGAGACTTTCTACAAAAATCGAAGGGATTATCCAAAAAATAAAAGGAAGTATTCTACAAGGGATAAAAGCCATAAAAAGAAGGGCCACTATAAATTTATCCCAAAAACCCATTATTATACTCCTTCTGACATCCATTTGCATACATCCAAGCAAGACAAATGGAACAAAATTACTTGCTGGTTGTGTGGCCAGACTGGGCATACAGCTTCAAGATGTCCCCAAGGGGAAGAATCAAAGCTTAACAAGGGAAAAAAGACAGCTGTTTATGCTCAAAAGGCCAAACAGGTTAAGAAAGAGCATTCAGGCCCAAGCTTTTGCCTGAGATGCAAATCAAGGACCCATGCTACAGAAAGGTGCCCAAATCTTATTATCAAAGACTCAACCCAGCAGCACCAATTAGAGGAATCATCTCTTGATTCTTTTAGCACTTCAGAAGAAGAATTTCAAGTTAATATGGGCCAGTATACTGATTCTGAATCATCTGAATGTTCTTGCTCTAATTCAGAAGAATGTGCATGTCATATATTTTATGAAGATGATTCTGAGCTTTTGTACAGTTCCAGCGAAGAAGAAAGAACAAAGCCTCCTAAAGAGAAAGTCCTAATGGCATCTGCTGAAGAAGAAGCAGAAATGAAGATTTTATCACATATTAGGACAATGGAAGAAGGAGCCATGAAGAACCGCCTGATAGAAGCATTCACAGATCAGCTTAAATCAAAAGCCTCAAAAGAATCAGGTAAGAAACCTTTGTTTGTCGATGCATCCTATGAAAGGAACACTAAGTCTTTCCAAATGCATCACCAGAAACCGGGGAAAGTAAGATCCCTGACTTTGGGAGAAGTGAGTGGTGAAATTCACCAGCTCAAAGCAGAAATTTCTGCAATCAAAGCTCAAATTGCAGAAATTAAGAAAGGCAAGGAGATTCAAGAAGAAAAAGAAGAAGAATCCTGGAACACAACAGCCCATAGACAAGAAATTCAGGTTGCTGAAGGAAGGTCAGACCCAAACTTTGGCTTTCAAGATATGAGATTGTTTACCATCACATATCAGCAACATCATGTCAAGGTAAAAATCTGTATCCAAGGCCAGATATTTTTCATGACTGCATTATTAGATTCTGGTGCAGATATTAATATTCTTAACATCAGAAATGTTCCAGCAAAATATTGGGTCTCTGCTGAAAGAGAAGTTGTAGGCCTAGGGAATAAGAAACTGAAATATGAAATTCCTAGAGCTTCACTATGTTTTGAGACCCACTGTGTATACATGAAGTTTGCCATAGCAGACATCCCTGTTGATTGTATATTAGGGAATGTTTTTTTTAGCTGCAGTGGAACCTCATGGCTCAGCCAGATTGAAAGGAGGTAGAGCTGGTTATTTCATTTCTGTACCCACATCTAAAGGAAGAAGAAGAAGAATTGAGCTTCCTTATGTTTCAACTCCAAGAGTTTCTACAATGGTTCAAGCCATGCAGAAATTAGACAAAGCAGAATCTTTGCTATCAGATCTTAAAGATCTAAAAAGCACATTGAGAGTAGAAGAACAGCTGAAACTACCCCAAATCAAAAGAAGAATCCAAGAACTGAAAGGAAAACTGGAAGAAAAATGTTGTTCAGAAGAGCCAAATGCTTTTTGGCACAGAAAGCAACATACCATTAAGTTGCCCTATAAAGAAGGATACACAGGAAAGCCCTGTAAAAGCAGAGCGATCCCTATGAGCCAAGAATACAGAGAACTATGCCAAAAAGAAATTCAGCAATTGCTCAATAGAGGATTGATCAGAGAATCCACTAGCCCCTGGAATTGCTATGGATTCTATCTAAACAAAAGAGCTGAACAAATTAGAGGTATCCCTAGACTTGTAATAAATTACAAGCCTCTAAATTCAGTTTTGGCTGATGATACTTATCCCATTCCACATAAAGGAGACTTGATCAGAAGAATTGCAGGGGCAAAAATATTTTCAAAATTTGATTTAAAAGCAGGATTTTGGCAAGTTGCCATTAATGAGGAAGATAAGTTCAAAACTGCTTTTAGTATTCCTGCAGGGCACTATGAATGGAATGTCATGCCATTCGGTCTTAAAAATGCTCCTTCAAAGTTTCAAAAGGTCATGGATGATATTTTTAAACCATATTTTGATTGGTTACTTGTATATATTGATGATGTTTTAATTTTTTCCAAAAATATTGATGATCACTTCAAGCATGTAAATATTTTCATGAAGTTGGTCAAGAAAAATGGGCTTGTGCTTAGTAAAAAGAAAATAGAAGTATTTCAGACTTCTATAAAGTTCTTAGGCCACCAGATTTCTAATGGACAAATCTCTCTGCAACAACATGCCATTGACTTTGCAGACAAATTTCCAGATGTCTTAAAAGACAAGACACAACTGCAAAGGTTCCTTGGCTGCCTAAATTATGTAAGCAGTTTTTATCAAGACTGTGCCAGTGACAAGAAAGTGCTGAATAAGCGGCTTGGAAAAAATCCCCCTCAATGGTCAGATGCCCATACCAGAGCAGTGCAAGAAATCAAAGCAAAGGTAAAGTCCTTGCCTATACTGTACATAGCAGATGATGAGGCATTCAAAATAGTTGAATCTGACGCCAGTTGAATCTTCTTCAAACTCTCAAAATGTCGATGCCCAACAAATGAACCTTACCCTTCTTATATAGGATGAGAAGGGGGGACAAACATTACTGTTGGTCGGACAGAAATGACTTAAAGCTTAAAGAATCATTACTTTTCAGTCTTTATCAGAGCGACGTCCGCACAAATATTCGGGTCCATAAAACAGACCGAATAATTGCTTCCGGGTAACGCATGAGATATAGTCTGTAAAGTAGATTCGGACATTATGGATATCTTACACAGTGGATACTTTTGTACAAAAAGTCCACGAGAAAAGACTAGATAAGATTATTTACACTGTGGAAGCTTTTAAACAGTAAAGCCCACGGGAACTCTGGTCACAATTAAGCCCTTGTGACTGGTACGAAATCAGAATACAGTCAGATCAGGGAATCTGTTTCTTTTATAAAATAGATCATCACATGCCTTTGTATAAATCCTCCGGACTATCATGGGTTTACCCAGTATGATTTGATGCTGGACTTTGGTTAAGACATACCACTCTAAGTGCTCTCTCATGTATTCCTGGAGGGAATAATTTGTCATGTGAAAAGGATCCCACTCTTGGACTGTCATTTCTTTGACTGTGCTGTATATACGATGAAAACATTCCCCAATGTTGTACTCAAAACATCTGTGACAGTATTTGCTTTCATATCTTTCATGATATACTGGGTCCATGGCTGTTCTGCTAACACCGTAATCTGTCCACCAATTCTGAAACCATTCACATTGTAGATTTTTCTGGGATGCTGCCATTGTACTGAATTTCAACTTTGTGTAATGGGTTTCTTCTCTGTCATCAACATTCATGAAGTCCCACCACAACTTTTTATAATCTGAAAAATCATAAACTGTGTCAGGGAACATTACTTTGGGATCATTTCTAGGCCATCGAGCACATGGTTGGACTTGGGGTTGGTTGATCCACAAGTCTCTGGTTCGGTAGATGCAATAATAGCTTTCATAGATTCCTGTGTCACGGCCTCCATGGTGCCAGATACATCCAATGTCATGAAAATTCGTTTCCAGGGCCCGTCTTGCGGTTCTAGCATCTGCTTTTGCTTTGTCATACATCATATCATGGATCCATTTTCTGCCCTTTGGGTACACCTTTCTTTCAGGTACATAATGCTGGAGATCAGTGTGAGGCTGTAAGTTGGCATCAAGGACTTTTGTGTTCCTTAATTGCCATGTGGGTCTCCAATTGTCTCTGTATGTATCCCAGTCTTGATTATCTGGAATGGTTCTCAAAACCTCTTGTTTTTGATGCTGGTCCCACTCAGTAATAATCATCATGATATGTGCTATATTTTGTTCAAGGTATTCCCTGCTGAGAAAGTCAGGAAGACAATTTTCCTTTCCTTTGATGTGCTGAATGGAAAAATCAAAATTTGCAAAGAGCGCCTGCCATCTGGAAAACTTTGCTTCTTCTGGTTTCTTGATGTCCTTGGATAGGACTTTCTTCATTGCTGACGCATCTGTTCTGAGAAGAAAAGGCTTGTTTATTAGATATACTGCAAACTTGCTGATGCAATTCCATGCAGCTTTCACTTCTCTCTCAATAACAGAATAATTCTGTTCTGCTGGGTTCCATACTCCTGAGGCAAACTGTACTACTTGTTCTTCTTTGTCAACTTTTTGTTTTAGAATCCCTCCCCAGCCTATGTCACTGGCGTCAGATTCAACTATTTTGAATGCCTCATCATCTGCTATGTACAGTATAGGCAAGGACTTTACCTTTGCTTTGATTTCTTGCACTGCTCTGGTATGGGCATCTGACCATTGAGGGGGATTTTTTCCAAGCCGCTTATTCAGCACTTTCTTGTCACTGGCACAGTCTTGATAAAAACTGCTTACATAATTTAGGCAGCCAAGGAACCTTTGCAGTTGTGTCTTGTCTTTTAAGACATCTGGAAATTTGTCTGCAAAGTCAATGGCATGTTGTTGTAGAGAGATTTGTCCATTAGAAATCTGGTGGCCTAAGAACTTTATAGAAGTCTGAAATACTTCTATTTTCTTTTTACTAAGCACAAGCCCATTTTTCTTGACCAACTTCATGAAAATATTTACATGCTTGAAGTGATCATCAATATTTTTGGAAAAAATTAAAACATCATCAATATATACAAGTAACCAATCAAAATATGGTTTAAAAATATCATCCATGACCTTTTGAAACTTTGAAGGAGCATTTTTAAGACCGAATGGCATGACATTCCATTCATAGTGCCCTGCAGGAATACTAAAAGCAATTTTGAACTTATCTTCCTCATTAATGGCAACTTGCCAAAATCCTGCTTTTAAATCAAATTTTGAAAATATTTTTGCCCCTGCAATTCTTCTGATCAAGTCTCCTTTATGTGGAATGGGATAAGTATCATCAGCCAAAACTGAATTTAGAGGCTCGTAATTTATTACAAGTCTAGGGATACCTCTAATTTGTTCAGCTCTTTTGTTTACATAGAATCCATAGCAATTCCAGGGGCTAGTGGATTCTCTGATCAATCCTCTGTTGAGCAATTGCTGAATTTCTTTTTGGCATAGTTCTCTGTATTCTTGGCTCATAGGGATCGCTCTGCTTTTACAGGGCTTTCCTGTGTATCCTTCTTTATAGGGCAACTTAATGGTATGTTGCTTTCTGTGCCAAAAAGCATTTGGCTCTTCTGAACAACATTTTTCTTCCAGTTTTCCTTTCAGTTCTTGGATTCTTCTTTTGATTTGGGGTAGTTTCAGCTGTTCTTCTACTCTCAATGTGCTTTTTAGATCTTTAAGATCTGATAGCAAAGATTCTGCTTTGTCTAATTTCTGCATGGCTTGAACCATTGTAGAAACTCTTGGAGTTGAAACATAAGGAAGCTCAATTCTTCTTCTTCTTCCTTTAGATGTGGGTACAGAAATGAAATAACCAGCTCTACCTCCTTTCAATCTGGCTGAGCCATGAGGTTCCACTGCAGCTAAAAAAACATTCCCTAATATACAATCAACAGGGATGTCTGCTATGGCAAACTTCATGTATACACAGTGGGTCTCAAAACATAGTGAAGCTCTAGGAATTTCATATTTCAGTTTCTTATTCCCTAGGCCTACAACTTCTCTTTCAGCAGAGACCCAATATTTTGCTGGAACATTTCTGATGTTAAGAATATTAATATCTGCACCAGAATCTAATAATGCAGTCATGAAAAATATCTGGCCTTGGATACAGATTTTTACCTTGACATGATGTTGCTGATATGTGATGGTAAACAATCTCATATCTTGAAAGCCAAAGTTTGGGTCTGACCTTCCTTCAGCAACCTGAATTTCTTGTCTATGGGCTGTTGTGTTCCAGGATTCTTCTTCTTTTTCTTCTTGAATCTCCTTGCCCTTCTTAATTTCTGCAATTTGAGCTTTGATTGCAGAAATTTCTGCTTTGAGCTGGTGAATTTCACCACTCACTTCTCCCAAAGTCAGGGATCTTACTTTCCCCGGTTTCTGGTGATGCATTTGGAAAGACTTAGTGTTCCTTTCATAGGATGCATCGACAAACAAAGGTTTCTTACCTGATTCTTTTGAGGCTTTTGATTTAAGCTGATCTGTGAATGCTTCTATCAGGCGGTTCTTCATGGCTCCTTCTTCCATTGTCCTAATATGTGATAAAATCTTCATTTCTGCTTCTTCTTCAGCAGATGCCATTAGGACTTTCTCTTTAGGAGGCTTTGTTCTTTCTTCTTCGCTGGAACTGTACAAAAGCTCAGAATCATCTTCATAAAATATATGACATGCACATTCTTCTGAATTAGAGCAAGAACATTCAGATGATTCAGAATCAGTATACTGGCCCATATTAACTTGAAATTCTTCTTCTGAAGTGCTAAAAGAATCAAGAGATGATTCCTCTAATTGGTGCTGCTGGGCTGAGTCTTTGATAATAAGATTTGGGCACCTTTCTGTAGCATGGGTCCTTGATTTGCATCTCAGGCAAAAGCTTGGGCCTGAATGCTCTTTCTTAACCTGTTTGGCCTTTTGAGCATAAACAGCTGTCTTTTTTCCCTTGTTAAGCTTTGATTCTTCCCCTTGGGGACATCTTGAAGCTGTATGCCCAGTCTGGCCACACAACCAGCAAGTAATTTTGTTCCATTTGTCTTGCTTGGATGTATGCAAATGGATGTCAGAAGGAGTATAATAATGGGTTTTTGGGATAAATTTATAGTGGCCCTTCTTTTTATGGCTTTTATCCCTTGTAGAATACTTCCTTTTATTTTTTGGATAATCCCTTCGATTTTTGTAGAAAGTCTCTTTGAATTCTCTTTTGGCCCTCTTCCTAGACTTTCTCTTTTTGACCAATGGGTCATCTATTGTCAGTCCATATTTGCTGCAAATGGACTTTCTATCTGGTAGCCTGGACAGTTTTTCCAAAGACTTGTTTACCTTTGAGCTGGTACAAAGACTTACCAGCAGGGGCTCCTGTCACGAGCTTGCTCTTTCTCTGTGTCTCTTCGTATTTCTCTAGTGGCCAACTCCTGATGAACCAGTGACGAACCTACTTGGATCTTTCACACTCTGACGACCTCAATAGCGGCATCCATGCCTTCAAATGGCCTTGGTGTCCCTTCGATCTTTTGGCGAACCTCCTGCGAACTTGGGATGAAAGCACAGAGAAAACTACTACCACAGCGGACTTATAAACACACAGAGGTACTCAATAACAGAATGGCATACTCATTTTATTTCAGAATGGAGAAAATTCTTACAGAGCTTTTATAGAAATGGATTCTATACAGAGATAGACTAATCTCGCATTTACCGGACTTTTCACAGCTCAAAATTGAGCAAGTTACTACCGGAGGCTCCTGGCGAGGTATAGGCTCTGTCTCAGAATCAAACTTAACACCCGAACACTTGACTCTTCTAATGGTTCGGCCACTTTAGGTTCTTACCAGTGCCGAGCACACTGATACGCAGGCTTCTCAAACCAACTAAGGACTTTGAGTGATTTCTCGTGTTGCAAGCAGATCAGACTAGATGTCCGCAGATGCAGAGCAGGAGAACACTCGACTCAAAACACACACACGCAAAAACTCTCAAAATGCCGATGCCCAACAAATGAACCTTACCCTTCTTATATAGGATGAGAAGGGGGACAAACATTACTGTTGGTCGGACAGAAATGACTTAAAGCTTAAAGAATCATTACTTTTCAGTCTTTATCAGAGCGACGTCCGCACAAATATTCGGGTCCATAAAACAGACCGAATAATTGCTTCCGGGTAACGCATGAGATATAGTCTGTAAAGTAGATTCGGACATTATGGATATCTTACACAGTGGATACTTTTGTACAAAAAGTCCACGGGAAAAGACTAGATAAGATTATTTACACTGTGGAAGCTTTTAAACAGTAAAGCCCACGGGAACTCTGGTCACAATTAAGCCCTTGTGACTGGTACGAAATCAGAATACAGTCAGATCAGGGAATCTGTTTCTTTTATAAAATAGATCATCACATGCCTTTGTATAAATCCTCCGGACTATCATGGGTTTACCCAGTATGATTTGATGCTGGACTTTGGTTAAGACATACCACTCTAAGTGCTCTCTCATGTATTCCTGGAGGGAATAATTTGTCATGTGAAAAGGATCCCACTCTTGGACTGTCATTTCTTTGACTGTGCTGTATATACGATGAAAACATTCCCCAATGTTGTACTCAAAACATCTGTGACAGTATTTTCTTTCATATCTTTCATGATATACTGGGTCCATGGCTGTTCTGCTAACACCGTAATCTGTCCACCAATTCTGAAACCATTCACATTGTAGATTTTTCTGGGATGCTGCCATTGTACTGAATTTCAACTTTGTGTAATGGGTTTCTTCTCTGTCATCAACATTCATGAAGTCCCACCACAACTTTTTATAATCTGAAAAATCATAAACTGTGTCAGGGAACATTACTTTGGGATCATTTCTGGGCCATCGAGCACATGGTTGGACTTGGGGTTGGTTGATCCACAAGTCTCTGGTTCGGTAGATGCAATAATAGCTTTCATAGATTCCTGTGTCACGGCCTCCATGGTGCCAGATACATCCAATGTCATGAAAATTCGTTTCCAGGGTCCGTCTTGCGGTTCCAGCATCTGCTTTTGCTTTGTCATACATCATATCATGGATCCATTTTCTGCCCTTTGGGTACACCTTTCTTTCAGGTACATAATGCTGGAGATCAGTGTGAGGCTGTAAGTTGGCATCAAGGACTTTTGTGTTCCTTAATTGCCATGTGGGTCTCCAATTGTCTCTGTATGTATCCCAGTCTTGATTATCTGGAATGGTTCTCAAAACCTCTTGTTTTTGATGCTGGTCCCACTCAGTAATAATCATCATGATATGTGCTATATTTTGTTCAAGGTATTCCCTGCTGAGAAAGTCAGGAAGACAATTTTCCTTTCCTTTGATGTGCTGAATGGAAAAATCAAAATTTGCAAAGAGCGCCTGCCATCTGGCAAACTTTGCTTCTTCTGGTTTCTTGATGTCCTTGGATAGGACTTTCTTCATTGCTGACGCATCTGTTCTGAGAAGAAAAGGCTTGTTTATTAGATATACTGCAAACTTGCTGATGCAATTCCATGCAGCTTTCACTTCTCTCTCAATAACAGAATAATTCTGTTCTGCTGGGTTCCATACTCCTGAGGCAAACTGTACTACTTGTTCTTCTTTGTCAACTTTTTGTTTTAGAATCCCTCCCCAGCCTATGTCACTGGCGTCAGATTCAACTATTTTGAATGCCTCATCATCTGCTATGTACAGTATAGGCAAGGACTTTACCTTTGCTTTGATTTCTTGCACTGCTCTGGTATGGGCATCTGACCATTGAGGGGGATTTTTTCCAAGCCGCTTATTCAGCACTTTCTTGTCACTGGCACAGTCTTGATAAAAACTGCTTACATAATTTAGGCAGCCAAGGAACCTTTGCAGTTGTGTCTTGTCTTTTAAGACATCTGGAAATTTGTCTGCAAAGTCAATGGCATGTTGTTGCAGAGAGATTTGTCCATTAGAAATCTGGTGGCCTAAGAACTTTATAGAAGTCTGAAATACTTCTATTTTCTTTTTACTAAGCACAAGCCCATTTTTCTTGACCAACTTCATGAAAATATTTACATGCTTGAAGTGATCATCAATATTTTTGGAAAAAATTAAAACATCATCAATATATACAAGTAACCAATCAAAATATGGTTTAAAAATATCATCCATGACCTTTTGAAACTTTGAAGGAGCATTTTTAAGACCGAATGGCATGACATTCCATTCATAGTGCCCTGCAGGAATACTAAAAGCAGTTTTGAACTTATCTTCCTCATTAATGGCAACTTGCCAAAATCTTGCTTTTAAATCAAATTTTGAAAATATTTTTGCCCCTGCAATTCTTCTGATCAAGTCTCCTTTATGTGGAATGGGATAAGTATCATCAGCCAAAACTGAATTTAGAGGCTTGTAATTTATTACAAGTCTAGGGATACCTCTAATTTGTTCAGCTCTTTTGTTTACATAGAATCCATAGCAATTCCAGGGGCTAGTGGATTCTCTGATCAATCCTCTGTTGAGCAATTGCTGAATTTCTTTTTGGCATAGTTCTCTGTATTCTTGGCTCATAGGGATCGCTCTGCTTTTACAGGGCTTTCCTGTGTATCCTTCTTTATAGGGCAACTTAATGGTATGTTGCTTTCTGTGCCAAAAAGCATTTGGCTCTTCTGAACAACATTTTTCTTCCAGTTTTCCTTTCAGTTCTTGGATTCTTCTTTTGATTTGGGGTAGTTTCAGCTGTTCTTCTACTCTCAATGTGCTTTTTAGATCTTTAAGATCTGATAGCAAAGATTCTGCTTTGTCTAATTTCTGCATGGCTTGAACCATTGTAGAAACTCTTGGAGTTGAAACATAAGGAAGCTCAATTCTTCTTCTTCTTCCTTTAGATGTGGGTACAGAAATGAAATAACCAGCTCTACCTCCTTTCAATCTGGCTGAGCCATGAGGTTCCACTGCAGCTAAAAAAGCATTCCCTAATATACAATCAACAGGGATGTCTGCTATGGCAAACTTCATGTATACACAGTGGGTCTCAAAACATAGTGAAGCTCTAGGAATTTCATATTTCAGTTTCTTATTCCCTAGGCCTACAACTTCTCTTTCAGCAGAGACCCAATATTTTGCTGGAACATTTCTGATGTTAAGAATATTAATATCTGCACCAGAATCTAATAATGCAGTCATGAAAAATATCTGGCCTTGGATACAGATTTTTACCTTGACATGATGTTGCTGATATGTGATGGTAAACAATCTCATATCTTGAAAGCCAAAGTTTGGGTCTGACCTTCCTTCAGCAACCTGAATTTCTTGTCTATGGGCTGTTGTGTTCCAGGATTCTTCTTCTTTTTCTTCTTGAATCTCCTTGCCTTTCTTAATTTCTGCAATTTGAGCTTTGATTGCAGAAATTTCTGCTTTGAGCTGGTGAATTTCACCACTCACTTCTCCCAAAGTCAGGGATCTTACTTTCCCCGGTTTCTGGTGATGCATTTGGAAAGACTTAGTGTTCCTTTCATAGGATGCATCGACAAACAAAGGTTTCTTACCTGATTCTTTTGAGGCTTTTGATTTAAGCTGATCTGTGAATGCTTCTATCAGGCGGTTCTTCATGGCTCCTTCTTCCATTGTCCTAATATGTGATAAAATCTTCATTTCTGCTTCTTCTTCAGCAGATGCCATTAGGACTTTCTCTTTAGGAGGCTTTGTTCTTTCTTCTTCGCTGGAACTGTACAAAAGCTCAGAATCATCTTCATAAAATATATGACATGCACATTCTTCTGAATTAGAGCAAGAACATTCAGATGATTCAGAATCAGTATACTGGCCCATATTAACTTGAAATTCTTCTTCTGAAGTGCTAAAAGAATCAAGAGATGATTCCTCTAATTGGTGCTGCTGGGCTGAGTCTTTGATAATAAGATTTGGGCACCTTTCTGTAGCATGGGTCCTTGATTTGCATCTCAGGCAAAAGCTTGGGCCTGAATGCTCTTTCTTAACCTGTTTGGCCTTTTGAGCATAAACAACTGTCTTTTTTCCCTTGTTAAGCTTTGATTCTTCCCCTTGGGGACATCTTGAAGCTGTATGCCCAGTCTGGCCACACAACCAGCAAGTAATTTTGTTCCATTTGTCTTGCTTGGATGTATGCAAATGGATGTCAGAAGGAGTATAATAATGGGTTTTTGGGATAAATTTATAGTGGCCCTTCTTTTTATGGCTTTTATCCCTTGTAGAATACTTCCTTTTATTTTTTGGATAATCCCTTCGATTTTTGTAGAAAGTCTCTTTGAATTCTCTTTTGGCCCTCTTCCTAGACTTTCTCTTTTTGACCAATGGGTCATCTATTGTCAGTCCATATTTGCTGCAAATGGACTTTCTATCTGGTAGCCTGGACAGTTTTTCCAAAGACTTGTTTACCTTTGAGCTGGTACAAAGACTTACCAGTGTCTTTGTAATAAGGGAATAAATCTCTCCCCATGTATAAGACTCAAAAGGTAACTGAAAAATTTCTTGCAATCTAATATAGTCAACAAATCTAGAGGGTAGAGCAGCTAGATATACCTGCTTCCAGAGCAAGTTTTTGGAATCTTTCACCTCATAGATTCGCTGCATCCAATCTCTATGGAAATCATCAAATTGAGACATCTTATGACATTTGAGGTTCATCAAAATGACCTCATGTTTGTTGGCAATTTCTGTCTCACAGCCACACCAATGTTCTAGAATCATTGATGTTAGCGCACCAATCATATTGCTTATTACAGTACCATCAGGATTATGAATAACATCTCCTTTTTCATCCTTGAGCACTTCTGCTTCCATGGTCTCAATAAGTTTAGGAGAAGATTCAGTTTCCCACCATCTGAGAAGAGTACCTGTAAAACATTGGATGATGGTTCTGCAAGCATCTACCTCTGATTTTCCTCTAAGACACATGAGTTTATATTCAGTATACATTAAATCAATCATCTTGCGAATTTGGCCAATGCTCATGTTGTCTATGTTCCATTCTCTGTGAGAATCAGGAAAGAAAGTATGGGCTTCAGGCAATTTTCCCTTCCCTTCTATGTCAGGAGCAGAATATCTGGAAAATCTATGTTCAAGAGGCTCATAGATTGGGAGGATTTGTGTTTCCTGAGATTTTTGTTCTTCTGTTTCTGGTTCCCTGAATAAGGAAGCAATACTGATGTGTTCAGACTCATCAGTATTTAAGGTGGTTTCTTTGGGGAACAGTAGAGGGAATTTCTGTACATTCCTTATTGGATTCTCAATCTTTATATTTCTTTTTACCAGGAAAGAATTTGGAACTGGCTTTTCAACTTTTGTGACCTGCATCCTTTCAAATTTCTCATTTAACCCAGTAAGGAGTGTCTTAGTTACATCAATATGTCCAACTAAGTTTTCTCCTATTTCTTCAATCTTATTCAATGATTCCTTGGTGTAAGAACAAGTCATGCTGGAATCAAATTGTAAATTATTCAAACAAGAATTTACACAATTAAGTGAAGATTGTACAATATCCACTTGCTTCTTTACATCTTCTGCTTTAGCCACATTCATTTCTAGACCCTTTAGAGCAGTATTGGTCCAATTTAACTGTTCACTAGCCTTTTGAATTCTACCATCAATTCCTAAGGCATTATCATCTTTTTGAACCAGGGGAATGGCTTTGGCTGCATTTGTCATTTCTCCCAAGATGATTCCTTTATATGGGGGAAAAGTAGTAGGGGTTTCAACTGTGGATCCATCAATTGCAGTCCATCCATGCTTATCAG
The DNA here is from genome assembly GCA_031772625.1 of Pinus tabuliformis. Taxonomy (NCBI): domain Eukaryota; kingdom Viridiplantae; phylum Streptophyta; class Pinopsida; order Pinales; family Pinaceae; genus Pinus; species Pinus tabuliformis. The sequence goes on along the minus strand of CM062819.1, from coordinate 1,817,807,619 downwards.
TGATACTGCTAGAAGTAGTACCAGTTAAAACATTTATAGGAGCAATTTTATCTTTCCATGAGTAGAAAGATATCCAGACATTATTTACTTCCATATAATGTTTCCAGTCTGTGGCTAACTTTCTTTTCTGATCTGGGGTATATCCTTGGTCAAATTCATCTGCTTGAGGATTTGTATACAAATCCCAATTCAACATTTCTTTCATCCATTTAGAACTGATTTGTGATTTTAAGCATCCATCCATAAGTGCAAAAAACTTATGCATTTCCATGACTGCAGGCCTTTTACAGTCAGAAGGAATCTGTTTGAATCTGCATTCTGGAATCAGTTCTGATTGCTCAAGTTTCCCCAACCCATACCTTGGCTTTGCTGGTCTCATTAAGCAAATCATCTGAGTAAGCCTAGGGTCTTCTTCTTCTATAGAATGGATCATGAGAACATGATCTGAATCGGGCTCAGGCTCATGTGGGAAAGGAATATCAGAACATTTAGGATTCGGGCATGAGCTGATAGAAGTGGATGGAGGAGCAACACCAGTGCGAGGATTATGGTGCAAATGAACATTCTGTTCGGCTAGAGTAAGCAGATTTATGACATTTGTACAATCCGGACATTTTACTTCTAAAGAAGAAAAATTAACAAGCTGAGCTAATTCGAAAAGCTGTGGATGTTTACAAGAAGAAAAGGATGATGATGAGCAGGCGGTATCAACAGTGGAAGGATCTCTGTAGTATTTGGATGTTTTACAAGCAGCTTCTATTCTTCTCCGATCAATAGTTGACCTGCGAGGAAAGGATATGACTGCATTGGAAGCATTTTCAGTTATGTTGGCAGAAGTGATATTTCGCGGAATTTGTGGCCTGGAGTGGTTTACAACCCAATGTTCAGGGAATTGCTGATCTTCCCATTTTATCAATAGATGTTCAATCTTTTGGTTCTTTGGGTCAGTTTTAACTACCACACTTGATTTGGAATCTCGACTGGGAGTATGACGGATTGCTGGCCATAAAGTGTTGGTATGTCTGAAACAGGCTTTGGTCTGGATGGCTATATTGTTCCTCTTTCTCTTCATATCAAAATCAGTAGTATGGATTTGCAGCTGTAAGATATCTTTAATGGTTTCATCAAACACATATATAGAAAAGTTTGGGAAACAATCAAAGTATACAGGGCCATCAGACAAAGGAGCTACAATCCCTCCGATTATAGAATCTGTATATCTGTTGTGCGTTAGATCTCTAACAGTAGCAAGCACAAATGTTTTTAATCCTTTATGGACCAAAGGATTGATGCCAACCCGAATGCAACCAAGGTGCAGATAATTTGTTTTTAACTTTTTTGCTTCTGCTTGTAAAGCCTGAGGATTTAACAGTGGTATTGTCTGAATACTCTCAGAGTTCTCCTGAACTTGACTAACAGACTCTTTAATACTAATTCTTGATGCATCAATTAAATGAAAAGGAGCTAAATCACTATAAACTTCAGATGGTGTTATATCTGGTAAAGCCCATCTTGCAGAAGGCTGAAATTCCTCATAAGTAAGTTCAGCAGAGTTTAAGGTTCTACTTGAACTATTTTCAAACATTTCTTTAAGAGGATTTTCTTCAGGATGTGAATCTTCTTCAAGCTCTCTAAATGAAACAGACTTTCTGAATGGCTCCATTCTCACTTAAAACAATATAGATCTGAGTACCAACCTTTTAGAACCAGACGTTACTGGCTCTGATACCAATTTCCAGCAGGGGCTCCTGTCACGAGCTTGCTCTTTCTCTGTGTCTCTTCGTATTTCTCTAGTGGCCAACTCCTGATGAACCAGTGACGAACCTACTTGGATCTTTCACACTCTGACGACCTCAATAGCGGCATCCATGCCTTCAAATGGCCTTGGTGTCCCTTCGATCTTTTGGCGAACCTCCTGCGAACTTGGGATGAAAGCACAGAGAAAACTACTACCACAGCGGACTTATAAACACACAGAGGTACTCAATAACAGAATGGCATACTCATTTTATTTCAGAATGGAGAAAATTCTTACACGATCCCTATGAGCCAAGAATACAGAGAACTATGCCAAAAAGAAATTCAGCAATTGCTCAACAGAGGATTGATCAGAGAATCCACTAGCCCCTGGAATTGCTATGGATTCTATGTAAACAAAAGAGCTGAACAAATTAGAGGTATCCCTAGACTTGTAATAAATTACAAGCCTCTAAATTCAGTTTTGGCTGATGATACTTATCCCATTCCACATAAAGGAGACTTGATCAGAAGAATTGCAGGGGCAAAAATATTTTCAAAATTTGATTTAAAAGCAGGATTTTGGCAAGTTGCCATTAATGAGGAAGATAAGTTCAAAACTGCTTTTAGTATTCCTGCAGGGCACTATGAATGGAATGTCATGCCATTCGGTCTTAAAAATGCTCCTTCAAAGTTTCAAAAGGTCATGGATGATATTTTTAAACCATATTTTGATTGGTTACTTGTATATATTGATGATGTTTTAATTTTTTCCAAAAATATTGATGATCACTTCAAGCATGTAAATATTTTCATGAAGTTGGTCAAGAAAAATGGGCTTGTGCTTAGTAAAAAGAAAATAGAAGTATTTCAGACTTCTATAAAGTTCTTAGGCCACCAGATTTCTAATGGACAAATCTCTCTGCAACAACATGCCATTGACTTTGCAGACAAATTTCCAGATGTCTTAAAAGACAAGACACAACTGCAAAGGTTCCTTGGCTGCCTAAATTATGTAAGCAGTTTTTATCAAGACTGTGCCAGTGACAAGAAAGTGCTGAATAAGCGGCTTGGAAAAAATCCCCCTCAATGGTCAGATGCCCATACCAGAGCAGTGCAAGAAATCAAAGCAAAGGTAAAGTCCTTGCCTATACTGTACATAGCAGATGATGAGGCATTCAAAATAGTTGAATCTGACGCCAGTGACATAGGCTGGGGAGGGATTCTAAAACAAAAAGTTGACAAAGAAGAACAAGTAGTACAGTTTGCCTCAGGAGTATGGAACCCAGCAGAACAGAATTATTCTGTTATTGAGAGAGAAGTGAAAGCTGCATGGAATTGCATCAGCAAGTTTGCAGTATATCTAATAAACAAGCCTTTTCTTCTCAGAACAGATGCGTCAGCAATGAAGAAAGTCCTATCCAAGGACATCAAGAAACCAGAAGAAGCAAAGTTTGCCAGATGGCAGGCGCTCTTTGCAAATTTTGATTTTTCCATTCAGCACATCAAAGGAAAGGAAAATTGTCTTCCTGACTTTCTCAGCAGGGAATACCTTGAACAAAATATAGCACATATCATGATGATTATTACTGAGTGGGAGCAGCATCAAAAACAAGAGGTTTTGAGAACCATTCCAGATAATCAAGACTGGGATACATACAGAGACAATTGGAGACCCACATGGCAATTAAGGAACACAAAAGTCCTTGATGCCAACTTACAGCCTCACACTGATCTCCAGCATTATGTACCTGAAAGAAAGGTGTACCCAAAGGGCAGAAAATGGATCCATGATATGATGTATGACAAAGCAAAAGCAGATGCTGGAACCGCAAGACGGGCCCTGGAAACGAATTTTCATGACATTGGATGTATCTGGCACCATGGAGGCCGTGACACAGGAATCTATGAAAGCTATTATTGCATCTACCGAACCAGAGACTTGTGGATCAACCAACCCCAAGTCCAACCATGTGCTCGATGGCCCAGAAATGATCCCAAAGTAATGTTCCCTGACACAGTTTATGATTTTTCAGATTATAAAAAGTTGTGGTGGGACTTCATGAATGTTGATGACAGAGAAGAAACCCATTACACAAAGTTGAAATTCAGTACAATGGCAGCATCCCAGAAAAATCTACAATGTGAATGGTTTCAGAATTGGTGGACAGATTACGGTGTTAGCAGAACAGCCATGGACCCAGTATATCATGAAAGATATGAAAGAAAATACTGTCACAGATGTTTTGAGTACAACATTGGGGAATGTTTTCATCGTATATACAGCACAGTCAAAGAAATGACAGTCCAAGAGTGGGATCCTTTTCACATGACAAATTATTCCCTCCAGGAATACATGAGAGAGCACTTAGAGTGGTATGTCTTAACCAAAGTCCAGCATCAAATCATACTGGGTAAACCCATGATAGTCCGGAGGATTTATACAAAGGCATGTGATGATCTATTTTATAAAAGAAACAGATTCCCTGATCTGACTGTATTCTGATTTCGTACCAGTCACAAGGGCTTAATTGTGACCAGAGTTCCCGTGGGCTTTACTGTTTAAAAGCTTCCACAGTGTAAATAATCTTATCTAGTCTTTTCTCGTGGACTTTTTGTACAAAAGTATCCACTGTGTAAGATATCCATAATGTCCGAATCTACTTTACAGACTATATCTCATGCGTTACCCGGAAGCAATTATTCGGTCTGTTTTATGGACCCGAATATTTGTGCGGACGTCGCTCTGATAAAGACTGAAAAGTAATGATTCTTTAAGCTTTAAGTCATTTCTGTCCGACCAACAGTAATGTTTGTCCCCCCTTCTCATCCTATATAAGAAGGGTAAGGTTCATTTGTCGACTGACGGCCCACATGATACATGATCCCCGGACCCATGGATTATATTTTCAAACGATCATCATCATCTCATCATCTACACCGCCTCCCTACTCTCATGGTCGCTTGTGCCCTCCATATAAGTCCTCAACTTAACTCTCCCTTCCCATGCCATTCCGTTCCATTCAAATCTCTTGCATATCAATTAGATTTCGTTGAGATGACAGGGACTCTTCACCATCGTCCTCCTTTCGTGTTCCTCATTTTTTTATTTATAATTCGCTCATATGACTACTCCGGGCCACATTCTGGGTCTGCTAGGCCGCCGTTCCATCACAATGATAAGCCTTTGCCGAGGCGTTAACCCTCGGTACCCCACAGCCACAAGAGAAGCATTCTACTTTCCCTGTTCATAAATGTCCCCAAGATCACATGAAGCCACCTACATTTCCCCACCCTCCACCACTGGTTTCCAAACCCCAACCTTCTCCTCCAGGGAAACCCCATTATCACATTAGACCTCAACCCCGAGTTGTACCACTAAATCCCCATGTCCACATGATTTCGCCCTCTACTCCTCATGATCAGAACCCAAAGCCCACGACAAAAAAACATCAGTCACCTCCCACTTCTATTGATGAGCACGGACCATCTTCTCCTCTCAATACCAAAATTCCCAGACCTCAAAAGATGCAGGTACCTACTCCATTCAACCACCACACCAACAAGCCCATTCATGATGCAAGGCCTACCCATCTCTTACGCTCACCCTATCTCCACAAATCTCCACTCCCTTATGGTCGCTGCGGTGGCAGCTACGCGTTGCGTCCTCCCAAACACCACTAATTGGTGTAAGTTCTCTTGGCTCCTCTACTTCCACATACCAAACACTCACGCATTCTGTAACGTTCATGTCGCATGCAATATTTTTAATTTATAATCTGTAGAAATCCTTTCATGTTAAATACTTTCGTCTGGTTTACCGTATTGTAATTGGCGACAGAGGCGTAACGTCTATACTGTATAGAATTATATGGAGAGTACTTATGTGCACGAGATTTGGGTCGGGCTCTACTAGCTCAGATGTATAGATATATTGAATAGACAACACTTGTCATGCCTCTTGCGCTATTAGATACGTCTAAACTCAGAAATATTTATATGATTCGTATGGTTTAAATATCATTAGTTATGGTCGTCACGTTGTTATAGTTGGTTTTTTCGTTTAATATAAATCGATATACGACCTCTTTATTGTATTTTCTTAATGGGTTGTTTATCGATTTGTGGCAAATTATATGGGACTTTAACGTTCCTTTGAGTTGCTGTAAATATTTTATGAAGTTAAACGAAAACCTCTGAGGGGTTAATAACCGTAACACCTGTAAACGAAAACCTGTTAGGGGTTAATAACCTGAAAACCTGCAAGTATATAAAGTGTGAAAGGCATTTATTCAAATGAATATTATGAAAATTTATACCTGGAATAATAATAAATGAATGTTCTAAAGCGCTTATACTCAGAGCCTTAGTGTTAATAGAAGCCAGTATTATAATTTATAAGCTGATCGTTTTTAATGTTTTGTAATTTGTAGCATACACGTATTCTTATGTTAAGGTAATTTTGCTTCCTGCACTTATTTATATAATTTATAAGCTAATCGTTTTTAACGTTTTGTAATTTGTAGTATACACGTATTCTTATGTTAAGGTAATTTTACTTCTCCCAATTCTTTATATAATTTATAAGCTAATCGTTTTTAACGTTTTGTAATTTGTAGTATACACGTATTCTTATGTTAAGGTCATTTTACTTCTTCCACTTATTTATATAATTTATAAGCTAATCGTTTTTAACGTTTTGTAACTTGTAGTATACACATATTCTTATTTTAAGGTCATTTTACTTCTTCCACTTATTTATGTGATGGTGCATATATCGTTATAGGATTTTTGTATATATCTGAGATGGTTTAGCGGAAACATACTTTAATGTGTTGGAGTGCTGAAGTATTTTCATAGATGTAGATTTAAATATTTTGAAATATAAGTGTTTTATAAATATATGTTTACTTATTATGTTGTTATTAAAGATATGGAATGAAAATATATAACTTTGGATATATTTTTTTCAATTTTAGACAAATTGCTTTTATATATGGTGAAAGAGGCTTGATAAAAAAGTTAAATAAGGTCATTATTATGGACATCAAAGTGTTAGAAGATTAACCTTTAGTGATTTTTTAGATAATTTGTTAAATTTTATGTCTACGTATAATTTAGATTTTAAAAGTGACTTAATTTGTAAAAATGTTTAAGTTTGAATGATTAATTTTAAACTAAAAATTAACTCAAATGAAATTTGAAGGATATTAAAGAAATTGCAATTAAAGAAATATAGAAGATTAAGAAGAGAAGAAAATAAGAACGATATCCAATTGTTAACAAAGTTTGTCTAGTGTGGACTACATTCTTCGGTCCTACCTCCAAGGGCATGGCCTCTTTTATTATTCATATGTTAAATGTGAACACCACATCATATCTCCTGTTCTCTACTAATCCTACCACGTCAACTTAATATGAATGCCACATCAACTCCATACTACGACATGTTCATTTGTAGGACTGCTATGTGGCACCTCTGCTAGCATTTTTTCATGTTTCGCATAAACCTCAAAATGCCATAACCTTCACATATGAATTATGTTTTCACTTGTTCAAGTTGTTTTACAATCATCTCATCAAGCTCTTCAACATGGAGCTACTTCCAACAGGTTTTGATCACTTTGAATTTTGAGGCTTTTTTAGATCCGCCCAGATCATTTCTCCCCATTAGGAGGCTTTTGGACCTCCAAAATGTTTTTACTCAGACACCAAGTGTAGGTATTGCCTCCCCACTAGTGCAATATCTATTGACCCTACTCTATGCACTTGAATCGTCACAATAAACTTCCCTATGGTTATTAATGAGAGGTCATATTTCACATGATGAGCTGGGATGATGCACACAATTCCATCCTTGAAAAGGAGATACCCTTTTTTCCTTCCTGAAGAAGATCACTTTTTTTATCCAAGGAGTATGGAATCTGAAGCATGATTCCACAAATAACCAATGGAAACACATGTAGTTCAACTTCATCCACAATTTTTGATGTGATAGCAAACCTAGGTTTACATTTTTCAATTACTTGCAACCTAACATTCCTACATACCCATCTAAGAGGATAAGGTTTTGGATATGTTGTTTCCAATTTAAGCTTCTTTACAATTGCCTTGGATATTAGATTGGGTTGAGAACCAATGTCAAACAAGGTATCAACTGTTGAATTGAGGCTTCTGTGATCCATAATATTTATAAGTAGGACTTCGGCATAAAAAAAAAATCAAGTACAAGGATTTGAACTTGTAACCTTTAATATACGAACTGTAATTGTATAAGCTTTGCTAACCCCAATTCCTTTTTCTTTTCAAATAAGTAGGACGCCGAAGTCATACTTATAAAAAGGTATCAACTTTTGTATGTTTGGTTACCACCCTTATATGGAAAAGTTCATTTCTCTTTCTTGCAAAAATAGAAGGTGAAATAGAAAAAACAGAACAAACATGTGAAGAAGATATACCTTTCAACCCCATCACCATCATTTGTCTCTCATGGATGGATTCTAATCCTGGATCATGTTAAAATAAATTAGCCTCCCTCTAGCCTTCTTACACTTCTCACTAGCAACTCAGTCTCTATTGGAGATGTGCATTACTGGCCTAGAATAACTCACACTTTCTATAAATTGGCACTTGGTGAGTTGTCTTGCCTCCCTTTGTCACTAGAAACTACTTTCACTACCTTATGAAACTAGATCCATGATCTTGTTTTTATCTATGGCTCTTTTGACGACCCACACTAGGGTTACACGAAACTCACACTAGGTTTTGCGACCCTTTCTAAAAATGATTCTACCTGCTTCCTCTTTCCAATATATCACTGGAGAAACAATATAAAATAATTGTAATTCTCTTCATGTTTCTCCCTCACACTGATGCTCCTCCACTCGCGCAAATTCTTACCCCATTGAATCACTCTGTACTGGGAAATTCACAGTGCCTTTATAATCAGCTCTCCCACTTGTGTCTCTCCTCATCCCATCGATTTGCTCTTATAATCTCTCATTGGAGCTTCAATGGCCATGATTATATCCTCATCAATGCTTAAGATCATCTTAGACTCGATCCATGTGAGTGTCTATATCATTCTCAATCATCCTCAATTAATTCTCATTAATTAATCATTTTTCCTAAGTTACACTTAGGCAATTTTTAATTATTGATCAATTAATTTAATTGAGGTGGTTCACAATCTTATCTCATGAAACCTTTTCTAGGTTTTTGACAAATCACGTTCCTTAGCCTCTTCGACAAAAATCGAGACTATAACACTTCTCCGATGTTGTAAAAACTAACACCAAGCATGTCCAACTCTTTCCTTTCTTTGTCTATAGTTGTATATTTCAATTGTTTTCATGGACTAGGTTTTAATTTCATTCATAGACAAGATTTCAAATGCTCTCATAGATTATATTTTCATGATCTCATAAATTAAGTTTGTATGCTTTCATCGATTAAGCTTCAATGCTTTCATAAATTAGATTTACCTACTTTCATATATTAAATTTCCAATGCTTTCTTATACTAAGATTACTATAGCCTTCCTAGACTAAGATTTATGTTGCCTTCCTAGATTATATTTCAATTGCTTTCTTAGAATAAGAGTTATATCACCTTCCTAGTCTATATTTCTTTTGTTTTCCTAGATTAAAATTTTCTTTCATGTCAATTTACCTTCTTTCATAGAATAGAACTTCCTTTCATGTCAAATTACATTTATGGGTGGGAGATCACGACCAAGAAAGAAACTGGAATAATGTTCAAACAAATGTTGGAAAGCAAGGAGTACAATAAAGATTGGTTCTAAACACTAATTATGCCACAACATTCCTACATTCTTAAAAAAAAAATCGCACCGAGTTCATATGTACAATTGGTCTCTCATATCCTAGTAGACATTGACATATATTTTTCAAAGTTGGATATGAGCACACTAGAGGTCTTTATACATAAATGGCTTCACTAGAAATACACCCACACTTGACAAAAGCTTTCATTTTTCAAGTAGGGTAGAATTAGGAAATAAAGTCAAGGTATTGTTTTTGAGTTTTCATTTTGAAGTTTGCCTTTGTAGGATTTTGTTTATTTTCTTAGAAATTTCATTTGAGGGTGCAGTGAGAAATATCTCCTTGACTAACTATTGGCAGGAAGATCCATAGGAGAAGAGACATATATCATGGAAGGAAACATGTAGAGTTTGAGGAGCTAAAAAACTAAGGTATGAGATAAATTATTCTTATTATGTTATTCAAATTTCATATTTCAAATATATAAACAATTGTTAGAGTTCTTGAGTATGCTCTCTTCTCATGGCTAGATGCGATCTGGAAGATCAGAAAGGTAAATTTGAATAATGAGCTTTGTAATATCTAATTTGATTTGAAATTTCATAATAAAATTCATAGATGTTTAAGTTTTGAAGAAAAAAAAAAGAAAATGACTATGAGATCTAAAAAATACGGGCTATTAAGAAAAAACATTTTAATTTCGAACTCTAACTTACGACTAGATTTGCCTCAAAATTGCTAAAAAGAATTTATTTATTTTTATTTAAAAAAACCTAATTATACTTTTCAAATATCTTTGTTTTATTATTAAATTAAAAAAATAATAAAGAAAAAGAATATATATATATATATATATATATATATATATATATATATATATATAATCAATAAAAAAACTAATAATGATAAAAAATAAAGATATGTAAACAAAACAAAAGTGTAAGAACCTAAAGCAAATAACAAAAACACAAAACAAAACAAAATGTACATAATAAAATAAACAAAAGTTGTGAACAAATAAAACCAAAACCAAGCATTAAAAACCTACATTGAAATCAATTTAAAGAAGGGTTATAGTTGTTGGTATGATGTGGTACATGAAATACATGCCTACTACATCATTGATCAAATTTGACATATATATTTCCCGGGCCTTGGTCTCTTGCAAAAGAAACAACATAGCCTCTTGCAAAATAAAATATTTGATTGCACAACCATTCAATCTCTAGTTTAATGAATAAAATCATGAACGGTATGTCGAAAAATCCATCATTTTTTGGACAAGATGACGAGTTTAAATTGAAATAAAATTTTGCAATGGAATTTTAAAATTATGACATGTTGCTAGAGCGATTGGATTGTTTGGATTTTGAGGCAAGGATCTCAGGATCAGTCTTGTCTAGCACTTTATTTAAAAATGCATTTTAGAGTTACTAAAATTAAAGTAACCTATTTTTGACTGCATATCACGAGCTCAATACATGGTCTAGTGGTAAATTGCAATGTTTGTGGAGAACATGTCTCAAGTTTGATTTTGATTGTGGCTTATTTGTTGTATTGTTGAAATATATTTTGGTCAACCTAAGGCTTCCATGTCGAAACCAAACATTGGCCGATGTGGTAGTCTATGATTGGACCACATGGAAACTTCTTTGTTAGCTACCATGCCATCACCCACTCAACTTCCACATATTCAATTGCAACCTCATCAGTGTGGTCATTTCCTAATCAGTCAACACATCATTTCCTAGTGAACTTCCATGTCAGTGCCACATCAGCATCATTGCCAATGACCTCATCAACAACATGGTTAACTACCACATCAACATATAATCTACCCAGTCACCACCATATAATCCATGTGTCACTTTCTACATCTTCCATGTTGTACTCTCTTGTCACGCCATTTGGGACTCATTGGTGCTGCCACATGGCACCCCTGCACAACTTTTTTCCAATTTCCTAAAAACATTAGAAGACCATAAATTTCGGATACGATGTCCATTTGAGGTGATTCGAGCTTCATTGGAAAGTTATCAACGATATCTACATCATGGTAAAATTTGTATCAATATTTGACACTATCAAAAAAGGTCTTTTATTTCGAATTTTATAACAATTAGACTTCGAAAAATAATCATATCATTAAAACATGTTTCTAATATGAAGTTTTTGTAATTCATTTTTTTACTCACTCAAATTAGACATAAAATGAAGAAGTTATCAATGAAAAAATGATGATTAGTCTAAGATGGATCACTTCCTGACAAATAAAAAGTGGATTTCATTTTTACTTATCTTCCTTGTAATTATTTTAGTAGCACAATTTTTTATTTTGTTGCATATATATCGGATGAAGAGAGACTAGTCACCTATCTCATTTAAAAATATTAAGTTTTATTGCAGATCAATACTGTGTTTTTGTAGGTTCCAAGACAATCAAAGAAGACAAATCTATGGACAAGTTATTTTCACATACCAAATTCTTTTCAGAAGAGCATGTCTCAATGAAATCATGAAGAAGTAAAGCCAATTTCAAGTCAATCACACCCATCATGCTATTTCAACTTATTGATTTTCCTCCCTCTAATATTTATAGTCCATCCATGTTGAAGTCCAAATTTTCATCATCCTACCACTAGTAGATCACAACTTCAAAACCATTTTTCCTTTGAAAGTTTCACCTTTCCTGCCTCACCTACATTCACCTTTAACCCATGAAAAAGGTTATTCATCTCACTTACCATCATGAGTAACATGTTTTTCCTCTTTATTTTTCCAAATAAATCCTACTTGATAACACAATTCTTTAATTTATGGTTCCTTAAATAATTACTTTATACTCTTTTTACATGATGGGGGATTGATTAAAGCCTCCCTTCTAACAAGCTTGACACAATGACTTCAATGCATTATCTAGGATTGATAATAGAGATAATTTTAGTACCTTGAGGATTGTATGCCTTAATAGTAGGTTATCTTGCCAATAACAATTGGAATACATGAATGTCTTATGTTTTTTGGATCTTCTAGGAGACCCAATAACAACTCATTTATTCTTTCCTAGTAAGATGTACTTGGTCATCTTGACTAGCATTGACATTAATAGTGAGTACTCTTGTGTTGGTTAACGGTATTCATTAATCGCTAGTAATCCAACTATTTCTTTCTATGTTTTACTTTAGAAAAAATTGTTCATATAGATAATAATTATGCCATGATGTAGATATGAACGGAGACTATATGGTTTAAGAAACTTGTATCAACATTCCAATAAATCAATATTCAATTTCAAAATTTAGCATCAGTAGCTTAGTTCGAGTAATAAGAAGGTACAAAGGTTCCAATTTCATATTTCATCCTCTATTTATACAACCAAGAGAAGAAGAAGTAGATCAGATTATTTCTCATCACATTTCATGATTCAGAAGTAATAGCCAATATCTCCCAGGCGCATAGCTTATTGAGTTTTCATGTAGGTGAAGGTATGTTGTTTTCAAAAGTTTAATCAATAATTTCTTGAATTCTAAAAGACATGTATTTGGAAAATTTATCATGTGACATTGCTTTCCCCATTTTTCCAAATATGAAAAACACCTTAAATTGTGGGGGGTGGGGGTGGGGGGGAGGTGTATTCATTACCATTTATCAATGCCATATTACATATTCCATAACCTCATATATTTCTAACCAACATGTTTCTCGCAACTGATTGTTGTTTCTTTTTGGTTCAAAGATTGATATGTTTTGAAAATATTCAAATGATGTGAAAGGATCACTTTATATGTATAAGAGTGGGTCTTCATTTAAAATTCATTTTCAAGTATTTTTGTTGTAGCAATAAGAGTAATAAAATGAGATTGTTGCCACACAAGAACCAATGCTTGAAATACTTATGGTTTCCACACAAGAACCAACCACAAAAGCTGCCACTTAGAGATGTTCCAGAGAAATAAGATTCTACACAATAGCAAGCTATTTGAAAAAAATATAATTGAAGAAGACATAGCAAGTCTTGGAGAGTATCTTAAAGTCACAGAATGACTTAATATTTCACTCCTCAAGGCTACAAAAAATAGAGCAAAAGGCTATAGAAAATGACATGACTTCAATCCATGAGAGTCAATGGAAAGTTGCATGAGGACTGCAATATCTTAAGCCAAGGGGAAATATTGGGTCTCCAAAATGTCATATTTTTCACTCTCTTTTATTTAATTTTCCTTCATTTTTTATTATATTTCGGAGGTCCGTAACCTTACATTAAGACCATTTTCAATGATTATATATGGGTTTATACTTATTATTTTACAAAACATTTATTTTAGTATTTTGATTGAATTTATGATTAAATATTATAAAAGTAACATGTTTGGACTTATATCTAAGAGGTCAATGAGTATTATGATGATTGTAGTTATATTTGAAGATTCCAGGAAAATCATATTTGGCCACTAAGCCTGAAATTCAAATTTTCTCTTCAAACTCTTGAAGGTTTGATGAACATTTGAGATGATTATTCAAGCACATTCAATGCAGAAGAATCATGGTAGTTTTGATAAGTGTCTCCTATAAAATATATTAAATATTTCTTAGAGGATTTGTCGAGATAATGATCTCCTATCTTTAGAAAATTGGTTGTACGTATTTGAGAGAAAAGTGGATATGAAATTTTAATTTCTTATCCTCTTCTCAAAGCAAATCGTGTATGAATAGAAGTGCTTTCTCCATTGAGAGGGGAGGGAGGGAGAAGAAGTTTAGAATTTGTAATCAAAATACTTGAAGAGATATATACATAGCTACACTTCAAACTTTTGGAACTTGCTCTAAGATTAGTTCACTTAACATGTTGTGATGTGCTACTTTTCAACTTCTAGCGTGCTTGATGAGAATTGGAGTGCCCCCTTAGTCAAGCATATCCATTATTTATTTTCTTTGTCTATAGTTGTATATTTCAATTTCTTTCATAGAATAGGTTTTAATTGTTGTCATAGACTCGATTTCAAATGCTTTCATACAGTAGATTTGCATGCTTTCATAGATTATGTTTACATATTTTCATAGATCAAGTTTCCATGGTTTCATAGATTAGATTTACCTACTTTCATAGATTAAAGTTCCAATTCCTTCATAAACTAAGGTTTCCATTGTTTTCCTAGATTAAATTTCTAATAATTTCGTAGACTAATATTTATATTCCTTTCCTAGATTAAATTTCCACTGCTTTCCTAAATTAAGATTTCTATCACTTTCATATTTTTGGTTTCTATTACTTTCCTAGATTAAAATTTTGTTTCATGTCAATTTACTTGATTTAATAGAATGGGAGTTCCTTTCATGTCAATTTACATTTGATAGAATAAGAAATTGAGTCATTACATATATTTTTTCATGCACTTCATATGTTTTCAAACATAGATTGATAATTTAATACGATATAACTCTAATGCAATTGAATTGGAAAAAAATGGAATTTGTGAACTCCCTTCCATATTTCATGTTTTTTCGTATATGAATGCGATTTGGCTATTATTATAGTTTTGGGTGCACACTAAGTTTCCTTCCACAGAGGAAAACATTATCTTGTTTTATTTCTTATGTGTATTGTAGATAATATAAGAGAGCATGGAGCAGGATATTCAAAATGAAGTAGGTTATATAAAAATTCCATAGGGTCTACATATTACAACAACATGAATGGATAAAGAAGTACATTCTTCTCATCCTCTTCTTTGGTATCAACGATTGTTAATGCATTATATATAGGGAGTTTACTTGGATCAATCAGACATTGCCTAGTCAATCTTGAGGAAATATTGGTGGATCAACAACTCCTTAACCTTTGAGTGAATTTGAATCCAACACTATCTTAATTAGTTAATAGATTTATTGTTTAATAGTTTCCTTAGATTCATTACTTCTATTCTCTATTTGGTACTTGATTCAATAGTGTGTTATAGGTACGCCTGCTTATATTGATATTTTATGAATTTAATAGAAAATCATCATATGGCGTCTCTCACCTTATGGAAAAAGTGAAATACTGTGATTGGTGGATTTGATGACAACAATCCCTATAAATGTCAATTTAAGGGATAAAATCATATATTACTTAGTTAGTTGCTTTATATTTCTTGTTAGAGTAGGCTCTCATCTTGCACATACTACATTTGCATTCCATAAGCCTATATCTCGTATTAATAATTTAATGTCACAAAATTTATGTATATAAATATCCTAATAGTATATTGAATACGAATTTGCTCTGGGTAGTCATCTAGTGATACATCCATCTGAAATTATTTTGATTCTATATATTCGTGACACTTGAAACATCAGTCATCGTGATTATAACAAAGATAGAGGCATTGATGTTTTTCCATCTTTTCAAGAGATAACTTGTGGGTGTACACTATCTATAAGTTAGACAAATTAGGGGTAGTTTCCACATGGGGGTTGGCATGAGTAAATAATGGTCCCTTAGTTTCTCCATTGATGCCTATGTTATTTTATTTGGCTATGTGAGAAGATTCCAACCATGTTTATGGGTGCTATATCATGGCATGTGATTTAATTTCATCCTTCAAACCACTAGTGACGTATTATTTAAACAATATATCAGATTGGCACTATGTTTGTATTGAAATTGCTCTAAGGTGTTAATATGTTCCATAATTATATCTATTTGACATTCCAAATGGGGTGGCACACTCAAATTAGCATGAAGTACTTGGAAAAACTAGATCCCAAAAATGTAGCCTTTATAATCCTTCTCATACCATTTCCATCACTATCAATGTTCAATATCCAAATATAATACCCTAATGTTTAGTTTATGTAAGTAATTACTAATGCCATCTAGAGAGAAATATTGTTCCACTTGGGTAACCCAATTAAGGGATATGACCCATCAAAATATTTCATGTTAGCCTTTAGAAAATAATTCCATGAATTGTGATCTTTAATGCGTGGGTGGTGATTATCATAAAATAGGCACGTAATTCAAGGGTAGTAAATTTCTCTTTCATTGGACCAATGACCTCCTACATTAAGCATCCAAGTAATGCTTTCAAGATGCTTTCTTATTTTCTCATTCTTTCATTTATCTATTTGAGTGTAGACTCAATATCAACCATCTTGTGTTTTAGTTGTAGGCAATCAACATGCTATCTCTTCGCTAGTCCTAAGGTAATGGGGCATATTATTGGGTCATTGGGGTTTCCATGTTATGAGCTTTGATCATGGGACAGCTAAATATTATTTGGAAGGATCGTACTCCACGTATCTCACTACAACAAATGGTGTGAGATGACTTAAGTATACCCCAAATTATTGTATTATTAGGCACACCCAATGAGCATTATTTAATAGGTGAACCCCAAATCACTATATTAATGAACCCACACAAGAAGTGTTATATAGAAGATATATCTCCATAATTAACATGATTTAAGTAATCTTTTCAGATAGGTCTCCTGCAATAATGTCGATGGGACATAGAAGTTTTTCATTTGTTTTGTACTAATCCTTTATAACTATTTCTCATGGTTGATTATCATCGTGGTAAAAGAATATTCAAATTTCTTTTGGAAGTAAATAGATAGGAATTTCATTGGCTCACTACATAACATAGGGTTTGTAGGGTTCTAGAGACAAAGGAGTGTGAAAAAGTGATATATCTCTTTGATATACATGTGAGTTCCATTAGTCGTACTCAACCCAAAATATTTCGGCACTAAGTAGGATCAACCATGTCCTTAGTCATATGAGCTAACTACTTATGTACTAGAGAGGAATATTCCAAATTTTGTTCTCAATGTACTATAACAACAAGAAGATCGATTAGCTGATAAATAGTTGGTTTTAAATATACCTACAAAATTTCATATGTTAATGTTTTCTAAAGTGATACTACTTAAAGGGGTCCGAGTAGGGGTTACAAGCGTTCCCAAAATGTGTGTATTCTTCGCAAACATAGTTTTATCCATTGGGCAATAAATTGTTATTTTATTCAAAGAAGTTGGAACAGTTGACTAGCCTAAAAAATATTTTCCTAAAATTTGGAGATGTGCTTGCTAAAGAAAGAGTTCCAATACCACATATAGAATTCCTTAAGACTTGAAAATAGAAATGAAAATAGAGACACAAAGTATATAATTACGAATTAACTAGAAAAAACAAACAATAAAATAAAATCTATAAAGATATTGTTATTAAACATGTGAAGAAAAATGAAATGTTCACTTACTTCCTGAAGTGGGGTGATCTCCATTAAACATATCTCCAAATATACAATTCACAAAACAAACATATCATAATCTACTATCTATTTAAATAACTTTTTCCATACCAAAAATTCTAATTACTCAAACTCCCATTACCAATGGGTATTCAGTGAGTCTTATAAGATGGACTTCTTTATATTAAAAAAATATTCAATACTATCCAATGCACCTTATCCAAAAAGGACAACCACATACAACAATTAAATAACCACATACAACAATTAACTAACTTATATATAGCGTAAAGGAGGGAGGTTAGATTAAGACGAGAAATTAAAAGATGTTAAAGTAATTAATTTATATATATATTTTTTAATTCTAAACTTGTTAAAACTTCTCATTTTAAAGATTTTTATTCCTAAAACTCAAAATATTAAGGACTAATCGGGACTCTTTGTTTTGGATTTCTCATCTAACTCTTGACTTCACTCCTGTAATTGAAATACAAACTAGAGTTATGCTACTTGCAATTCTCCATGTTGGATCTTTACAACTTAAAGCAAGTTTTTTGTATTTTAAGAGCTCTAGATTTATCTTTTGTATGAGAACTCGCTGCAACAAGCAGCAAATATAAATAAGCTTGATAACACCATGTAAACGGTTTCTTCAAAAAGAGCAAAAGAGTCCATGAAAGAAGTTTTAATTAGACTTTGGTTCTTGAAAAGTCTACTTGATAGGATAGAATAACGGAAAGAAAATGCGTTTTGTTATAGGTCCTTATTGAATCCATTTTTCGGGGCGCTCATAAATTTTGTAATATTCCTTTATTCATCCTAAGACATCGTCTCCACTTCTCTTTTGACTTATGCATTGAAAAAGCGCAAATATTTTGTTGTTCGCGGTAAAGGCTGACCTGTATACCGCACTGTCGAGGAAAAGTATACTCCTTCCTTCCGCGTTATCCTTCGCTGCCTGACGTATTGTGACGGAAGGATCCCCAGCATAAAATATAGTTAATAAAGAGAAAACGCTGATCATGAATTGCGCATCATGGACAATCGGGATAAATTAATAAACGCAATCGGTTCATCCTCGAACCTGCGGAAATTTGATCAATATAAAGTTTATATATAATCATCTATGGGAAATAAAAAGTATCAAACTAATCCTTTCAGTTGTGAACACAAACCAGAAAAAACTGGCGCCTACAATGTGTTGGAGAAGCTACAATGAAGGTGTTCCTTTCTAGACACTGATGGCCCACATCATACATGATTACCGGACCACTGGATATATTTTCAAACAACCATTATCATTTCATCATCTCCACCACCTCCTTAACCTAATAGGCGGTTGTCTGGTCTATATAATCCCTAAACTCCACTCTCCCTTCCCATAGCATTCCTCTCCATTCAAATCGCTTGCATTTCCATTGGATTTCGTTGAGATGACAGGAACTCTTCGCCATCGTCCTCCTTTCCTGCTCCTCATCGTCTTCTCTATAATTTGCTCATATGCTTACTCTGATCCACATTCTCCATCTGCCAGGCCACCTTTCCAGCCCAATGACAAGCCTTTGCCAAGGCCTGATCCCTCTGTACCCCCACAGCCACACGCGAATCATTCTCCTTTCCCTGTTCACAAACCTCCCCAAGATCACATGAAACCACCTACCTTTCCTCCACACCCTATCGATTTTCCCCACCCTCCGCCACTGATTTCCAAACCCCACCCTTCTCCTCCAGGGAAACCCCATTATCCCATTAGACCTCCACCCCGAATTGTACCACTAAATGGCCATGTCCACGTGATGCCACCGTCTGCTCCTCATGATCAGAACCCGAAGCCCACTCCAAACAAACATCAGCCACCTCCCACTCCTATGGATGAGCACAAACCACCTTCTCCTCTCAATCCCAAAATTCCCAGGCATCACAAGATGCAGATACCTACTCCGTTCAACCACCACACGAACAAGCCTATTCATGATGCAAGGCCAGTCCATCCGTCACACGCTCCCAATGTCCACAAATCTTTACCCCCTCATGATCGCCACGGTGGCAGCTTTGCTGTGCCTCCTCCCAAACACCACTAATTAGCGTAAGTTCTCTTGGCTCCTCTACTTTTACATACCAAACACTTATGTCTCTCTCTTGCATACAGTAAGATTCATGTCGTATGCAATATTCAGGTAACAATATTTGAATTTATAATTCAGTGGAAATCCTTTAAGTTAAATCACATCGTTTTGCTCATTGTATTGTAGGCTGGTGGCAGAGACGCAACGTTTATATTATAGAGAATAATATGGAGAGTACGCATGTGCAGGAGAGGCGGCTCGGAAACTACTAGCTAAGACAGATAGATATATTGCATAGACTGATCTTGTGATCCCTCTTGCTCTATGCTAAGATCAGATCACAGTGCAAGATCTGTTTTAGAAAACTATGATAAATATTTGTATAATTTGAATAGTTTAAATTGCATAAGTTATGGTTACTCCGTTCTTATCGTTCGGTTTTTAGTTTTATATAAATTGGCTTCTCAATTGGTCTTGATGTGCATTTCAGTTGATGTATATCTTTTATTGTGTGAAGCGCCACCGATTAAATTAGTATCAAATAAAACCTGTGAGCGTTTATACTAATAACATTAAGACACGCAAGTTTATAAAGTGTGAAGGGCATTAATATAAAATTATTTTTATGATTTTATACCTGGAATAATAATAAATGAATAAGCAAAAGAGTTTATACTGAGAGCGTTAGCGTTAATACAACTCATATAATTTGAGTTGTTCTTTTAAACGTTTTGTAATTTGTGGTCCACGCGTATTCTAGTGCTATTGTCAATTTTTTTCTTCCTCTTATTTCGGTGATGGTGGATGGTGCATATATTTTCAAAGGATTTATGTATAAACTTTTGATGTCTAAGCAGAAACATACGTTTCCTGTTTTAAAATCATAGTTTTCAATCCCCAAGAAAATAGGTTATATATATATACTAAACAGTTAAACGATTTCAAATTTTCCTTATTTTATAAATAAAAAGCTCTTACTAGTTTCTAGTACCTAAAATAATACAATAATATCTTAAATATAAATACAAATAAACAAATATCTCTTATTCCTTATTAATTTAAAATTAATGTTTTATTTAGTGTTAAAATCAATGGTGATAATTATTTATAATTTTTTTTAAGAGAAGTTCAATTCAAGGTAGTTATATTATGAAGTTTCCTTTGATGTTTTGTCATGGTCTAAGCAGAATTCATCTCTTCCAGTATGTGTCAAGGACTTATATGAAGTCGTCTCATCAAATTTTCTGGCTCAGCCGTCTCCAATCTTACCTTTTATTTTCTGGAAAGCAGCTTGCCCGCTCAAGGCAATTTTATTCCCCTGGCTGGTCTTTTTCAACCAGAACCTCACATGGGAGGTCCTCCGAAGGAAAGGATGGTCTCGACCTAGCAGATGTGTAATGTGTGGACAAGCATCTGAATCCAATATCCACATGTTTTTCCAGCTCTTATCTGGCATGAGCTCTCTTCATCTCATGGTTTTTCTCTTCGGGTATTCTCTTCTGTTCATGAGGCTTTTAAGTGGTGGAGTACCCAACGCCCTGAATGTGTTCCTTATTTATCGCCACATGTTGGTGCCTTTGGAAGTGGAGGAATGCTTGTATTTTTCAGGACTCCATGACTCCTATCTCCTCCACATTGGTGCACATTACAGCTATTCTCTAGCCTGCTCAATGATGGCTTTGATCTATGCTGATCCTTTCCTTTCTTGGAAGATAACCTGTTCTTGTTTTTGATTTACAGGGTCTATGCATATGATATTGTTCTGCATATCTTCGACTATGTCCCAGATTTCAGCTTGATCCAGGCTCCTGCTATTTCCTGTTTTTAAAGTCCTGAATGCTGTCATGTAATCGCTTATTATATCTTCTTAATATAATACTATTCTGATTTTCTTTCTTAAAAAAAATATTATGAAGTTTTATATAATGTATAAGATTTAGGTTAAGGTTCAAATCCTTTAGATTACATCTAGAAATTATAATAATAATGACTAAAATCTACACTATATCACCTAAATAAAAACTCAACCTGATTATCAATTCCTCTACATATAAATATAAAAAATCACAATTATATATATAATTTTTTTCATGTAACTAAATTATGACCCATATTAAAAATCCCAATTCATTTAAACGAATAATTGAGTCATCTATAATGATTAGAATTAGATGCCAACGTTACATGGATTTTGTTTGTGTTCCTTTCTAGACACTGGTGGCCTTAAAAATCCCAATTCATTTAAACGAATAATTGAGTCATCTATAATGATTAGAATTAGATGCCAACGTTACATGGATTTTGTTTGTGTTCCTTTCTAGACACTGATGGCCCACATCATACATGATTACCAGACCACTGGATATATTTTCAAACAACCATAATCATTTCATCATCTCCACCACCTCCTTACCCTAATAGGCGGTTGTCTGGTCTATATAATCCCTAAACTCCTCTCTCCCTTCGCATACCATTCATCTCCATTCAAATCGCTTGCATTTCCATTGGATTTCGTTGAGATGGCAGGAACTCTTCACCATCGTCCTCCTTTCCTGCTCATCATCGTTTTCTCTATAATATTCTCATATGCCTACTCTGATCCACAGGCTCCATCTGCCAGGCCACGTTTCCAGCCCAATGACAAGCCTTTGCCAAGGCCTGATCCCTCTGTACCCCCACAGCCACACGCGAATCATTCTCCTTTCCCTGTTCACAAACCTCCCCAAGATCACATGAAACCACCTACCTTTCCTCCACACCCTATCGATTTTCCCCACCCTCCGTCAATGATTTCCAGACGCCACCCTTCTCCTCCAGGGAAACCCCATTATCCCATTAGACCTCCACCCCGAATTGTACCACTAAATGGCCATGTCCACGTGATGCCACCGCCTGCTCCTCATGATCAGAACCCAAAGCCCACTCCAAACAAACATCAGCCACCTCCCACTCCTATGGATGAGCACAAACCACCTTCTCCTCATCATCCCAAAATTCCCAGGCATCACAAGATGCAGATACCTACTCCGTTCAACCACCACACGAACAAGCCTATTCATGATGCAAGGCCTGTCCATCCGTCACACGCTCCCAATGTCCACAAATCTCCACCCCCTCATGATCGCCACGGTGGCAGCTTTGCTGTGCCTCCTCCCAAACAACACTAATTAGCGTAAGTTCTCTTGGCTCCTCTACTTTTACATACCAAACACTTATGTTTCTCTCTTGCATACAGTAAGATTCATTCGTATGCAATATTCAGGTAACAATATTTGAATTTATAATTCAGTGGAAATCCTTTAAGTTAAATCATATCGTTTTGCTCATTGTATTGTAGGCTGGTGGCAGAGACGCAACGTTTATATTATAGAGAATAATATGGAGAGTACGCATGTGCAGGAGAGGCGGCTCGGAAACTACTAGCTAAGACAGATAGATATATTGCATAAACTGACCTTGTGATCCCTCTTGCTCTATGCTAAGATCAGATCACAGTGCAAGATCTGTTTTAGAAAACTATGATAAATATTTGTATAATTTGAATAGTTTAAATAGCATAAGTGATGGTTACTCCGTTGTTATCGTTCTGTTTTTAGTTTTATATAAATTGGCTTCTTAATTTGTCTTGTTCATCGATTTGTGGTAAACTATGTAGTAGTTTGATGTGCCTTTCAGTTGATGTATATCTTTTATTGTGTGAAGCGTGACCGATTAAATTAGTATCAAATAAAACCTGTGAGGGTTTATGCTAATAACATTAAGACACGCAAGTTTATAAAGTGTGAAGGGCATTAATATAGAATTATTTTTATGATTTTATACCTGGAATAATAATAAATGAATAAGCAAAAGAGTTTATACTGAGAGCGTTAGCGTTAATACAATTCATATAATTTGAGTTGTTCTTTTAAACGTTTTGTAATTTGTGGTCCACGCGTATTCTAGTGCTATTGTCAATTTTCTTCTTCCTCTTATTTCGGTGATGGTGGATGGTGCATATATTTTCAAAGGATTTATGTATATACTTTTGATGTCTAAGCAGAAACATACGTTTCCTCTTTTAAAATCATAGTTTTCAGTCCCCAAGAAAATAGATTATATATACTAAAGATTTCAAATTTTCCTTATTTTATAAATAAAAAGCTCTTACTAGTTTCTAGTACCTAAAATAATACAATAATATCTTAAAGATAAATACAAATAAACAAATATCTCTTATTCCTTACTAATCTAAAATTAATGTTTATTAGTCCCTGCCATCTCGCATCTGGCAGGGACTATAGTAACCGTTCGGAGGGCAGATAACATTAATTTGCAAGGTTTTTTAGTGTTATTAGCAGTTATATTCTAAAGTTTGGAGTTCAGGTTCTGTTGGCCATCTTATTTGGCCTCTTCCCGAGGCGGAAGAGGCCGGACCATAGCTTAAACTCGTATTTACGCACAATCAAGTGGCCCTGACCGTGTGCGGTTTCCTTTTAATGCTAACATTAATTCCTTAATGTTTAATGTTAAGTGCGAATAGGCATACATATGAAGGTTTGCTTGTTGTTTTGCAGGTGTGCTAAGGTTTGCTTGTTGTTTTGCAGGTGTCGGCCGTATGCTCAAGGGTTGCATGGCGGGAGGTGTCCGCCTACCGGCTCAGGTAATTCCCCTAGTCATTCCAGGCCATTCCGCATGTAAAAGCCAGCATCAGTATATTAAGCCGTTGAAGCAGCAAAGGCACCATCTATAGCAGTTTCCCCAGTTCCATACGTTGCATACCCTCCATCTCTAGATCCAACACCAGTAGCTTCCCAGCAGTAGGGTCAGTAGCATAACCAGTGGTTTACCCATAAGCAGCCGTTGATGCAGTCGTTGATTCCGTAGTTGAAGTAGTTGAATAAACAACAGAAGCAAGAGTAGTTCTCAAATCAGGCTTGATGCCTTTGGCGACCTGTTTAGCAGTCGGGCACGCGGAGCGAAGGGGCGCAACGGCAGGTCGTGAGGCCCTCAAATGTCTGGTTCGCCTTCGAACCTGAATCCATGACAAACTGTAAGTTCTCAAATCCCCATTCCCTGCATATGTTGTATCGAATCCATGACAAACTGTAAGTTCTCAAATCCCCATTCCCTGCACAATAGAATTATCACATTGAATTTCAAATCGAAAAACCATAATCGAATCTTTACTACTAATTAATTGAAAAATATAATGGGTCTTACCTGGAATAAGTACTGTTGGCCGAG
This sequence comes from Pinus tabuliformis, assembly GCA_031772625.1. NCBI lineage: Eukaryota > Viridiplantae > Streptophyta > Pinopsida > Pinales > Pinaceae > Pinus > Pinus tabuliformis. The sequence goes on along the minus strand of CM062819.1, from coordinate 1,817,782,570 downwards.
CTGCTGTCCAGTTTATTCTGCAAGCAAAGGCTCTGTTACATCCTGCAATGTCACTCGACCTGCCCTGATCCATGGCTCCAACACCTTTCTAACCTGGGGATGCACTCCACCTGCATCGTGAAAAACAAAATGCGACCTAGGCCCAAATAATTTGGCATGATAAGCCATCCACTCCCTCATTCTCTGAGCACTCAGGTCACCATACAGGGAGGAACCACAGGAGAGATAATCATAGGGAGGAGCCTGGCTATAAACAGAGCCATTGTAGCTACCTTTTTCTTCCTCGAGAGCAACGATCCTCTCTGGTTTTCCAAAAAGACGTAGGGTGCGTCGTGTAGCTTCGATCTTCATTCATATTGAGCGGTTTATTGGCCACATCGCGGCTCTCTCTCCCTTGCAGAGGGCTTGCAGCCTTGCCCTTTATTAATCTTCCAGAAGACGAATTCTTGGGGATGCCTTCACATTCAAATCGTGGCTTTCCATAAACATGGAGAGGCTTGTGTAGGAGAAGACACTTTACGTTGCTAACATGTGGCCACGTTTCTTTGCGCATGCAACATTTGGCAGCCTGTCGTATTCATTTTTCTAACCGGCATATTCACTTTACTAATAATTTTAATGAACTTCAATTTATGTTTAAATATAATAACAACTACTTTGGTGAGACAGTTTCAAGGAATGCCCTTAGCTGGACAACATTCCTTCTTGCCTGTTGTTGGAGCCTCCACCAGAACCACTATACCAGGGTAATATGCTTGTCAATGCTGATGTTAAGTTGTGATTTTAGTTTAAGGTTTGTAAATATGTTATCTTACTCTCTGTATGGTTCATGCAGAATGCCAATTATCTTTAGCTTCATTGTGGATTGACAAATCTGTGGGCATTTTTGGTTTTGAAGGGCTGTTGCCAGTGTTTCTGAAAAGCCAGCAGGCGCACAGCTGACAATTTTCTATTCTGGCTCAGTGAATGTTTATGATGTTCAATCTCGTGGGAGAAGGGCAGCGAGCTCGTGATCAGATTAGATTAGTTTAGTGTCTTGGCTGCTCTGTCTCTGTCTGATTGAACATTATGGTGACCATGTCAAGAAGACCTTGCCAACTGCATTTGCATTTCTATAAAGCCAACTGAAGTGAAGGGTTTCGATTTGCATAATTAGTGTGAACAGTGAGAGCAGGGGAGGGTGAGCAGGGTGTGGCATGCAGTCTCCAGAGCTGGCAAGTGAAGCCCTCAGACATGCGGCACAGCATAATGGGGATAGGCCTAGTCCAAGCCCTGATAGGGATAGGGGCAGGGGAAGGGGCTGGGGAGGGCAATACGGGGTTGGAAGAGCACATGCTTACTATTCTTCTTCTGCTTCATTATACAAGCTCAGGAGATTTAATACGCTCATTCTTGTCGTGCGTATTGTATCATTGTGTTTCTCCCTGGCAGCCTCCATATTCATGGCACTGAACATCCACAAATTCGGGAATGATACTTCTTCTAACAAGGCGAGGTGGTACGATTATGGTGCTTTCAGGTAAGTTTCCCCATTTCATTTCACTGTGATACCTTTCGTTTTGATGCCAGTTTTCTCCATGGTTCTTGTTTAGTTTAGTTTATATGGCATATGGTAATGGCCATTTTTGATTTTTTATATCTTTTCCAAGTCCTTGGAGAAACAAACCCAAAATGACACAGGACAGGACTTGCACTGGGCCTCAACATGTTCTTTGGGCTTGGCTGACCACAGTGAAAATGGACTGGTAGATCACTTAATACACGCTATTCAGTCTCACCAGTGCACAAAAGGCCCGTAGGCATGCCAAATCCTTTTATTGGATTAAATAAGCCCATGCTTTTTTCTTTCCATAATTTTCTTTTTATCGATCCAGCGGGAGCTACTATTCTTGTTTTTGAATCATGCATCTGTCTCAATCAAGAGCAATGCTTTTACCAGTTCACCATGTGGGTAATCCCCCAAAAAGCCAAGACATGGTTTAGTGGGTGTGTCTTTATTGTCAGCAATGTTTTTGTTTGGTACAGCCTAATGGCCCAATGTTTTCTGACGTTTTCTTTTCATTCCTTTTGGGCATGAGATACATGCTATTCAACCTCAGCAGTGACTCCACAAAGCAATTCATTTTCGGGCATGATATACATGCTATTCAACCTCAGCAGTGGGTCCACAAAGCAATCCATTTTCAGTTTGGGCATGATATACATGCTATTCAACTTCAGCAGTGAGTCCACAAAGCAATCCATTTTCAGTCTGGGCATGATATACATGCTATTCAACCTAGTAATCACCAATCTGTACAGTGTTGAATCCATTGTATTTATGGAAATAACTATGATCTGTTTAAACGTTTGAATTAGGTTAAGGTTATCGTATTTACCCTAATCACTCTTATTCAACCATACTGTTCTCGTAACCTATTTGAAAATTACAGAGTTCATTAATACCCCTGTATCTATGCCTTTTATTATGTGACAAGGGAGAGGTCAGATCCTTTTTTTTACTTTCTTTGGTATTGGTTCTTTCCCTCATGACGAGACCGCAAATATGTATTTTCAATTTCTTTCCACGTGCTTAAGTATATCCCTCAATCATTATACTAACTCATCATTTGTGGTTTATCAGCTCAGCAACTATTCTTCTTTTGAAGGGGTGTTGTACTGCAAACCTCACTTCGATCAGCTCTTTAAGAGGACTGGAAGTCTTGACAAAAGTTTTGAAGGTAAGTAGAGGTTTATGTTTGCCTAAATGCATTTGGCTAAAATTTATTTATTTCATGTCTGGAGTGAGGGTCCTCTGCCTAGCCTAATGAGAGAATTTGCCATTGATCTAATATTTCCTCAACTTCTTGTAGGAACTCCCAATGCTGTGAAAAATGAGAAGTTGAATGATGGTGAGGTACAGTATTACTCTATATCTCTTGGCAAGCTCTTAACCTGCAATAACTTATGATCATGTAGGTATCAAAGTATAATACATCTCTTGTTAGCTTACAGTGAGAAGTTACAAGGTTGTGACTATGTAGACAGGCATGGAGATGTTGTACTGTTTTTATCAGCATAAAGAATGTTGTAAAAGACATTCAGAGTTGGTACATATTTCTATTCAAATATACATGTATAACTTATAATCATGTTATTGTTCTGTTCTTAGACAATATCGCTTTATGGTCCCGTCATTATAATTGTTTCCTGTTGTGCATTAACTGTTTCCATTTATAAATAACTTCTGGTATGTGCAGATTAAGACACCCAACAGGGTCTCTGCTTTGTTTTCTGGGACACAAGAGAAATGCCTTGCTTGTGGAAATACAATTTATCCCATTGAAAAGGTCATTATTTTTCAATGTTGCCTTGTCCACCTTTAGGATTAGATTGGGAAACCTTGCCTGGTATGAAGTTAAAGTAAAGATGATACTGAATCTCAAAAGTATTTCCTGCTTGAAGCATAGAGAAAGACACTTTTGGTTCAGTCGTCAGCATGTCTTCATTATGTTCATAGTTATGGGTTTTTTGTCAAATGATCAACAAAGGAGTTTCTGACTGTAAAACCTCAACTCAAGATTAATAAAGTGTTTGGTTGGGCATGCTCTTTTGTATTGCAGGTTTCTGTGGAAGGTGTGGGATACCACAAGGCATGCTTCAAGTGTATGCATTGTGGTTGTGTTATCAGTCCCTCGAACTATATTGCAATTGAGGGCAGGCTTTATTGCAAACATCACCATGCTCATCTCTTCAAAGAAAAGGGCAATTATAGCCAACTTATCAAAACTCCATATGTCAAAGAAGTATCAGAGAATTCAGTACACGAGTGATTATGCAGCTGAAGTTTGAGAAAATTATCTTTGGTGCAATTATCCCCATTTGTTTGTTAGCAAGGTGCAATGTATAGTTTAATATGACTATTGGGGACATTGGTCTTTTATTTCAGTGATATCGTGTTTCAGCAAAACTATTTTCAAATTACTTTTTACAAATGGTTGTTTTGATCTGTGAGTTGGAGTGTTTCAATATTTATAATGCCTATGGGATTGGTACAGCTGAGTATTAGACTATTAGTTGAGGCGCATATACTAAGTTGAGTCCACGCACGGAAGACGCTGCTGCTGTTAGGTGGCTATTAGTGGCAGTTACCATAACTCACTTAATGCTCCTGTCTATAGCAATCCGTGTTATGTTTTAAAATTGATGTGAAAGTCTGGTTGAGGAAGAAAGAAGCAGGGGTTGTTATTTTTTAACTGTTATATGGACTTAATTTCTTGTTAAATATGCATCTTAGCAACAATGGAATATGGTGAGATTTGGAATTCTATACAATGATGGATATGGGATTTGACTTTACAATAATTTATATACAGAGAATTGTGTTGGCAAGATATTCTGTTTTGTTTTATTTCATCTTCTGTTTACAGTGTGCACTGAAATTTAAGAATACTTGTGTTCCATCAGTACCAAAATAATAGTAGGCTACCTATAGTCAAATATGTACTCTTTTAACAAAATTTCATTGATTGTACTTTAAGCTATCCCTTGATTTCAATTTTCCTTGGAATGGTCTGTACCATACCATCAGAAAACTACCCTTGGGCATAAGGATCAAAGATTCAGATGTGTTTGACTAGATAGACAGTGCGTATCTGTTCTCCACAGGCCTTAGACATGTAAAATAATCATTTATTTTGCTGCAAAAGGGTTGGAATCTTCCACGTAGATCCACTTTATGTTTGGATCAAAACTTCCTGACTCAGAAGTTTAATTTTATGTTGACATTTTAAAGTCCCCTCTCAGATTATTCTCTTGTGCACTCATGTTTGAGAGTTTCTCACGGATTTGGGAGGATGCCATGTGTTTGCAGGTTTAATGCTTGGTAAGTTCATCATTGTAAAGCTCGCCACTTTTCCATTCTCACCTCCCCATTTTGCTTTTTAGCCCTTTCATTTCATTGTTTGCCAAGTTGTATCTTCATCGACTCTTTTTGCTGTGTACTTTGACTCACCTGTAAATTTTCTCTTTGCAGATTTCTCCCTCGTACATAGCTGAGTTTGCAAATATTGTGCTGGTCTATGATGATATTTTCCCTGTTGCAGAAAGTGCACTGGGATGAGCAGAAAGTTAATACCGAGCTGAAAAACTATATCACAAGCGCTTTTCAACATCTCAAGGAAATGTCCTTCCTCTGTAATGAACACAAAGGTGCTGAGATCGAAGCTATACATGGCAATGGCACACAAAGATGAAGGCAAGCTCCTAAAGCTGCTTCTAACATTGCTAACTTCTCCTAAAGTCAGGAAGAGTATTGCCTGAGAAGAGTAGGCTGGCTACATCCTCTCTTAAGGTATTCAACAATTTCCAGTTAGGAAGGAGCAATCGCTGTTACTCTTTATTGCCTAGATTACACCTCGGAGAGTGCATTCTAAAGCTCTTAATTTCTATAGCACAAGATGCAGTTAAGCAAGGTAGTAGAAGCATGAGTTAATCAAAAGTAGAGAAACTAAGTCACATCCTTGATAGAATCCAGTGTGGAGCTGTAAGCGAGGTAGTGAAAATGAAAGAAATTAGTCCAGCTTAATTTTAATGTAGCTATACTTTATCTTTGACCAAATTGGGTGCAAAAGTTGCTATATAATCTATACCATGGTGAAAAGAATTTAATGTGAAGCTACACATTAATAATAATTTGCACTGCTGTTCAAAGTTATTGTAGGCATGTCTGGTTAGTGAATGGCAAATTTGTAGTATGTCAGCTCTCTGGCTTGAGTTTCTATTTTTTTCACTGTAACTGGCTGCTTTTATATTAGGAAAAGCTGCAGCCAAACCAGACAACAATCTGAAACACATAATTTAACAGCCAGATATCTTCTATTTCTGACCTTCTAGTTCTAGCCTTTAAAGCTCTGGCAGGTGTACTGTCTTACATATTGAAATAGTAAAAAAAAACTGTTAGACAAAACATACCAAATACAGTAAAAACATAGGAATCATAACTTTAAATGACTTCGATGTCGCATTTAAGGTAGCCATATTTCCTTTTGTTTTTCTTTTGTAAATATTCTGCTCATTTCTCTAATTTCAATTTCCATCGAGGTATTACAGTTCTGCACACATGAAAGGCATCGATGTCTAGGTATTTCAGAGACTTGTTTTAACAAGATGACCAGAGGTTATTGCTGCATTCTATTTTGACAGGTGAAAACTACATCTCCAAAGAAGTACTGTGTACGACCCAATACAGGTGTCATCCCACCTCAGTCTACATGTGATGTGACAGGTTTGAAGCTTCTTATTTTAAAGCTTAATCGATTAATATTTCTTGCTTGAATATGATAAATTAAAGAGCTTGTTTAATGTGAGCTTGATTGTCCTCTCATTGGTTTTGTTTTATTTGTAATCACCATGCAAGCGCAAAAAGAGATACCGCCTGATATGCAATGTAAGGACAAATTTCTTGTGCAGAGTGTTATGGTCCCTGCTGGGACGACTGCTAAAGATATTACTCCAGATATGGTGAGTTCACACTAAAAACTATTTTCCCTGAAGCTTAGTGCTCATTGCAAGGGATTCTCTCAGTTGAAACAATTTTTTGGAGGAACACAAATTCAGGGTGGTGTATGTAGACAATCGGAGTCAGAGTGTTTCCATCGGAGTCAGAGTGTTTCCTCAGTGGCTGTATTTGTTTTCATGTGGTTTCTGGTTTGTTTAGGGCTGCTTTTAACTTCTTATAAGGGTGCTACTTTTAGCATGTTGTATTTTTGAGGTCAATGTTGTTACTGAGAAAGCATTTTTTTCACTGTAACTGGTTGCTTTTATATTAGAATGAAACACATAATTTAACAGCCAGATATCCTCTATTTCTGACCTTCTAGTTCTAGCCTTTAAAGCTCTGGCAGGTGTACTGTCTTACATATTGAAATAGTAAAAAAAACCTGTTAGACAAAACATACCAAATACAGTAAAAACATAGGAATCATAACTTTAAATGACTTCGATGTTGCATTTAAGGTAGCCATATTTCCTTTTGTTTTTCTTTTGTAAATATTCTGCTCATTTCTCTAATTTCAATTTCCATCGAGGTATTACAGTTCTGCACACATGAAAGGCATCGATGTCTAGGTATTTCAGAGACTTGTTTTAACAAGATGACCAGAGGTTATTGCTGCATTCTATTTTGACAGGTGAAAACTACATCTCCAAAGAAGTACTGTGTACGACCCAATACAGGTGTCATCCCACCTCAGTCTACATGTGATGTGATAGGTTTGAAGCTTCTTATTTTAAAGCTTAATCGATTAATATTTCTTTCTTGAATATGATAAATTAAAGAGCTTTTTTAATGTGAGCTTGATTTTCCTCTCATTGGTTTTGTTTTATTTGTAATCACCATGCAAGCGCAAAAAGAGATACCGCCTGATATGCAATGTAAGGACAAACTATTTTCCCTGAAGCTTAGTGCTCATTGCAAGGGATTCTCTCAGTTGAAACAATTTTTTGTGTCATCCAGTTCAACAAGGAATCTGACAAGGTATATGAGGAACACAAATTCAGGGTGGTGTATGTAGACAATCGGAGTCAAATACTATTATCATGATTGTACTTGATTAAATAATCTTGAAGCTACCCTGCTTCTCAACTTGCTAAGAAAACTGCAATATACTCTACTTCAGCTCATCATAGGGTCCGGTTTCATCTTAGTAGTACCATTGCTTATCGCTTATTGTATCGTAGCTTGTCTTATGCTATCTCTTATTCGCTTGGTAAGAAGTTACATGTTGAAAGTTGTTGCACAAGCATTGTGTCTTTTCCAGCTTTACATTGTTTTTGCACATGCAGTTAAATTGATTTGTGTTACTTTTATTATCCCTTGATGTCAACAGGGGTTGCCTATTCAAAGCATTTTAGTTTTCTTTCCCAGAGTAATAACTTCCAGTATAGAGTAAGCAACAAGGACATGAAACCTGTTGCTTGATGAGTATACTAGCTATAAGCATATTGAACTAAACCCATTGAATACACCAATCTCTAGTCATAAGTTTATTTAATCTACCGCCACAGACTCAAAGGGGCACCTAATTTCGCATTTACTACTGCCGCCACATCCATCATTCCATATGCCATTTGCTCCCCATGTCAGATCGATATGCCCATCATTAAATACTGATCATATTTAATCTACTGCCACAGACTCAAAGGGGCACCTAATTTCGCATTTACTACTGCCGCCACATCCATCATTCCATATGCCATTTGCACCCCATGTCAGATCGATATGCCCATCATTAAATACTGGCCTGATCCAATCTGATCTTCAAGATTATTTCTGCACCTAGATATTGACATAGATCTCCTGTCGCACCCAATCTACCACTAAGATTGCCCGATGTCAGATACATCACTTCTGCCGCCAAATACATCATTCCATATGCCATTCGCTCCCCATGTCTTATCGACCACTTAATTGCACCTCAAGTATTTTAGCTCCATTCACACTTAAAACCACCTTACAAACACGTTGAACTTTTGTATAAATTGGCCTCCTCTGCACCTGGATATTCACATACACCTCCCCGCTTCACATAACATGGAATCCATTAGCATAAGCCAACTTACTGAACTCACAGCATTGTTTCTCTTAGCACTTATTCTCATGACTCTTCTGATTATTGACATCGTAAAAGTCGAAAGACAAAGAAAAAGGAAACCAAAAAAAAATTAACATCTCTTTTGCATTATCTTACGCATTGTCTTATTTCCCCGCTTCTTTCTCTATTACAGGTGTACAAAGGATGCTTCAAATATGCATTTGGGTCCGCCATCACCGTCTCTGCTCGACTGCAGACAACATGTATCTCTCGGCCTACAGTGAATGTCCGTGTCTTAATAACTTCATAAGTTAGATAAGAACTTGAATCAGTTCGACTGCAATGCGAAATAGTTTTGTCATTAAGGCTTTGCCTACCTTTTGCTCTTAGCTATTTTTATTAAGCCGTGTTGTGAATTAATCTGAAAAACAAAGGAAAGCAACTCGATGCAGCAAAAATCAATGTCAGTTTGCTATCTCTGATTTCAACCATGCTTTTGTTAATGGGTGACATTGGGTTATTTATTGCCTCTCGATTGTTGTTTCTCATTGGCTTTGGGTTATGATCTAATTGTGAAATGTTAGCAAGTTTAAATTAAAACTTCTGGTATACAGAAGCTGCATTTTGCTCTTAGCTCTTGCTACCACTTCTTAAAAATCGAAGCCTACGACAGCCCATTACATTATGTTCTTCAAATAAGGCAGAGACATGCTTGCTTCAGTCTCAGTTCCTTCCAATACTGTAAAAGTCGTAAGATGGAATGGCAATGTTCGTGGATGACCATCTGAAAGCATAAGTGTCAGGTTCCTGTAATTGAGTCCTCTGGCTATTAACACGTATGTTGTACCCACGGAAACGTGGCATACCAAATGGTTCCATCGAAGCGCCTGCCTCTTCCTCGTGAAATTGTTGCCCCCGGTTCAGGTTCCTGTAATTGAGTCGTCTGGCTATTAACACGTATGTTGTACGCACGGAAACGTGGCATACCAAATGGTTCCTTCGAAGCGCCTGCCTCTTCCTCGTGAAATTGTTGCCCCCGGTCCCCCGAATCGATGTTGAACCTTTTATCGAAAATGATCTTGTTTCTGGAAATAAGTCAAATTAATTAAAAAATACTGCTTTGTTGCTTTGTTTCATTGCCGTATGAATGGCTTAGTGTGGTTTAAATGTAATATTTCAAGTTTGCTTTATTTCAGTTGTAGTTTAGACTTTCAAGCGCTTCACTTTCGGATGCACAGTGATTTGAACCTGCAGGAAAGGAAAAAAAACCGGACGGCTGTCAACGTCCTAATGATTACAGCATAAGCTGACTAAAGCGTAGAAAAACACTGAAATCAGAGGCAGCAACGAGATTACAGTTTTTGTTAGTTTCTCAGTCCCAGAGCGTGAAAGGTTCATGTTCGTCCAAACTGCAAAACCTATGCTACCTATGCTACCTATGCTAACTATGCTAATTATGGTACTTATGCTACCTATCCCTTATGCTATGTAGCTGGCTGGCTTTGTAGCTTTCAGATCCAGTGCAGCTACTGTCAGGCAGGCTATGGTACTTATGCTACCTATCCCTTATGCGTTCTAGCTTTCAGATCCAGTGCAGCTACTGTCAGGCAGGCTCAACTTCACGCAGGGACTCGCTGCGTCGCAGCTTCACTTGTTTTAGTGTTAAAATCAATGTTGATAATTATTTATATTTTTTTTTAGAGAAGTTCAATTCAAAATAGTTATATTACGAAGTTTTATATAAAGTATAAGATTTAAGTTAAGGTTCAAATCCTCTAGATTACATCTAGAAATTATAATAATAATGACTAAAATCTACACTATATCACCTAAATAAAAACTCAACCTGATTATCAATTCCTCTACATATAAATATAAAAAATCACAATTATATATATAATTTTTTTCATGTAACTAAATTATGACCCATATTAAAAATCCCAATTCATTTAAACGAATAATTGAGTCATCTATAATGATTAGAATTAGATGCCAACGTTACATGGATTTTGTTTGTGGCAAGTAAGTTTGGTTTTCTTTGTAGGATTATGTGTGTGGGACTATAACAGTTTCCGAGGGACAAACATGAACAAGCCTGATAACGCCAAGTAAGCAACATTGCATGAAAGAACTTAAAATTAGATTTTGGTTAGTCAAAAGTCTACCTAAAATGATAAAATAACGGAAAGAAAAACCCATTTCGTCGTCACTTGTTCTTGAAATCAAATCCATTTTTTCCGCGTGGTCATCAATATAACTTTTGCGAAATAATATCAACCTAACACACCGTCCCCACTTATGTTTGACTTGTACATTAAAAAATCCAAAAAATATCGACATAACAAACCGTCCCCACTTCTGTTTGACTTGTGCATTAAAGAATCCAAATATTTTATCGACAAACTTCTGGTCGGTCGCCGTAAAAGTTAAGGTGAAGTGAAGAAAGGAGAAGCAGAATGTCCCCACCACCAAGTACGGTTAATAAATAGAATATGTCATCTATTACTCAAACTAATCCCTTCTGTTGTGAACATGAACCTGGAAAACGATCGCCTACAATGCGTTGCAGAAGCTGCAACGAAGTTATTCCTTTCTTTAGACTGACGGCCCACATGATACATGATCCCCGGACCCATGGATTATATTTTCAAACGATCATCATCATCTCATCATCTACACCGCCTCCCTACTCTCATGGTCGCTTGTGCCCTTTATATAAACCCTGAACTTAACTCTCCCTTCCCATGCCATTCCTTTCCATTCAAATCTCTTGCATATCAATTAGATTTCGTTGAGATGACAGGGACTCTTCACCATCGTCCTTGTCACGCCCCCAATTCTTTTTTCGTTTAATTGAGCGGGTGCGGCACCACCTAAGTTAATAACTTGTTCACCGTTAGTTAACTTTACAAACTACCCCTTCAACAATTCATAATAAACATTAATTCATATTATTAATGTGCGGAAACCATTAACAATATAAAGATAATAAATCAAACCCGACAATAATAATAATAATCAATCTTTTATTATATATGCGGAATTTACAATGACCGGGAGCCGCGCTCCACCGGCGTTAATAAAACAAGAGGGCGCCCGCCCGTGCAAGAGCGCACGGCGGTCTGCCACAATAATCCACTGAAATACAATATCACATACACAAACTTAGCGTTGGGCGGGCGGGCGCACCCGTGCACGACCCGTGCCCAAACCTCAACCTAATCCAAGTGTATACCGGCGTGGGCGCCCATGCGCACCACCACCCACTCTACAACTCGCGCAGCACAAGATCGTGTTGTCGTGCCCGACTCGGCGGGCGCATCCCCAACATACTCCAAACTGCGGCTAAGTGTTGCCTCGCACCTCTTGTGCGCACCTATATCAAGTGCGAAGATGCAATGCGAAGTTGTCTCTCCAAATGAGCGTGCGCATCAAGAGTTTATACCATTGCTTCGTGTGGCGACCAGCTCCATGGCCGACCCTTCAAACGCCCAACCGTTGTGTCTTTAAGTGTTTTATGCCGTCGGCTTGCTTAATCCACCCTTCGGTCGGCTTATGTGTGGGGCGAGCTACCAAGTCGCCCTATAAACGTGCGGGCACTCTCCCACCTCCGCGCGCATATGTGGATGCCTTCGTCGATTATGGAGCGCCTGCGTTTATACTTAGTCATTTTCCACACTTCGTTGCCTCTCGCCCGAGCTGCGCGCCCATCGTTCACCGTGCGCGCGTGCACGCGCTCTTGGTCGCCCGGCGCTTGCCCGTCGTATCACAACGAAGGCCTTACATTCTCCTCCACCTGAAGTCGTTGTCGTCCTCGACAACATACCATCCTCCAAGCATCAATATCCATGATGTCGACTCCCCTCACATATGGCAAACATCCCGGCAACATATGTAGGACTCCATCTCCACCATGTCTCATCTTAGCAACCAACTGTCACCAAGATACTCCATACCAATGTATGTCATATATCAGATGTCCATGATCATTGACCACCCTGTCACAATCTCCCCATGCTGCTCTCCACCATGGAAGGTTGATCCCTCCAACTCAAGCTACATGTCCGCCGCAACAATGTGTCAAACTCCATCATGTCATCACCACCATGTGCAAAACTGCCCATGATATGTCAACAAGTGCTAACACACCTCAACCATGTGCCAACATGTCATATATCAGAAGTCATCTCAATCCATGATCATCAACCACCATGTCACAATCTCCACATGCTGCTCCATTGTGGAAGGCTGGTCCCTCCATCTCAAGCTGCCTGCTCACTGCAACATATCGTGTCGACCTCATCATGTGTCGTCCTCATGTGAACTGCTGCCATGATACTCCAACAAATGCTAACACATCTCTATGCATGCTATAGCCCTCATGTCTGAACTAGTTGGGTAGCTAATCCAACCGTCACACCCAAACCATGAGAATGCACATCCTCATACCACCATCAGTCGTTCCTCAAAGCATCTTGTCACATCCTGAACTCGATCAAGAATCCATCCATATAAGTAAACCACGCTCAGGTCCATGAAGTAGTCCTCATCTCATCTGCAACATGTTGTTCATGATGTTTGGTGTCAATGTGCTACATGAAGTTAGCCACATCTACTCCAAAATCATCCATATGTGTGCCTCCTCCATATGAAGAGACCATCTCATCAAACTCCAACTCTCGGTATGCCACATCCAAGTCCATGAAGCTACCTCCATCACATTTGCAATGTGTCAACCCTCAAGTCTCCATAGAAACAAGTATACACCTGCCTCAGCTATCCATGTGCTACCCATGATCATAGATCAATCAGCCCCCATGTCAAAAGGTAGTTGAGTCTCATGCCCCAAGTGTTGCCACAAAAGCATCATCATCATCGTAACTCCATCACCCCAAAGTGTCTCATATCGATCCTCCACATCAACTCACTCTTTCAAGCCATTCTCATACATGTACTCGAAAGTATGCACCCCATCCTGCATCAAAGTCTCTGACCTCAGCTCCTCAATGCATCAAATCCTCTAAGTCCACCATGTATGAAGTCCCTAAAAGTCACAACAATCTCATGTCATCATGAGCTTCATGAGCCATCTCCAACCAACATCTCCATGTAGTACGAATGCTCCATAATCAGCTCACAAATCCATCCAAGTCCATGGTCTTGTTGCACAAGAGTGTACAACCTCTCCATCAACTCATAAGTAACAAGTCTCCATGCCACACTAGAAAATCCATCTGCACAACGTCCTTGTCTTGGAACTCCTCATTGGATGTCCATGACACCTCTACAAGTGCTCCCACATAATGTCCCTGCATAAGACTGCCATCCTCCATGTCTCCAACCTCATGTCCATGACTAAGTTGTCCATGTAGTCCAACCAAGTAGACCCATCACAACAATTGGTCATCCTCATCCAAGTCTCCTATCTTTGGTTTAGTGAACTCGGTCACCCAACCATATCATCATCATATGAGTCTCTCCATCATAGCTCCTCCACCAAAGGTTCTACCAAGGTCATCTCTTGGTCTCAGCCATGAGAAGTCCACTCAAGCAACTCAAGTGTGTGCCCTTTAATCTGTCCATGAGTCATGTCGAACACTTAGCCAAAGTGGCTAAAGCATGACCCAATCCTCCACAATGATCATCATGTGCCTCCCTTGTCACGGGCCTTTGTACCTTCTATCATAAGGTCAAAAACAACCCCAACAAGTCCTGCAACAATCAACAATCCTTGCTTCTCCATACAAGGTCTCATCATAGACATCCATGGTAAGATGCTCCCTAGCATCGGCAAACTAGCTTTGCCCTTCCCTGCATACGGCCCATCCACCAAATGCCCAAATGAAACACAAGTATCACCGGTACTTACATCATCATCATCATGAGGCTCCTCCATATGAGTATCCTCATCCATCCATGTTGACAAACTGCACGATCCTGGTCCAACTTGATCATCCTCAAGTTCATCTTCCATCATTGTCATGTCTGCAACATTTCCAACTATCATCGCTTCCTCTTCCTTGTCAACACAATCTGCAACTTCATCTTGCTCCATAATCCAACCAAGTTGAAGAAGCTCTCCTTCAACATTCTTTTGCAAGAATTCAAGCTTATCTCGGATTTGGGTATTCTCTTCCTTCAACCTCTTCAATCTGTATAAGGTAAGCAAGAGCTTCCCTTCACCTTCTCCCAAACTTGCCATGCCTTGTACTTCGTCTTCCCCAGTTCGTACTTCGTTTGGTCCACAGACACCCAAACCGTGTATACCTGCCCACACGCAGTCCCACTTGCCCACCTGACAAGTGCCCAAATCGTATGACCAGCACGTAGTACCGCCTGCCCAATGCTACGACACCCGGTTCCAACCTTTACCAGCTTCACCAAGTTCCTTGCAACCATGAACTAGCCCTTGTTCCACTTCGTGTGAAACAACTTCTTTCACCTTCAAGTACTTGCTTCCACTGTCATGAGCAACGCTGCTCAAACCGAGTCTTGAAACTACCTTCAAATGTTTCAACACCTGAACCTTGTTCAAGCCTCAATATCACCTGTCATCAACTTCCAAGTGTACACACACTTGCTTCACCCAGCTTCCTGCAAGACTTCTCCAAGTCTTCAGACCTGCTCTGATACCAACTTCACTTCGGTGAAGTTGTGTAGCAGCTTCAATACCCGGATCAGCTGCTCTGATACCAACTGTCACGCCCCCAATTCTTTTTTCGTTTAATTGAGCGGGTGCGGCACCGCCTAAGTTAATAACTTGTTCACCGTTAGTTAACTTTACGAACTACGCCTTCAACAATTCATAATAAACATGAATTCATATTATTAATGTGCGGAAACCATCAACAATATAAAGATAATAAATCAAACCCGACAATAATAATAATAATCAATCTTTTATTATATATGCGGAATTTACAATGACCGGGAGCCGCGCTCCACCGGCGTTAATAAAACAAGAGGGCGCCCGCCCGTGCAAGAGCGCACGACGGTCTGCCACAATAATCCACCGAAATACAATATCACATACACAAACTTAGCGTTGGGCGGGCGGGCGCACCCGTGCACGACCTGTGCCCAAACCTCATATTCTTATGTTAAGGTCATTTTACTTTGTCCACTTATTTATGTGATGGTGCATTTATCGTTATAGGATTTTTGTATATATCTGAGATGGTTAAGCGGAAACATACTTTAATGTGTTGGAGTGCTGAAGTATGTTTATAGATGTAGGTTTAAATATTTTGAAATATAAGTGTTATATAAATATATGTTTACTTATTATGTTGTTATTAAAGATATTGAATGAAAAAATATAACTTGATATATTTTCTTCAATTTTAGATAAACTGCTTTTATATATGGCTTTTATATATGGTGAAAGAGGCCCGATAAAAAAGTTAAATAAGGTCATTGTTATCGTGGATATCAAAGTGTTGAAGATTAACCTTTTGTGATTTTTATAGTTAATTTATTAAATTTTATGTCTATGTATAATTTAGATTTTAAAAGTGACCTAGTTTGTAAAAATGTTCAAGTGTGAATGATTAATTTTAAACTAAAAATTAACTCAAATCAAGCTTGAAGGATATTAAAGAAATTGCAATTAAAGAAATATAGAAGATTAAGAAGAGAAGAAAATAAGAACGACATCTAATTGTTAACAAAGTTTGTCTAGTGTGGACTACATCTCTGGGTCCTACCTCCACGGGCGTGGCCTCTTTTATTATTCACATGTTAAACATTAACATGCTTTGTTACATCACTTAGTTTTCAATCTGCTACAAGGAACCTACAACATTGTTGCTCAGGTAGTGGTGTTTGTAAACCACTATACATTTTTTTGTTTCCAAAAATGAGGTTCAAAAACACCCTATCTACAAAATTGCACCCAAAAAAATGAATTAAGCCTTCAAAACCTACAACAAAAATTAACTCCTCCACTACCAGGAAGTGATATCAAATACCACCAAAATTCCCCTTTCGCTGCTACAAAATTTGAGCTCAAAGTCCTCTAGTTTTACAAAGTTATAAAGTCATAAAAATGGGCTCAAAAGTTATCAGCTCTCTCAAATATTCAAATTGTACTATTGTGGCATGGCGGTAAACATTTTAATATATAAAAAATTTGTGATGAACAACCTAAGGTCAAACCCCCCCGTGGTTGTCATCATATGCCTTCCCGTGAATAGACTTTACAATAACAATAAAATAATCTTATCGTTCCTTGTATCGAAACCATATATTGCGGTTATTGGCCATATAATGTCATAGTCCATACAAACTTTGACATGGTGTCCTGTCAACATTCGTTTGTTGGCATCAGTTTTGAGAGGCCCTAAGACCAGTCATTTTTATACAACCATTGTAACAATTTTTACCCTGGTGGCATTGCTTGTTTACGTTGGTGTAAGGTGTAGGGTTCAACCCCTGTTGACTCCACTTTTGGGCCAATAAAAACAACCAATGATTCAAATAATATTTTACCATTCCATCATTACAACCAACCCCGTGACCTAACACCCAAGTTGTTTTCCAACCTCCGCCAATACTGGGATTTGATTCGTTGGTCTACACTTGACGTAACTAGACTTGGGACTTTCTTTGGTCAACCAGAGGTTGCAACGCATTGATATATGAGTCGTCCACGTGATCACCACTTGTGTGCCACATTTACTTTCTCATTCGACTACATGTCGACACCACAATACATCTACAATTTTAGCATTACCACATCATTTTCCAACTAGGTTGCCACTTGTGCCTTCCACATTAGTTACCAGTTGTGTCATGTGTCATTCTTAGGCTTAGCCACATTTTGACCATGTCAACACCACATCATACCACCTGTTCTCTACTAATCCTACCACGTCAACTTTATATGAATGCCACATCAACTCCATACTACCACATGTTCATTTGTAGGACTGTTATGTGGAACCTCTACTAGCAGTTTTGCATGTTCCAAATAAACTTCAAAGTGCGATAACATTCACATATGAATTATGTTTTCACTTGTTCAAATTGTTTTAGAATCATCTCATCAAGCTCTTCAACATGGAGCTACTTCCAACAGGTTTTGATCACTTTGAATTGTGAGGCTTTTTTAGATCCCCCCAGATCATTTCTCCCCACTAGGAGGCTTTTGGACCTCCAAAATGTTTTTACTTAAACACCAGGTGTAGGGATTGCCTCCCCACTAGTGCAGTATCTATCCACCCTACTCTATGCACTTGAATCGTCACAATAAATTGCCCTATGGTTATTAATGATAGGTCATATTTCACGTGATGAGCTGGCATGATGCACACAATTCCGTCCTTGAAAAGGAGATACACTTTTTTCCTTCCTGAATAAGATCACTTTCTTATCCAACGAGTATGGAATCTGAAGCATGATTCCAAAAATAACCAGTGGAAACACATGTAGTTCAACTTCATCCACAATTTTAGATGTGATAGCAAACCTAGGTTTACATTTTTCAATTACTTAGAACCTAACATTCTTACATACCCATCTTAGAGGATAAGGTTTTGGATGTGTTGTTTCCAATTTGAGCTTCTTTACAATTCCCTCAGATATTAGGTTGGGTTGAGAACCAATGTCAAAGAAGGTATCAACTTTTGTATGTTTGGTTACCACCCTTATATGGAAAAGTTCATTTTTCTTTCCTGCAGAAATAGAAGGCAAAATAGAAAGAATAGAATAAACATGTGAAGAAGATATACCTTTCAACCCCATCACCATCATTTGTCTCTCATGGATAGATTCTAATCCCAGATCATGCTAAAAAAAAATTTCCACCTTCTTATTACCCTTCTTGTCTAGGAACCACTTCATTCTGACCTATGGGTGTAACTTCAAAGAATGATCATGATAATGCCCCTCTCTTTTGCAATGGGAACATAAATTTTTTCATCACCATTCTTGACAAAAGTTTTTCTCTTTGGATTCTCCCTTTCTTGGCCTTTTTCTTCATTCCATTAAATGGCTTCCACAAAGACTCCATCACCTTATTTACCTGCTTTGGTGTAGGTCATTTACCACATACCTCATCTAGGTTAGATGGTTTTAATAAGGAAATGGTATTGTGGATGTAACAATGGAAACTACCAATGTATTTAAGCAGAGTTTCTTATGTATTTAGTGGAATGTTTAATTCCAAGACCTTTTTCCTAAAATCCTCAATAACTTTTTGGACAAACTGGCCTTTATGCTTCTAAAGTGTTTACCATTCTATAATTTCATTTTGGTTATGTGCCAAAGGATATAATTTCTTTCTCAAGGCCGAAGTAAAGTTAAACCACGAGGAAATAACTTTAACTTCTCGAAGTCTATTTTCCCACAATATTAGCTCAATACCTTCCAATTGAAGAGAGGCTAATTGATTTTTTACCTCATCTTCAATGATTTTCTACACATGGTAAATGATACTTCCATTTAGAAAATCCAATTATCAAGTTTTTCAACAATTTTTTTTCCATCTTAGATTGGCAAGTTGAATTTGATGTCCAAATTCGAAAATGAATTCTTTGAAGCAACTTTTCCATGAGGAGATGGAGGAGGAGAATAAGTAGAATGAGGACTTTAAGGAGGAGGAGAAGAAGGAGGAGCCTTTTTCAAATTACCACAATGTCCTTTTTATTAAACTTTCTTTGATGAGATTTATCTTATTATCTAGATCTATATTTTCATTTCAGAACATATCACTCAATATTCCATATCAATTAGTGGAATAAGGGTAGAGTGCATACAAATTATCTAAGTAGAGAAGAACCGCCACATTATCCCACATTGATTGTTTATCAAACAAAGTTAGAGCTTGAGGAGATCACAAGCTATTGAAACTCAGGCTTTTGCAACAATAGAAAGATATAATACCTCGTCAAATGGGAGAATGATCCATAAGATAATGGATAGGAAACACAAGGGTCCTTGTGGAGATGGGAGAAGGAGATGAAATCTTACACGAGGAAGTGTCATTTGGCAGCTCCACGGTTGTCGAGGAGGACAAAAGCTCAGGTTGGAAGAGGACGTTAGGCCCTAAGGAACTAAGGAATGCCCTCATCTCATCCATGCACCAAGGTGCACTTGTAGAAGCCCTAGTGCGATGAGGTGACTTAGGTGACATCCTCATTACAAGAAATGTGACGAACATATATAAGGAAATACAATGTTTTGCATCAAGGCATCGAAAAACTAAGTGATACAAGAGCATCAACCCTAGGAAGTATTTTTTTAAGACCCAAAGGGGGTCATGTGAAGTCCAAAGGGAATTTTATTTTTCCCTCAAATGTAATTTTGTATAAAAGTATAAATAGAGAGCTTTAATATAAAGGCAAGTGTCTTTTTCTAGAAGAGCAAGGAACAATTGCGTCATTAGGATATTTTGGTGACTTGGTCTAATGGCAAAATGGGAATTTCGTAAATACAACATGTGTTTAACTGAGGTGTTATTTAGTTTTCGACAGATGTCCAAATAGATTTATTTGGTTAGGATATTTCCTAGCCTATGGAAAATTATAAAAGAAATATACATGTAAGTTAGAAGGTGGGGTCTGATCTGGTTCAAATTTTGAGATAATTTTGTGTGAGATGCTGTTGCAAGAGATGCAACAAGAGGTCAAGATGTTGTTTAGGAGGACAATGAGAGCACTAAACATTTGTATAAGGAGATGACCCCCTCTATGTATAATTATTGTTATAAAATAGAATTTAAAATTTATGTGTGTCCTGGTGTGAAGAGAATTGTGTTCTCAAGTGTCTGAATTGTATTTTTTTAGAATCACATATTCCTTAAATAAGAAACATTATTTATTTCTCTAAATATTGATGTTATTCTAAGTTGATGCATGTATACCTATACAAAAAGGAGAAAGTGCCTCCATGTCCAATTGACTAGTGTGTATGGAAATTTCTAACACAAATATGTGTGTGTGAATTAATGAGCTCAAGGGATTGGATGAATAAGAAAGATTCGAGAGATTAAACCATAATTTAGAGGAAAATTAGTTCATGGTATAGAGTATAAAATTGAAGTACTACAACTATGTGTAAAAAGAAGAAGGAAAGGTTTGAAG
Source organism: Pinus tabuliformis (assembly GCA_031772625.1). NCBI lineage: Eukaryota > Viridiplantae > Streptophyta > Pinopsida > Pinales > Pinaceae > Pinus > Pinus tabuliformis. Next base: position 1,817,761,914 of record CM062819.1, on the reverse strand, counting down.
CATGAGAAGGATTTCTCAGGAAGGTGGGTGGTGTAGTAGGAAAAGTTGTCAAAGAATCAGTAAGGGGTGTGAGAGAATAGAAGTATTATGGATTCATGTGAATCAAGGAGTACAATATTGAGTGCATCAGATCCCGAGGACAACATTTCATCGTTTTGAAGAAAATTCTTATGAAATCCCGTTAAACTAGTGAAGGTGCAGAGAAAATTAGCTAAGTCGGGTCGAAGTTCAAGTTGGGATGAATAAAGTCGGAGCACCATGGAGTTGTAATATGGATCCGATGTAGATTGCCTCGACCATGCTGAAATCTCGAGCCTAATCGGTGGCAGGACCTACTCGGGCCTGTCGTGGTGAAAGGAAAGTGAATTCCGAAAAAGTTGATGACTTCTACCCTCAAGTCACGACCCAACCCTTGACCTACTAGGTGAGGCCAATGATAAATGTTTATTTTAAATTGGTTATAGTCTTATAATGAAGGGGTTCCAATTTAATTCAATGAAGAGGTAAACGAGACGAGAACCCATCTAATTGGGAATCGTTCCACCATTTTGTGAAGAAATTGTTGACCTAGGTTGTCATTGTTGTCAATATGGCAATATTCTAGATACTAGATGATGATATGAATCCAAGGGGAAGTAGAGCAGATCCATGAAGAAACAGGAGCAAGGCCATCAGGAAAGCCAAGCCATGAGTAAGAGTCTGTTATCAGAGAAGGTCATTGAAAGACATTGCAAAGCCAAAGAAAGACATTGGAGCAAGAGGAGCCACATCGGAGGAGCATTGCATGTAATACATGCCCAAGAACAAACGAGAGGAAGAAGTCAATAAAAGAGGAGTTAACATGCCAGAGGAAGCAAAACAGAGCGGTCGAAGCTACAGGGGGAGCCATATATATATGTCATATATATATATATATATACCAAAGAAGAACATATCGGAGGAGCAAACCGAGCTATTTGAGGAGCTAGAGGAAGCAAACAAAGCCATAAGAGGAGAAAAACAGAGCCATCAGAGGAAGCAAACAGAGCTATCGGAGCAATGAATTGCAAAGAATACACCATCGGGACCTATCAGGAGCAATATATTGTATATGCATGCAAATACACTATGGGAGAAAAGTATGGCAAAGAATGCCAAAGAATACACTATCGTGAGCTATCGGGAGCAATATAGTGTATATGCATGCAAATACACTATTGGAGGCACAAACACACATATCTAGGCCAAATAAACTATCAAAGGTGCAAACACATATATATAGGCTATATACACTATTAGAGGCAGAAAAACTTATATATATGCAAATACACTATCGGAGGCGGAAAAGAGCCAATATTTAGGAATACACTATCGGAGTGGAGAAATATGTATCGCTCCAAACCCCTGATAGCGATATATAGGTGCGGACTTGGCGAAACATATATGTTCAGGTGTATAAATAGGTGAAGTCTGCCAAAGTGTTCTGCAGCATGGTTTTAAGTGTATTTCAGATTTTCGGGCTCTAAGCCTTGGCACATTAAAACTTGTGAAATTTGCAACATATATACATATATATTATATAATTGCGAGAAAGCATGTGGACCCACTGAGATGCTGCAATATGACTTAATGTTATATTGCATCTGCCCTATCGGTACTCGCATATCGCAATACCCAAAGGGCTGTCACTCCTACAAGCATCGATTGCGATGAATGTTCTGGACACAATGCAACAAGGTAGTTTGGTCTATTGTTATGCCACATCTAACATGTCGCAAGTGCATAAGGCCTTGCTCTTCAAAAGTGCCGATTGCGATATATGCCATGGACCCGATGGTCCAATTGTAACACAACTCAGTATTATATCGCGTCCAAAAGGGCCATCGACCATCGGCGATGTTATGGGCCCAACTTATATAGGACTGCAATAAGTTGTGACTGCCGATTGTGATTACACTGCAGACCCAATGCAGGTGTAATAAATTTGAAGTCCGCCTTTAACGTTTTGGCTAGTTGTTTTTCATACATTTCTGTGTATTTGAATATTTGTATTGCAGGGGGTTTGAAGGCCAAAATGCATAGGAAACGCTCCTGATAGTTCAGGAGGGCTGAACGAAAGTTGATTGTGATTAGGACGTGGCATGTGGGTCCATTCTGATTGGTACAGTCTCTCCATTAACATTAAAGTTTTGTGTATGAATGTTATTAAAAGAAAAAAAGGGCTCTCTTTGATATTGGTTTATAAGCATCATTTCCTTTGTAATACGGTCTGCTCGTGTATTAATGTGTCCGTGAAGCAGTGGCTAATCCGAATAGGCAGAGGAAACTACAACGACCAAGGAGGGAAGCCAAAGGATCAAGCGAGGTAGAGGAAACTACAGCGACCGAGGAGGAAGCCAAAGAGCGAGTGGAAAGAGGAAACCAATGGTCAGAGGCATCAGGAAGATACAAAAACAGAGAACAAGCAAAGTTGAATGTTGTTGAAAAAGCTAGAGGAAACAGTGGCAGCTGTAGGGTTCAATAGAATAGAAAAGGGTCGAAGGACCAACAGGACAGTAGGCATTCGAAGGGTGAGCTTCTAAACTTATCGTGTTATCCTGTGAACGAAATAATCATGTGTACATTGCAGTCTGAAGAATAATTCTGTGATGTAATGAATAAATTTTTTATGTAACATTGTTTGAAGGGAGAAGTAGCTTATAGAGAAGCAGTCATGCTGAAGCATTTATTGTGACAACTAGAACAGATGCTTGAACATAAAGTTGGTTCTTATGCAGAGCTTTGTGTAGCAAATAGTAGACTCACTAACGCTATGTGGAGACATTATCAGAGGTCACAACGGCTATTGGAAACTCAGTGTGGATAGTATGAAGATTTGTAAAGACTCCTTCATAAAAAGACTGGCTGCCATTGATACTGTAGCATGGAAACTACAGTGAAGTTGTAAATAGACAGAACTCAGTAAAGAAGCATTCTGAGAGCAGAACATTACTATCAAACATGCCTTGAAAAGATTGGGTCAGAACCCTTGGGGTCAGTGCCTCATAAGTAAGAAGGATTGGAGTCCTTGGTGTTGATGCCATAGAAGTAAGAAGGACTGGAGTCCTTGGGATTGGTGCCTCAGAAATAGGAAGGATTGGTGTCCTTAGGACTGGTGTCTCAAGAACTGGAAGGATTGAAGTCCTTAGGAGTTGGTGCTCCTAAGTCCAAGATTATTGCCTTGGTGAAGCAGAGTTGGAGCTCTAGAGGTTGGAGCCTCACAAAAGTCCAAGTTGGTGCTTGGCAACTAATTGCAACCATTTATATATTGTATCTATTTTATTGCAAACATTATATTAATAAAAGAATTGATACTTGTTGTTCATCTTGTGTTCTGAATGTAAATGTTTTAATTGGTAAAATAATAGTTGAAAAAGAAATACTCATTCACCCCCCCTCTTAGTATTTCCAACAATTGGTATCAGAGCCAGTACCTTCATTCAAAGCCTAACAGCTTGAAGGTTGATCTTTAGAACACAAATGGCGAATTCAAGGAATAATGTCTCCAATCCTCCTAAGGATGTGTCTCCCTCTACCACTAAAATAGAAGAGAATAAATTTGAGGAGGCTCCATGATTCAATGGGAACTTTAATATATGGGAAGCAAGAATGAGGAATTTCCTACAGACTCAAGGCATTGAAATATGGAAATTAGTGATTGATGATAGTAGGATGGATGGAGAATCCAAGGAGTACAATGCAAAAGCATTGAAGGAAATCTTGAATGGACTACCTGATTCTATAAAGAACAATCTAGGAAAATATTCATCAACAAACGGTATATGGGAAATACTTCATGACCTTCACTCAAAAGGAGCATTAACCATGACCATCAGTTAAGAAGATGATCGAAATCAAGAAGCAAATTTAGAACCCATCATAGAAGCTGAAAATGAGAATGATGACATCAAGGCTAAAGAAGACCTGGAAGATGAAGAGAATGAAAAATATTTTGTAGAAGATCTCCTCGCTCAACTTATGGTTTCCATGGAAGAGATTAACAATTTGAAAAAGGAAAATGAGGAACTTCAGAAGATAGCACTAGCTGGTGACCAAGATCAAACAAGGGATAAAGTTGACCTTGTCAAGATTCAAGTACAAGAAAGGGATGACGAGCTTGCCAAGCTTAAGAAGGAATTTCATCAGAGAAAAACAAAGCATCATGACGAAGTCATATCCATGAAAAATCAATTGGATAAAGAAAAGAAACGGGAAGATACCTTATCAAGTCAACTTGAGCAAAGGCACAAGAGCTTGAACAAACTTGAAGAAGAGATTGGTCAGTATAAGGTAGAGATCTCCTCTCTCAAATATCAACTACAAGAAGCAAGGAAACAAGCACAAGGAGCTAAGAAGATAATAGAAGCATTGGAAGTCATAGAAGGATAGGTTGATGAAGAAGGAAAGGAAAGAAACACCATGATATGTCAACTAAAAGCAAAGGATGAAGAAATCTTCAAAATGAAGTCAGATATCATCTCCCTTAAAATAGAAGCAGATGAAGCTACTCGTATCAAGGAAGGCATTGAGAAACAACTTGCTAGGAAGAATAATGAGTGTGAAAGATTAGAAGAAGAGATTTTTTTCCTCAGAAAAAAGGTTGAAGGGGTGAATAAAATCTTGAAGAGCTCTTAGGCCTTGGATGACATGCTTAGCTATCAAAGATGTCCATTTGATAAATCAGGTCTTGGGTATGCTGGTGAATCCTCAAACAAGAATGATAATGCTTCAAACAAAAAGGATGTCAAGAAGCCAAAAATAAATGATGATGCTTTTAGTTCCAACAAAGGAAATGAGAAACATCAAGGCTACAATGGAAGAAATCCTACTCCAAGAAGAAATGTAGATGATGTCAAGATGCAAGAGGAAATGGTTATCATCAAAGGATATCAAGGTAGAAAGGCTTCAGAAGTACATCAAGGAAATCTCCATCTCCCAGGTACCAAAGTTCATTTTTTGGTTATTGTTATTCTTGTAAAAACTTTGGTCACATGGAAAAAGATTGTAAAGCATATCATAAAGATAGATGTTATGGTCCCCAACCATCTCATAAAGATAGATATTATGGTCCGCAACAATCTCCAAGAAACAATTTTGCAGGAAGAAATCATGAATTCTTATTCATGAACAGTGTAGAATGCTTCAAGTGTCATAACATTGGTCATATGGCACATGATTGTAACTTAACTTGGGCTCTTACACAGACTAGAACCATGCAAAAGAAGAAGTTACACAAGTATGGAGAAGGAAGCAAATACAATTGAACTCTCCAGCCAACAACACATGTCATTGGCCTAAATTTTGACAATCTAAGAATTTGATGGGAAGACTCTATCAAAAGAGATGATGCAGACAGTTAGGTGGAGCCTGTGATTCTTGATCATTATTGCAGAAGCTATTAGTGAAAGGGTCCTTATAAAATCCTTGCTGAGCTATATTAACAATCATTCTTTGATAAAGATAATTTCTCAGGAATACTCCATGGAAGAACATGATCTTGTAACTATTCTTTGGGCCGTTTCTGAAGATTCTTTCCACTTAATCACTAAGTAGTATCTGGAGCAACATAGAAGGTCATCTAATACTAGAGAAATAGGGAAAATAACTATGGTGCTGATATTACAAATGTTAAATGTCTTGACTCAGGTATTTAATGTGAGAACAGGTAAATTATGGACACAAATAGAGGGAACCTTAAAACAAATAGATACATCTAGAATGGAGTTTGAAGTAAGAGTAGATGACAACATAGAACAAAACTGAAGCATTGCATGAAGATGCAAATCAACAATTGTATTTAAAAGACAGTCATAGACTAGATATCTAAATCTGCTAGTGGAAATAACTTGCAGAGATATGTACAAGAACATAAGAAAAATATGGCTCATAGAAAGGAGAATGTTGTGCAGTCAAATATAACTTATGTTAATACTGGTCACTTAGAAAATATAGCAACAATTCTTAGTATGACATCATATTCACGTTCAATAGCTAACTGGTGAGTTTGCAACACTGGCAGCGGTTTTTGGGCGGACACAAGGCTGTAAGTGGTATTTAGGGTGATCACCTGATACCATTCATCGACTGACACGTGGAAGGAGAAGGAAAGAGAAAACCGCCTTATCGGGTAGGTAATCTGCGTGCATATAACTCACCCGATATCGTTGTCAAGCATTGGATCAAATATGGTTTTGATCTATGGTGCAAGATCATTGAGCAGCTTTGTTGGTCGGGTGTAATATCAATCGTCGGATGGGATGGTAGGATCTACAGCAGAGGATTCATCCAGAAAAAGGTAAGAATTGATAAATGCATCAAGGCTATGGTAAAGCGGCAAATGCAAGTTCCTGTGTGTTTGGGTATATTTCCATTATACAAGGGTTATAATATAATTAAAGGGAAAATTGTTGGACGCGATATAGTATTAAGCTATGTAGCAACAGTGAGGCACAACCTCTCACCATTTCATCCAAATGAAATGATGTTGAACACTGGATGGCAGTGACTTAAGGAGAAGCATAGAAACATAAACGAACTTGGATCTAAAGAAAGATAACAAGAAAGAAAATTTGAGTGGCATTCTCTCTTGATTCAGATTATGAAGGCCTCTCAATTCTAACTGTGGAGACAACAATAAGGATTGAAGCATAAAAAATTGGACTTGGACACTTGGTGTATGGCTATTTGGAAATTGATTGAAAGCATTGAATTAGAGAATCTTTAAGCATTGTTGAAGCCATGATAAAATAGTTCTGAGACATGAAGAGGGAATAATGTGCTAACTGATGATAAAGCATCAATCCTTCTATATTGAATAAAAAGAAGAGAACTATGACAAGGGGAGTCACAGAGCCATGAATATCTACCATTCACGAAGAACATAAGCAGTTCAATAGGAGGAGTCCTAGAGCACTCCTTTGCCATTGATGTCAAAGCGGGAGAGAAGAAGAATATTTCCATCAATAACAAAGGGGGAGATTGTTGACCTAGGTTGTCATTGATGTCAATATGGGAATATTCTAGATACTAGATGATGATATGAAGCCAAGGGGAAGCAGAGCAGATCCATGAAGAAACAAGAGCAATGCTATCAGGAATGCCAAGCCATGAGTAAGAGTCTGTTATCAGAGAAGGTCATTGAAAGACATTGCAAAGCCATAGAAAGACATTGGAGCAAGAGGAGCCACATCGGAGGAGAATTGCATGTAATACATACCCAAGAGGAATCAAGAGGAAGAATTCATCAAAAGAGGAGTTAGCATGCTAGAGGAAGAAAAATAGAGCGATCCGAGCTACAGGAGGAGCCATATATATATATATGTCATATATATATATTCCAAAGAAGAACATATCAGAGGAGCAAATTGAGCCATTTGAGGAGCCATAGGAAGCAAACAGAGCCATTGGAGGAGCAAAACACAGCCACTAGAGGAAGAAAACAGAGCTGTTGGAGTAATGAATGCCAAAGAATACACTATCGGGAGCTATTGGTTGCAATAAAGTGTATATGCATGCAAATACACTATCGGAGCAAAGTATGGCAAAGAATGCCAAAGAATACACTATCAGGAGCTATGGGGAGCAATATAGTGTATATGCATGCAAATATACTATCAGAGGCACAAACACACATATATAGGCCAAATACACTATCAGAGGTGCAAACACATATATATAGGCTATATACACTATCGGAGGCAGAAAAACTTATATATATTCAAATACACTATCAGAGGTGGAAAAGAGAACATATTTAGGAATACACTATGGGAGTGGAGAAATATGTATCACCCCAAACCCCCGACAATGATATATATGCGCAGACCTGATGAAACATATATGTTCGAGTGTATAAACAGGTGAAGTCTGCCAAAGTGTTTTGAAGCATGCTTTTCAGTGTATTTCAGATTTTCAGGCTCTAAGCCTTGGCACATTAAAACTTGCGAAATTTGCAACATATATACATATATATTATATAATTGCAATAAAGCATGTAGACCGACTGAGACACTGCAATATGACTTAATTTTATATTGCATCTACCTTATCGGTACTCACATATCACAATACTCAAAGGGCTGTCAATCCTGCAAGCATCGATTGTGATGAATGTTGCAGACTCGATGCAACAATGCGGTTTGGTTTATTGTTATGTCACATCTGACATATCACAAGTGCTTAATGCCTTGCCACTTCAAAAGTGCCAATTGCGATATATGCCGCAGACCCAAGGTCTGATTGTAACACAACTCAATATTATATCACACCCATAAGGGCCATCGGCCATCGGCGATGTTATGGGCCCAACTTATACAGGACCGCGATAAGCTGTGACTGCCAATTGCGATTACCACTGTGGACCCAATGTAGGTATAAATGCAAGTGTAATAAATTTGAAGTTCACCTTTAACGTTTCAGCCTGTTGTTTTTCATATATTCCTTTGTATTTGAATATTTGTATTGCACGGGGTTTGAAGGCCAAAATGCATAAGAAACATTCCTGATAGTTTAGGAGGCTTGACCGAAAGCCGATTGCAATTGCGATTGGGATGTGGCACATGGGTTTGTCCTGATTGTTACAGTCTCTCCATTAACAATAAAGTTTTGTGTATGAACATTATTAAAATAGAAAAAGGGCTCTCTCTGATATTGGTTTATAAGCATCATTTCTTTTTTAATACGGTCTGCCCTTCTGTACTAACGTGTCTATGAAGCAGTGGCTAATTCGAATAGTTAGAGGAAACTACAGTGACCTAGGAGGGAATTCGAAGGATGAAGCGAGGCAGAGGAAACTACAGCGACCGAGGAGGAAGCCAAAGAGCCAATGGAAAGAGGAAACTGACAGTCAGAGGCATCAGGAAGGTACAAAAACAGAGAACAAGCAAAGCTGAATGTTGTTGAAAAAGCTAGAGGAAACAGAGGCAGCTGTAGGGTCCAGTAGAATAGAAAAGGGCCGAAGGATCAATAGGAGAGGAGGCATTTGAAGGGTGAGATTCTCAACTAATCATGTTACCCTATGAAAGAATTAATTAGGTGTACATTGCAGTCTAAAGAATAATTTTGTGATGCAATGAATAATGTTTTTATCTAACATTGTTTGAGGGGAGAAGTAGCCTGCAGAGAAGCAGTCATGCTGAAGCATTTATTGTGAAAACTAGAACAAATGCTTGAACAGAAAGTTGGTTCTTATGCAGAGCTTAGTGCATCTAATAGTATAATCACTAAAACTATGTGGAGACATTATCAGAGGTCATGAAGGCTATCAGAGACTTAATGTGGACAGTATGAAGAGTTGTAAAGACTCCTTCATAAGAAGACTGGCTGTCATTGATATTGTAGCATGGAAACTACAGTGAAGCTATAAATAGACAGAACTCAATAAAGAAGAGTTCTGAGAGCAGAACATTACTATCAAACATGCCTTGACAAGATTGGGTGGGAACCCTTGGGGTTAGTGCCTCAGAGGTAAGAATGATTGGAGTCCTTGGGGTTGATGCCTCAAAAGTAAGAAGGATTGAAGTCCTTGGGATTGGTGTCCTTGGGACTAGTCTCTCAGGAACTGGAAGGATAGATGTCCTTGGGAGTTGGTGCTCCTAAGTCCAAGATTGTTGCCTTGGTGAAGTAGAGTTGGAGCTCTGGAGGTTGGAGCCTCACAAAATTCCAAGTTGGTGCTTGGCAACTGATTGCAACCATTTATATATTGTATCTATTTTATTGCAAAGTTTATATTAATAAAAGCATTGATACTTGTTGTTATAGACATTTTTGTGCCTATCAGCATGGAGCATGAAATGTCAATAATCTGAGGGATCCAAAGTCCCTAAACATGTTGTTCTTACCCTTAGAGGAACAAGGTCTGCAAACCACAACACTGAAAATCAGTTCTCCACCTAAAAACACTCAAAAACAGGTTATTTCTGGATCATGTCAGCTGCTCCACTGAGCATCTGCGCTGAATGTCAACTGCTCCTCCTTGTACCTGCGCTGAAGGTCAAAACTAATGAAGGCTACCTGCGCTGGGCGAGATTTTCCAAGTGGCACAGTCATTCTGCAAGGTGTCAACTTCCCAGGAAGCTTCCAAACTGACACTTGGGTCAAGGAATTCGCCTAGTGATGAGTAAGAGGGTCTTGATCTCCAAGTGGAAGCAAGATTCTCCAGGTGGACTCAAGAACTGAAGATTAACTAAAGTGGGAGAGGACACAAGTCAGCTTCAGGCCAGTCTCAAGATGACTCATCCTTTCTCCAAAAACCTATATATAGAGCTCTCTCATGAGGTCTAAGGAGGCTGGAATTTTGTGCAAGTAAGGAAGTGCTGTTGGTTTGTGATTAGAGCTATTGGGTGTTTGCTTGAAGGAGGTGAAGAGGAGATTTCTTTCAGCTAGGAGGTGTTGCTGGATTGGGCCCATTGTGGTTGTAACTCTCTCAGAACTTTACTTGTATTATCAATAAAGTATTTGAGGTTCTTCTATATGCATGTGTCTTTATGATGAATAGATGCTTGTATTTTTGATTTATGCTAATCCTATAATCGATTATGGATGTATGCTTCTTGTAGTTTCCTTTTCTTGTGCTTTTACAGGATCTGTGTGTAGATGGCCCGGTGAAAGGACAAAGAGCTAGGAGCAAGCGGCAAGGAGTGAAGACTGGATCGACTATTAGCGCAAGATAACAGTTAGTAGATCATCCTTTTCTTACCTCTCTCATCTCATAAAGAAGAATCCTTGAATAGCTTTGCATTCTGTTGTTGCTGGAGTACTATCACCTTCAGAGTGGGATAGAGGCATTCTGCATTAGATACTTTTCCCCCCAACAAAATGGCGACTTCGCTGGGGATCGTATCTTGTTAGTTTGTTGTGTTTCTTGCTATTCATTTCATAAACAAGGAGAGTACCAAATCGAACTGGGTTTGAATCCATCAAACACAAAGTAGAGAGCAGCTACTCTGGCTGAGTTTCTGAGCAAGGTTATGATTTGAAGAGCTGATCCACAAGGACTCTAATAAGCTCTTAGTGATAGCTTTTCATCCTCCTTTGCATCCCTTAGTGTGTCCTTGACTGATAGCTTCTGATTTGAGCAAAAACTGTGAATTTTTGAGCAATCTGTGACCCGGAAACCAAGACGGACGAAAGTCTCGTTCTTCATTGCAGACTGTACAAAGGCAGTCTTCATTTCAGCACAGTTCCCGAAGGGGCTACCTGCGCTGAAGGTCAAACAGGAAGTGTTACACCTGCGCTGGACCAGTCTTGGCTTGAGTTACTGTGGTTTCTTGCTGTGTCTTGATTTGTTTTCACTGTTGTTTTTGCTGTTTGCTGCCAGTCAGTAGGCCTATCTGAAACCATCTTCCTTTGTCATTATTCCACCTCAGTTGTATAAAGAAACTGTATTTTTTCTTTTGTATTTCTTGTGTCATTTACAGTTTCCCATAACGAAAGTGAACCAGTCATGCATTGACCTCTTAGATCTAGACCTGTGATTAAGTGTCGTTTTGATCTTAAGAGTTAGTTTATTGGCTGTTCATAACTGATTGAGTTTGTCGCTTTCGTTATATGGTTTGAATTTATATATTTCTAAGTGTCGAAACAAGTGAATCGTAAGGTGTCTTTCGATTTTTGGACAAACTTGTTTGCTTTCGCTTGAAATTGAATTCAAAGTTATACAACAGCTTTCTTTTTGTATTTCATCAAACATTAAGGAAGAGAAAAGAAATACTTGCATTTTTGCATTTTTCATTAAGTTTGTATGTTGATTTAGGAAAAAGTGCATTAGCAAGTGCTCTTTGATCTGTGTGAAAAGGATTTTATCTCTCTTTTCCCTCAGTAGTTAAGATTTTCATAAGTCGAAAAGATTGGAAAAGCTTGCTTCTCATCTTAGACTGCATTTAGGAATTTGTATCAATACATCTCGTGGTGAACCTTGAAAGGCAAACTTTAAAAATATCAACTTAAAATATATTGAATGAACCTAACAACGCTTTGAAACATAATGCAAACATCTAGAGGTCTAAGCTAGAGACGTGTTCCGGCGTCGTTAAACATAGTGACTGTCGATCTCGACGAAGGTGGGTGATTGCTCCTGAGAGTCGGTGGCACTAATACGGACTTGTGCTCCCACGTACTGTCGCGTATATATTGGGAGACCCCTATAGGATCAAATCCTTTATCCATAGGAAACCGCGTCGGCTGCCTTACTGATCGCAATTCAGTGAACACAACATTCACAAAGATCGACCACTCATACCGTAAAACGTATTCTGTGGTTTTGTGAAAGGTTTGGCACACCCTCTGCCTAGATCTCCAGAGCAGTTTATTTTGGCCTTTTTCAAACTCTATAACTGAAAAATTCCAACCGAGCATTTGTCACTTCGGGCTCATTAATACATCGAAGGAGACTAGAGTCATCTTTAGCTTTTTCTCGACTCTTAAAAAGTGAAAAAGCAAGTTGTGTCTAAAAAGCGTCTAATAAAATTCATTCAATTCGGAAACACAAATTTCCCCTTTTAATATTTTGGTTGATCAAGTAATCCGCAATCGTGGAAGAAAGTCAATTGAAAATCCGTCGTTCACGGAGGCTTGCGAGTCAACCGTCTTTGTCCCCGGAATCGAAAACAGTACGGGCAAAGCGAACTCGTTTAACCGGGTCAAAATCTCCTTTGAAAGTTAGAACAAGTGTTCCTACTACATCCGAGGTTCCGGTTACTCCTAAAATTTCTGGAAACCCTGCCTCTATAGAAGAATTTCAATAGCCACAGAAGGACAGTAATACTGATCCTAGTCTGGGGGCAAATACTTGTGTAACTGAACCAGTTCCATCTGTAACCGGTCCAGAGAGTTTTGCTCCTCAAACAACTGTCGCTGTCGAAGCAACCACTTCTTCGGCACCAGAAATATTTTATGGACCTGACGGTCTTCCTCTTCCACCAGGTTTGATTGCGATAGAGGAAATTGCAGAGGATCCGCAAGCAAGTACTCCAACGCATTTTGGAGTCGGGGTCACTCTATTTCCTTCATCAGAAGTTAATCCACCACAAGTGGAAGTTCCTGTAGAATCGCTAGGCAATCTATTGGATAGACTTAAAATGTCTGAACAACCGTCATCATCTAGGATTGTGTCAAATGACACATAGACAGCAGAAGCTCCTGCCGTCACTCCAACAATGTTTGCCGGCATACCAGCTGTCCCAACTAGCTCTCAACAGCTAGAGGGAGTCCACCAAGGGACTATTTCGACAGTGTGGTCCGTTCCAGTTTGTTCATCCGGAGTAATACCCGACAGCTCTTATGTTGAGACTCAACAGATTGATCCTCATGGAGGACAATCTGGGCCATCAATCCCTTTTAATTCCAGATTGCTACCGTATGGGGGGCAATATGCCCTTTCATTACCCCCTCCGGGAGGGTATCCATACGTGAGTTCACAACAATGTTTAGGTTATACTGGAATTGCATCAAGTAGTTGGGTACCCATGCTACCTCAACAACCAAGGATTGTATATTCTATGCAACAGTGTGTACCTGTTGTTGTGGGGAAAAGTATCCGATGCGGATGACACTAACCCTTTCTAAAGGTGACAGTCTTTAGCAACAACTGAATGATAAAGTTTTCATGTTCCACTTTATGAAAGCACAGAGAGAATGGAAAGAGGATCAACCAACCTGGTGTCTTGCACTTAGTCGATCCTTGTCCTTCTCGCTTTGTATCCTGTTCCCAGCTCTTTGCTCTCCAAGCCGATCCAGCTACACACAGAATCTGCACAACAAAAGAGAGCAAACTACGAGATACAAGCAATCATAATTGAAGCATGGATTAGGTTGCATCAAATATACATGTAAACACAAAAGAATCTATGTAAAACAAGTATATAGGAGAACATGCAAACTTTATTGATAGAAAGAAATAGGGTTCCAGAGGAAGTTACAACCAATGATGTTGGCTCCAATCCAGCAGCACCTCCTCGGCAGCAAGAACTCTCTTCTTCACCTCTAGTAAAACAATCACCCAATAATCCTGGCAGTATACCAACAACACCTCCTTGCTTATACAAAATTCCAGCCTCTCCAGACCTCATAGAAGAGCTCTATATATAGGAGGGAAGAGGAAAGGATGAGTCAGCTGGAGGCTGGCATATAGCTGACTAGTGTCCTCTCCATCTTCAGTTAATCTTCAGTTCCTGTGTCCACTTGGAGATCCTTGCTTACACATGGTGATCAAGTACCTCTTACTCATCACAGGGCGAATCTCATGACCCAAGTGTCAGTTTGGAAGCTTCCTGGGCAAATGACACCTTGCAGGATGACTGTGCCACTTGGCCAATCTCGCCCAGCGCAGGTAGCCTTCATTGTTTTTGACTTCCAGCGCAGGTACAGAGTGGGACAGTTGCAATACAGCGCAGAAGCTCAGTTAAGCAGCTGACATGATCCAAAATAAGCCTGTTCTGAAGTGTTTTCAGGTGGAGAACTGATTGGAAGTGTTGTTGATTGATGACCTTGTTCTTTTAGGGGTAAGAACAACATGTTTAGGGACTGAGGATCCCTGTAATTATCGACATTCCCTGCTCCTTGACGCGAGGCACAAAAATGTCTATAACAGTTGCCCCCTAAAGTATGAGGCCTTTAATCGGGTGAAATACTTTAGCTAGAGGGTCCGAAGTTCGTTCCAGTGCTGAGGAGAGTGCCCTGTAATACAATACAATACAATACATTATCTTTCATTCATCATTATTCTCATGATCTAGCTGAGGCGGGCATTCCCATGCTCAGCTTTCTATAAATACATTTTGGTACATATGACAGACGATCGTCTGAAGACAGACTGATAATCTTCCGCTAAAATTATCATCCTTTGAGGAGGATGATCATCTGCTGCAATGATGTACATGGCAAATGCTTTTATATTTCCTGAATATATATCGCAGCCCGGATGGATGAAACTAGATCCGGGGTCTTCAAACTCGTTCGATCTTCACTCTAAGTACAAGTCGATCCATGTGAGAATTGCGTTGAAGTCGAACATGAAAAGACATCGCTTGATTACCGGTCAATAATGAAAACCGTTAACAAGCGCGAGAGGAATCACCAATAATGACGATGACCCTCAAGGTACGGCAGTACAATTCACGTGGCGTGAATAAAGGACTTGGCGTCGAATGCCACGCAAAATCTTCTGGTCGAAGGTCATTGATGTATACCTGTCGCCGGAAGTGAGAAACTTGCCATTGAGGCATGCAAGCTTCAAAGTACTGATGGGGGTGTTCCTAGATCGACTTCTTGGATAATGAGCTGATGTCGACAAGAAGCGATCCGTCAAAGGAGGGCCTTAATGAATCCCACATCAATGACACGGAACGGAGCTAATGATTTAGTGGAGGTGGAAACAAACTGTGACATATGATTCAGGGTGGCGATCATGAAATGGATGAAGGATAATGTATGGTAGTGGATGGGACATGGTTGACACTTTCTGAATGACCCCTCTTGAACATATAACGACACTGATGTGATGGATTGGTAGCATTACCCCGAATGGATGGTGTGGCGAGGACCATGGTGATGAAACCGGTGAATGAGACAACCCAACCCGATGTGATACAGAGGAAAAGTGTCATGTTCAAGAGTGACTTGCTACCTTTAAACTTTGATGTTCTCCCAATTTTTCCCCAGTCATTTCTGACCAGTACCTCTTTATTTTTGTCAAGCTTGAGGAGGATAACATATGCTTGTTCTATAACCTGCCCTTCGGGCAAGCCCATCGCTAAGATTTAACGAGCCTATCGATAGGGAAACTCGTTCTCGTCTAAAGACAAGTTTGTCGCTATTTAATCATTTTAACGAGTTTAACGACAAGGAAAACTCGGTCCTTTTCATTTTTAGAGAGTCTAAAAAGGTATAGAAAGTCAACTCCATAATTCCTTTTTCGTCATCTAATCCCTTAAGTCCGAAAAAGTATAAAACAATACAGAAGGGATGGCTATTCGGTATTTTTACGAGCCGAACAAGACAAGCGCTCGATCTTTTTGTGTAATAATCCCTCAGGTCCAAAAAGATTAAAATCTAGAGGAGGGATAGCTTTCGGTCGTTTAACGAGCTAGAAGGCCAAAAACTCGGCAAAATTTTCATATTTTACGAGTCAGTGAAAAGAGCTCAAAGAAGACTCGTCTTTTGAGGAACGAGTGATAAAAAAGGATAGCAACTGATTCCAGGTACAAATTGGAACTTCCAATCACGGTAGTGTCACAAGAAGGGCTAGGTGAAATCACTCTTCGCGGCTGTTCCTCAAAATAGGTAAACACACATGGGGGTGAACGATCGGCCAAATGAAATGGAGGTGATGGATGAGAACACGACCAGGGCTTTTAAGGCTTATAAATTTACGATCGCAATGGTTATTTACCGAGATAGGTTCATTTTTTAATGAGCTTGAACTTTGGCGGAAAAACTTTGCCCACACTTTTCTATTTTTTAACGAGCATAAATTCCGTGGTAAAACTGCTCGATTCATGGTCAAATTTAATTTTTTATTTTCATTAGCTTTTCTCTTTTCAAATGTAGTACTTCATTATCAATTGCTGCAACAAATTTTGTTAGAAATGGATAATAATTGCATGAAAACGAGAATATAACCCTAATATTTAACTTTAAACGGTGTAAAAATTCATAAAAAGGGGTTTTTACCTCTCATTTACCATTTCATTTGCATTTTTCTTGTTGGAGCTCTTGGAGGTGCCTCTTCTTCCTTGATTTTCACCAGCTGATTCCGGGAGATTCTGTGGACGATTTTCGGTGCCGTTTGGACCAGGTAGGAGCTAAACCTTAGCCCTTCAGTTTCATGGTTTCCTTTTTCAATTTCATGCCTGTTTTTCAGAGCTTCTGGGCCCCAGGGGTTTCATTAGGGCGCCCTGGCATCAGCGCAGGTTCCCCTTTCGAAATCTGCGCTGTATTTCAGGCAGCCTTAAGGCAGACTGAGTTCCAGAGCAGGGGGAACACTCTCTGCCTGCGCTGGGCCTAAAAGAGCTGATTTTGCATGAGTTTTTTGATGATTTTTCGCCAGATTTTCATCAAAATCAGGAACTTACTCTTTCTCTTGTTTGATTGTAGGGAACTTTGG
The DNA here is from genome assembly GCA_031772625.1 of Pinus tabuliformis. NCBI lineage: Eukaryota > Viridiplantae > Streptophyta > Pinopsida > Pinales > Pinaceae > Pinus > Pinus tabuliformis. The sequence continues at coordinate 1,817,744,795 of CM062819.1, read as the reverse complement.
ACAAAATGCCCCTTACATGGCGAGAACGAGAACATGAAGCGGAGGACATGGTTGCACTGCATGACCCAGTCACGGTGAACGCGCTTCAGAACTGCGGCCTGCTGAAGTTCTTCCGTATCTCTAGCATGAGAGCACAGATTTCTTTACTGCAGTATATGCTTGATGCTTGGGATCCTGTTAACCAAGTATTCCAGATTAGGGGGAAGTCCTTCCCCTTGACCATAGAGGACATGTACTTCTTGACTGGGCTGTCAAGGCGGGGTGCTCCCATTTCTTTGTCGGGTACGGCTCGAGGGACTACTTCCACCAGAGACTATATCCGTCAGTATTGCCGGGAAGGTTCACAGCCGAGCAAAGACGGCAAGATCAATATCCGTGACATCACTGACAGGTCTCTCAAGTCCATTCTGTTTACTATTGGTAGGATGGCCGGTAGCACAGCTTTGCATGTTGCCAACAGATCTTATATGCAGCACGCCTTGGAGTGTCTCCAACCGAAAGTGTTTAACTGGTGTGATGCAGTACTTATCCAGATGAAAAGTCAATTGACCAAGGTAAAGGACGGGGGGCTGAAGAACTTTGGATTTGGTTATATTCTCACTGCCTTTGTCTTGGAGAAAATCCCATTGATGCAACCTCAGTACATCTTGCTTGATGTGCCTTCTCCGACCGAGCCACGCATGCAGAGGTGGGTTGACCATATGTCCCGGCATGCTGGTCAACCTCATATTACATTCACTGAGTCCTTCTTTAGGTGGTTCGAGCGTCAGGAGATGGCATTTTCTGAGTATCCATACGTGGGTATGGACTACCGAGGTGATTCGGACTTGGTGCTTCCGGATGGCGAGCAATGGGGTGCTATTGGTAAAATCTCTGACCATATCACTGTTTATTATTTTCATTCATGATGTTTACTGTTCAAAACTGATCAAACTCTTGGGTGCATGCAGATGTTGGTCCTGTTCGTCCAGTAGCTCGTCCACGATCGCCAGTTGCTGCCCCAGCAGCAGAGCCTGCTAGGAGAGTTGTTATTTGCGACCTTGGTGATACTGAGATACTTGCAGCTGTGCAGGAGCAGGTTGAGAGCCTTACTCGTGGTCTTCCGGATGTACAGATTGACGAGTTACCTTTACAGTTGCAGCGAAACACCATTGGTGTGCCTAGACGATGGACTCGTCTCTTGCGCATGATCGCACAGACCGTGACGTACTTTCATGAGCACCATTAGGCTAGGGTGCCCCCTAGCATCTTTTTGAGTTCTAGGTCGTATGACCAATTTTGTTTTGATTACAGCACATTATGTACAAACTATAAACAGCTTTATATATTTTGATTTTCGGAGTTTATTTCAGTTTATTTGTGATCCACTTGCATAGCACCGATGTATCTCTTTTTATATATGTTGTAAATGTCTATCTAATACATAGCTTGCCAATGAATCTGTTAATGTGTTCAAGTTTCTGGAAATATGTTGGTATTGAATTGAATCAAACTCTCTTTCCAAAATCTTAACTCTTAGAAACATACGATAAATAGCTGGATTGCGGACTGAATATATACCAGTGAGTTGTAGTATCACAAGTTGTGAGTCTAGCCTAACAATTAGCCGGTGTATACCATGAGCAATGGTATCAGAGAGGAGTTCGATCAACGCACTATACTCAGCCATATTGTTTGTCGACCGTCCAATACACACGCCTCTGAAACTCACTAACTCGCCGCTTGGATCAAAAATGGCCCAGGCAGCGGAGGACAAATTCCGCGTACTACGACTCGCTCCGTCGGCATATCCCACATATGTGTCACAATAATTCGACATCTGCAACAAACGAGAAGGGTGGATTACTACCGAAACAAACATTTTAGCGAAAACAAAATACAACAAAAGCACTCAGGTTACTATTTAGGCATAGTAACGCTTGAGGTACAAACCGTTACGGGGTTGCGCCAGTGGTATTCTGTTATAATCCATTAACTCGTAGGCTCCTTTTGCTAACACCCTTTTAACAATATAAGGACCCATCCATAAGGACTGAAATTTCCCTGCTCCTAATTTATCGGATTCTTGGTCGTAAAGCAAAACCAAGTCACCCTCAGAGAAGATGCGCGGTTTGACATTCTTGTCGAACTGTGCTTTGACTCGTTTCTTATAAGCCTCGTTCGCCAAAGCGGCGTCACGACGGTTTTCATCCAACTGGATCAATTCTAAGAAACGAGCCTCTTCTTCTGAGGTTCCGGGGAGGAGGTCAATTGCGAGTTTAAGAGACGAAATTTCGCACTGGATCGGTAAAACTGCCTCCAGGCCATACACTAATTGGAATGGTGTGAACCCAGTGGCGTTTTTTACCGAGGTTCGGTAAGCCCACAATGCTGAGTATAGGATTAGATGCCATCTTCTTTTATGAACCCCGATCATCCTTTGCAACATACGCTTCAGGACCTTGTTGATTGCCTCAACTTGTCCGTTGGCTTGTGGATAATACGGGGTAGAGCTGTCGTGCGATAGCCCTAGTTTGGCAGCTAATTCAACCATCATGTGATTGCGAAAATGCGATCCATGATCTGTCACTATAGCTTGCGGAACGCCGAACCTGGCGACTACATGATTGAAAAAGAAAAGGGCAGCTGTTTCACCAGTGTTATCCAATGTAGGCATCGCCTCGGCCCATTTGGTAAAATAGTCAACAGCGACTATAATATACCCATGCCCCCTGGTCGAGGTGGGGTTACATTGCATGAAATTGATGCCCCACTTGGCGAAGGGCCCAACAGCAACTATCGGCTGTAAGGGTGCGGGTGGTCTTCTGGTTTTGCTATCAAAGATCTGACATGCATGGCAACTTCTGACAGCTATTATGCAATCTTTAAACATAGTTGGCCAGAAATATCCTGCTCGTAAGATTCTTTGTGCTGTTGCATATCCAGATTGATGCCCTCCGCACGCGCCTGAATGACAATCATTCAGGGCTTTTTCAGCCTCCTCATGGGTAAGGCACCTCCTCAGAACTGTATCGACGCCACGACGGTAAAGTGTATCACCGACGATCATGTAGTCTTTAGATTGGTATCGTATACGTTTCCGTTCCGAGTGTGAGGTATTAGGCCTAAATTTTTGGGTTTGGAGATAAACAATGATGTCTCCATACCACTCATCGCTTACTGATATCAGAAACAAATTTTCATCCACGATTGACTCTTCTGATGTTTCATCGTTGGACGACGATGGGAGATCGCATAATAATTCCGCGAAAACTAGAGCTTTCTTCGATTTGGATTTTACAAAATCTAAATCAAACTCTTGAAGGATGGCTATCCATTTTGAATATTTTCCCCCAACCAACTGTCGCGACAGTATATATGTCACGGGATTGCAATCTGACAAAACGGTAGTTTTCCTAAAGAGGACATAATGTCGAAACCTTTGAATCGCTTGAACAGCAGCAAGCGCTAGTTTTTCAACATAGGAATATTTACTTTCTGTGTCATTTAAGTTTTTACTTAAATAATAAATAGGATGTTCTATTCCATCGACTTCTTGCACTAAGACCATCGCAATGGTCGTATCTGCTGCAGCAAGATACAGGTTAAAATCTCTTTGATAGTCCGGGGCGTACATTAATGATGCTCTTATTAGACAATCTTTCAGAGCGTCAAAGGAAGCTTGCGCAACCTGGTCCCAGACAAAAGGTACATCCTTTTTCAAAAGACGAGTATAACCCTTGGCAAGTTCTGCGTAACTAGGAATGAACCTCCTCAGAAAGTTTGCTTTCCCTTGGAGTTTCTGAATCTGAAGCAAATTTGAAGGTGGAGGCAAATTAATGATTGCCTGAACCTTACAGGGGTCGAGACGAATCCCGTCCTTAGAGACAACAAAGCCAAGTAAACGACCAGAACCGACGCAAAACACACACTTGTGTGGATTGAGTCTTATCTTATAATGTCGGCAACGTAGAAATATCGCTCTCAAATGCCGCGGATGATCAGTCCGTTTTCGCGAATGAGCCGGAAGATCGTCGAGATAAGGTTGAACAATGTTCTTGATGTCATGAAAGGCATAATTCATTGCCCTCTGAAACGTCGCCCCTGCGTTCTTTAAACCAAAGGGTAATTTTCGATAAGCGAATGTGCCCCACGGACAGATGAATGCAGTCTTAGACTGGTCCTGTGGGCGGATATTTATTTGATTATACCCGGAAAATCCATCCATAAAGGAAAAGATTTCACATCCGGCGCATTCATCAATTATCTGGTCGATGAAGGGTGTAGGGTAGTTGTCCTTTGGACAAGCTTTGTTTACATCCCTATAGTCGACGCACACTCTTATCGTCCCTTGTTTTTTCATAACAGGGACAATATTCGATACCCAATCGGTTAGAGGAACCGGGTAGATGAATCCAGCATGGAGGAGTTTTTCAACTTCCACCTTAATGGCAGCGGATTTCTTCGGATGTACCTGCCGAAGCCGTTGTCTTACTGGTTTGACATCAGGATACATTTTAATTTCATGTTCAACTATGCTCGAGTCAATGCCTGGCATTTCATCATATGACCATGCAAAGACATCTCTAAATTCACGAAAGAGAGCACTATATATTTCCAGTTCTGAAGGGGAACAACTTTTGCCGACATGAATGTTCTCAACAACATCAGATTTTGTCGAGATGTTTATGGCTACAGTCTCTTCAATATTGGATAGGTTTCTCTCTGAATCCACCGTATTTACAGTATTTATTAGGAATTCAAACACTGAAGGGTGGTATAGGTCGTGATGAGTTTCTTCTTCACACTCTGGAAGAAGGGAACGATGGTGGTTATCATTCCATGGTGCCCCCTCAATCATCATTGATTGTAAGATTCCTTCGTCAGTCCCATGAACTTTTGACCATGGATCTAATGGGATACCATATTCTTCGGACCTATCTACCCAAACGCTTGACGAGCGTTCATTTGGGCTCGCCTCCCATGCCTGAAACATTGATTGCTACAATATTTCAATGGGGCTAGGTGGCAAAACCACTTGATGATCCATGACGACTTTGTCTTCTGCGACCTTAGATGAAGATACCATGTTGCATGTTGCTACAAACGGGATATTCCCTTCATGGAAAGGAGGTGGCAACGCGAAAGTTCCCATCATCGTGGGATCTTTTAGCAAGCCTACTCCTATATCTTTTATCGAATGGTCACTCCCATGGATCAGGGGAATGCTTCCAGTAACTTGTGAACCATTAGGGAGGAAATTCTGTTGGTCGACGATCGTAATCCCTCCTTCAAATGGGAATGCGATCTTCCTAAAATATGTCGACACTACAGCTGCCATGGCATATATCCATGGTCTTCCCAGTAGAATGTTATAGTCAAGATTGCCATCAATGACTTCAACATCAATTTCCACTGTTTTTCCTCCTAGTTCAACCTTAAAGTTATTTAGGATACCGTACGGAGTGTACGTCCTACCATCAAATGCCTTCAAAGTCGTCGAAGATCGCGACAATGTTGGAGATCCAAGAGTTTTCCAGCAACTCATTGACATGATACATGTCGATGCGCCCTCATCAATAATCGTTCTATGAACGGTTTTGTTGAGTGCTTTCACTTGAATAAGGAAAGCTAATTGCGCTGGTAACTGAGGATCATATCCTTTGTGATCAAAGGATACAAGATTGGAATCTTTAGGATCCACTCCACCAATTGCTGATAACAATGCCTGTCTTTGGGATGGGCAATTTTGTAGTACTTCAAGAGTCGACATAGCAGATGGCGATTGGGCCAAATCCTCCACTACATTATAGTGTTGCGCCGCTCTGGCGCGAGGGTTGAATGTCGACTTGTGAACTACTCCCTTAGGCGGCTTTATTGTTAATTCATGCGTGAGGGGGTGTACAACTTCTGCCGAAGTTGTTGTCGAACTACTGGGTTGATCTTTCCCTTTGTCATTCGACACCGGCGGATTCCCATAATCTTTATTCCTAGTCGATATCAAAGCATCACTTTGCTTAGAAACCGACAGCATAAGCACTTGAGACGGGGAAGCATTTCCACTATCAACCATATTCTGACCTGGGGCAGGAAACGGATCAGTCAACACAGCTGAAGTTTGGGAACTTTTTAGGAACCTTTTTAACTCAGCTTTGAACGGACAGTCCTTTGTTGAATGATTTTCATCACATATTTGACATGGATAAAATTGTTTCTTTTTCCCAGGAGGGTTTGAAGAAGTTTTTTGAGGGGATGATCCACCTTGATTCTTCTTCTTCCCTTTGTTTTGTTTCTTCTTGCTTCCTGGTTGATTGGAGTTTTTGTCTTTATCCGTAGATACAGCGTTTACCTCCGAAGCAAGAATTTCCTGATTTGCTTTTTGATTCAAAGTCTTACGGGCTTTCTTATTCGAATCCCTTGTCGACTTAGCGTTTGCAGTTCCAATCACGCCATCACCGGCATGAGAGTCACTGTTCGATCCGGGAGGAGGAGGGATTGAAAATTCTGGTCTGGGGGCATCAGGTATCTTATCATAGAGCGTGCCCGACTGAGTATATACTAAGTCCAAATACTGAGCTCGAGAAATAACTTGCTCCTCTGTTACGACGCCTCCCTTGGCCACATCTTCTGTAATTGCCGGCAGAAGCGACTTTATAAACCACTCAGCTAATAGCTGATCCGGAACATAGGTTTTTACCATTCTTCGCCGACGACGCCACTCATGTATATGATCAGATATATGTGTGGCCGTTGTCTGCTTGAAATTGGTCAAGATTTCTGTTCCAGTTTCGTACCTTATAGGTAACTGAAAGTGTGTTAAGAAAGTCGTGGCTAGGGAACTAAAATTGTCGAAAGAGGCTCTAGGTAATTCAATATACCATTTGGCCGCCGGACCAGTCAATGTCCTCTGGAAAAGGCGAAGTCTTATCGAATCATCATTCAAGGTATTCGACGAACACCACAGATGGAATGTCATCACATGATTCGACGGGTCTTCGCCCGGATTTCCATTGAATTTAGGAATGTCCGAAGGAAGTTTGTGAGGAATCGCTGGCCACCAATGGGCATAGGCGATTGGATCGTTCGTCAAGCGATGTAAATCTGGCAATTCTAAGGTTGCAACGAATGGCAACTGCTGATTCAGGTTTGGCGAGGCGTACCCAGGGTATGATGGAATCGCCTGAGCAGTAGGTCTTTGCATACCAGTATATTGCAACTGATGTTGATATGACTGATATGGCTGGTGGGCTTGGCCACTGTAAAGTGGTTGGTTTAACCCGTTCTGAATATAGGGTTGCCCACTATTTGCAAAGATATGTTGCTCAGATCCCTGGTATACCTGTTGAAACTGAGGTTGTTGGTATTGCACCATCCATGGTTGTGAAGCCATGTTTTGCTGTGCGACACTAACCGACGGCCCAAGATGCGGGGTTATGGTCCCCGTTCGTATCTGTGTCGTCCCGGCAGTTGGCGATCGTGGTTGTGTTGCAGGGTCAATTGGCTGTTGTATTACAACTTGGGGTTGACATACAACAGGCATCGATTGAACTTGCGACACGGTTACAATTGCTGGCGTCGTCGGGATACTAGACATAGGTACACTTTGTTGCATAGAATATACAATTCTTGGTTGTTGGGGTAACATAGGTACCCAACCACTCGTCGTTACTTCAGTCAAACCTGAATGCGGTTGAAAACTGCCGTATGGGTATCCTCCCGAAAGAGGAAGTGAAAGGGCATATTGCCCCCCATACGGTAACAATCCGGAGCTCAAGGGTGTAGATGGCCTTTGAGGACTGGATGGCCCAAAATGATTCCCAAAGGGATCAATTTGTCTAGTTTCAACATAATAATTACCGGGTATTATACCGGAAGAGCAAGCTGGAACAGACCAAGTTGTCATAATAGTCCCTGGGTGGACTCCTTCTAGTTGATGAGAACTAGTCGGGACAGATGGTATGCCGGCAAACATCGTTGGAATGGCAGCAGGAGCTTCTGCTGTCGCTGTGTCGTTTGGCACAGTTCTAGATGTCGACGGTTGTTCAGACATTTTGAGTCTATCCAATAAACTTCCTAATGATTCTTCAGGAACTTCCGGTGGCGATAGACAAACTTCTGATGCAGAAGGGAAAAGAGGGGTACCTACTCCAAAATGAATTGGAGTATTTGCTTGCTGGTCCTCTACGATTTCCTCTATTGCAATCAGACCAGGAGGAAGAGGCAGACCGTCAGGTCCGTAAAAGATTTCTGGTGCCGAAGAAGTGGTTGCTTCGACAGCGACAGTTGTTTGAACAACAAGACTCTGTGGACCGGTTTCAAATGGAACTGGTTCAGTTAAACAAGTACTTGTTTTCAGACTAGGATCAATACAATTGTCCTTCTGTTGCCGTTGAACTTCTTCAATAGAGGCAGGGATTCCAGAAATATCGGGAGTGACCAGAATCTCAGATGTTGTTGGAACTTCTGTTCTAACTTTAAAAGGAGATTTTGACCTGGTCCAGCGAGATCGCTTTGCTCGTACTACTTTCGGTTCCGGAGACAAAGATGGTCGACCCGCAAGTCTCCCTGAACGACGGGGTTTTAATTGACTTTCCTCCACGGTTGCGGATTACTTGATCAACTAAAATACAAAAAGGGGAATTATGTTTCCGTATTGAATGAATTTTATTAGACGCTTTTAGACACAACTTTGCTTTTTCATGTTTTAAGAGTAGAGAAAAAGCTAAAAATGACTCTAGTCGCCTTCGATGTATTAACGAGCCCGAAGTGACAAATGCTCGGTTGGACCTTTTCAGTTATAGAGTTTGAAAAGGGCCAAAAGAAACTGCTCTGGAGATCTAGGCAGAGGGTGTGCCAAACCTTTCGCGAAACCACAGAATACGTTTTACGGTACGGGTGGTCGATCTTCGTGAATGCTGTGTTCACTGCATCGCGATCAGTAGGGCGGTCGACACGGCTTCCTAAGGATAAAGGATAATTGCCTATAGGGGTCTCCCAATATACGCGACGGTATGCGGGAGCTCAAATCCGTATTAGTGCTATCGTCCCTCAGGAGGAATCACCCACCTTCGTAGAGATCGACAGTCACTACGTTTAACGACGCCGGAACAGGTCTCTACCTAGACCTCTATTGTGAGCGTTATGTTACAATGCGTTGTTAGATTCATTCAATATATTTTAAGTTGATCTTGTTTATCAGTTTGTCTTTCAGGATCACCACGAGATGTATTGGTACAAATTCCTAAATGCAGCTAAAATGATAAGCAAGCTTTCACAATCCTTTTAGCTTTGAAAATCCTAACTACTGAGGGGAGAGAAAAACAATATCTTTCCACACAGAGCACAAAGCACAAACTAATGCACTTTCTCCTAGATCAGACACCCAAACTTATCAAAAATGCAAATGCAAGATGCATGTATTTCTTTTCTTTTCCTTTAATGTTGATGCTAACAAAAGGAAAACTGTTGTATGACTTTCGAATTCAATTTGAAGCGTAAACAAACAAGTATTGTCTAAATGAAAAGACGCTTTACATGTACTTGTTTTACACCAAAAATATATGAATTCAAACCATAAAGTGAAAACAAACCAACTTAAACAGCTATGAACAGTAATAACACTAACTCATAAGATCGCAATCTAAGAGGCCACAGCTACTAGGTTCGCTTTTCACAATGGGAAATTGTAACTAAAACAAGAAACACTGAAAGAACGTTTACAATTTCATCACACAACTGAGGCGGAATAATGTCAAGGAGAAGTGGTCTACAGCAAATACAATAACCAGCAAGCAATCAGCCAAAAACAAGTGCAAACAGGGCCAAGACACAAAGGAAGAGTTGAGCTAGACTAAGGCCAACTAGACCAGCGCAGGCACTGGTCTGCCAGTTTCACTCTCAGCGCAGTTCCCGAAGGGAGCACCTGCGCTGTAATGCAGACTGCCTGTGGACAGCCTGCACTGACTTACGAGAGTTACGTCTGCTAAGAATTCCGGGTCATAAAAAGCTCAAAAATTTACTGTTTTGACTGAAATAAAATGCTATGGGTTAAGTACAGGCTAAGGGATGATCAAGAGGATAAAGATCTATCACTAAGAGTAAGGATTCATCTGTAGATAAGCTCTTTAAATCTTGAATTTGCTCAGCAAAGGAGCAAGAGTAACAAAACCCTCTACTTCGCTATTGATAGAGTCAAAAGCTTTTCGATTCGGTACTCCTTTCTTCAAGAAATGAATAGCAAAATTCTACAACAACAAGATACTAGGATCTCCCCAGCGGAGTCGCCAGTTTGTTGTGGGGAAAAGTATCCGATGCGGATGACACTAACCCTTTCTAAAGGTGACAGTCTTTAGCAACAACTGAATGATAAAGTTTTCATGTTCCACTTTATGAAAGCACAGAGAGAATGGAAAGAGGATCAACCAACCTGGTGTCTTGCGCTTAGTCGATCCTTGTCCTTCTCGCTTTGTATCCTGTTCCCAGCTCTTTGCTCTCCAAGCCGATCCAGCTACACACAGAATCTGCACAACAAAAGAGAGCAAACTACGAGATACAAGCAATCATAATTGAAGCATGGATTAGGTTGCATCAAATATACATGTAAACACAAAAGCATCTATGTAAAACAAGTATATAGGAGAACATGCAAACTTTATTGATAGAAAGAAACAGGGTTCCAGAGGAAGTTACAACCAATGATGTTGGCTCCAATCCAGCAGCACCTCCTCGGCAGCAAGAACTCTCTTCTTCACCTCTAGTAAAACAATCACCCAATAATCCTGGCAGTATACCAACAACACCTCCTTGCTTATACAAAATTCCAGCCTCTCCAGACCTCATAGAAGAGCTCTATATATAGGAGGGAAGAGGAAAGGATGAGTCAGCTGGAGGCTGGCATATAGCTGACTAGTGTCCTCTCCATCTTCAGTTAATCTTCAGTTCCTGTGTCCACTTGGAGATCCTTGCTTACACATGGTGATCAAGTACCTCTTACTCATCACAGGGCGAATCTCATGACCCAAGTGTCAGTTTGGAAGCCTCCTGGGCAAATGACACCTTGCAGGATGACTGTGCCACTTGGCCAATCTCGCCCAGCGCAGGTAGCCTTCATTGTTTTTGACTTCCAGCGCAGGTACAGAGTGGGACAGTTGCAATACAGCGCAGAAGCTCAGTTAAGCAGCTGACATGATCCAAAATAAGCCTGTTCTGAAGTGTTTTCAGGTGGAGAACTGATTGGAAGTGCTGTTGATTGATGACCTTGTTCTTTTAGGGGTAAGAACAACATGTTTAGGGACTGAGGATCCCTGTAATTATCGACATTCCCTGCTCCTTGACGCGAGGCACAAAAATTTCTATAACACCTGTGACGAACATCCCAACCACACCGGCTATTGTAACCGTGTCGCAAGTTCAAGCGATACCTGTTACATGTCAACCTCAGGTTGTAATGCAACAGTCGCTAGACCATGGGTCACAACCACAATCGCCAACTGGTGGGTTGACACAAGTACAAACGGGTACAATTACCCCACACTTTGGTCCAATGGTTAGCATGGCGCAACAGAACATGGCGTCACAACCATGGCTTGTACAATACCACCAACCGCAGTTCCAGCAAGTATACCAAGGTTCTGAGCAGCAGATCTTTGCGAATAGTGGACAACCGTATATCCAAAACGGTCAAAACCAACCACTTTACAGTGGTCAAGTCCACCAACCGTATCAATCATACCAACATCAATTACATTATGCTGGTATGCAAAGACCCACTGCTCAAGCGATTCCATCGTACCCTGGTTACGCTTCGCCTAACCTGAATCAACAGTTACCATTCGTGGCAACTTTAGAGTTACCTGATTTACATCGGTTAACGAACGATCCGATTTCTTATGCCCCTTGGTGGCCAGCGATTCCTCATAAAATTCCATCTGACATTCCTAAATTCAATGGAAATCCAGGTGAAGACCCATCAAATCACGTGATGACCTTCCATCTGTGGTGTTCGTCGAACACCCTTAATGATGATTCGATAAGACTTCGCCTTTTTCAGAGGACATTGATAGGTCCAGCAGCTAAATGGTATATTGAATTGCCAAGAGCCTCTTTCAACAACTTTAGTTCCCTAGCCACGACTTTCTTAACCCACTTTCAATTACCGATAAGGTACGAAACGGGAACAGAAATATTAACCAACTTCAAACAGACAACTGCTACCCACATATCTGATCATATACATGAGTGGCGTCGTCATCGTAGGATGGTGAAAACATATGTTCCCGATCAGCTATTAGCTGAATGGTTTATAAAGTCGTTACTTCCGGCTATTACGGAAGATGTGGCCAAGGGGGGAGTCGTAACAGAAGAGCAAGTGATTGCTCGTGCACAATATTTGGACTTGGTGTATACCCAGTCCGGCACACTCTATGACAAAATACCTGACGCCCCTAGACCGAAATTTTCAATTCCTCCCCCTCCTAAATCAAATAGTGACTCTCATGCCGGTGATGGCGAGATTGGCACCGCAAACACGAAATCGATAAAGGCTTCCACAAAGAAAGCCCGTAAGAATTCGGATCAAAATGAAAAAGGAGAAATTCTTGCTTCGGAAGTAAATGCCGTTTCGGAAGATAAAGGCAAAGAAACCAATCAACTAGGAAGCAAGAAGAAAAAACAAAACAAAGGGAAGAAGAAGAAACAAGGTGAGTCATCCCCTGGAAAAAATTCTTCAAACCCTCCTGGAAAAGGGAAACAAATTTATCCATGTCAGATATGTGATGATGAGGATCATTACACATAGAATTTCCCATTCAAAGCTGAGTTAAATAGGTTCTTTAAAAGTTCACAGACATCAGCTGTGTTAACTGATCCATTTCCTAACCCAGGTCAAAATCTGGTTGATAGTGGAAATGCTTCCCCGTCGCAAGTCCTTATGTTGTCGGTTTCAAAACAGCAGAATGATGCTTTGATTTCGACAAGGAACAAAGATTATGGAAATCCTTAGGTGTCGAACGAAAAAGGTAAAGATCAACCGAGTAGTTCGACAACAACTTATATAGAAGTTACACCCACCATCCCTGAGTTAACAATAAAACCGCCAAAGGGTGTAGTACATAAGTCGACATTTAATCGTCGCGCCAAATCGGCACAACATTATAATATAGTAGAAGATTTGGCCCAATCGCCATCCGCTATGTCGACTCTTGAAGTGCTACAAAATTGTCCAACCCAAAGGCAGGCATTGTTATCAGCAATTGGTGGAGTAGATCCTAAGGATTCAAATCTGGTATCCTTTGATCACAAGGGATATGATCCTCAATTACCGGCTTAATTAGCTTTCCTTATTCAAGTGAAAGCCCTCAACAAAACTATTCACAGAACGATAATTGATGAGGGGGCATCGACATGTATTATGTCGATGAGCTGCTGGAAAACTTTAGGATCTCCAACCTTGTCTCAATCATCGACGACATTAAAGGCTTTCGACGGAAGGACTTATACCCCTTATGGTATCCTTAATAACTTGAAAGTTGAACTAGGAGGAAAAACAGTAGAAATTGATGTTGAAGTCATTGATGGAAATCTTGATTATAACATCCTACTGGGAAGACCATGGATTTATGCTATGGTAGCTGTCGTGTCGACTTATTTTAGGAAGATCGCATTCCCGTTTGAAGGAGGGATTACGATCGTCGACCAACAGAATTTCCTCCCAAATGGTTCACAAGTTACAGGAAGCATTCCCATGATCCATGAAAGTAACCATTCAATTCAAGATATCGGAGTAGGATTACTGAAAGACCCCATATTGATGGGGACTTTCACGCGACCACCTCCTGTTTATTCAGGAAATGTACCGTTCGTAGCAACCTGCAACATGATATCTTCCACGAAGGTCAAAATGGATCATTCAATGGTATTGTTCCCAAGCCCTTTGGAAATATTGTAAAAATCAATGTTTCAGGCATGGGAGGCGAGCCCAAATCAACGCTCGTCAAGCGTTTGGGTAGATAGGTCTAGAGAGTATGGAACCCCACTAGATCCTTGGTCGAAAGTACATGGGACCGACGAAGGAATCTTACAATCAATGATGATTGAGGGGACACCATGGAGTGATCACCACCATCGTTCCCTTCTTCCAGAATATGAAGAAGATACTCAAAGTGACCTTTATCACCCTTCAGTATTTGAATTCCTAACAAATACTGTAAATACGGTGGATTCCGAGCGAAACCTATCCAATATTGAAGAGACTATAGCCATAAATATCTCGGCCAAAGCAGATGTTGTAGAGAATATTTATGTCGGCAAAGGTTGTTCCCCTTCAGAACTCGAAATATATAACGCTCTTTTTCGCAAGTTTAGAGATGTCTTTGCTTGGTCATATGATGAGATGCCAGGCATCGACTCAAGTATAGTTGAACATGAAATTAAAATGTATCTTGATGTCAAACTAGTAAGACAACGGCTTCGGCAAGTGCACCCGAAGAAAGCCGCTGCCATTAAGGCGGAAGTTGAAAAACTCCTCCGTGCTGGATTCATCTAACCGATTGGGTATCGAATATTGTCCCTGTTATGAAGAAACAAGGGACGATTAGAGTGTGTGTCGATTATAGGGATGTAAACCATGCTTGTCCAAAGGACAACTACCCTACACCCTTCATCGACCATATAATTGATGAATGCGTCGGATGTGAAATATTTTCATTTATGGATGGATTCTCCGGGTATAATCAAATAAATATCCGCCCACAGGACCAATCAAAGACTGCATTTATTTGTCCGTGGGGTACATTCGCTTATCGAAAATTACCCTTTGGTTTAAAGAACGCAGGGGCGATGTTTCAGAGGGCGATGAATTATGCCTTCCATGAAATCAAGAACATTGTTCAACCTTATCTTGACGATCTTCCGGCTCATTCGCGAAAGCGGACCGATCATCCGCAGCATTTAAGAGCGATATTTCTACGTTGCCGACACTACAAGATAAGACTCAACCCACACAAATGTGTGTTTTGCGTCATTTCTGGTCGTTTGCTTGGCTTTGTAGTCTCTAAAGATGGGATTTGTCTAGACCCCTGTAAGGTTCAGGCAATCATTAATCTGCCTCCACCTTCAAATTTGCTTCAGATTCAGAAACTCCAAGGGAAACCAAACTTTCTGAGGAGGTTCATTCCAAATTACACAGAACTTGCTAAAGGTTATACTCGTCTTTTGAAAAAGGATGTACCTTTTGTCTGGGACCAGGTGGCGCAAGCTTCCTTTGATGCTATGAAAGAATGTCTAGTAAAAGCATCATTAATATACGCCCCAGACTATCAAAGAGATTTTAACCTGTATCTGGCTGCAGCGGATATGACCATTGCGATGGTTTTAGTTCAAGAAGTCGATGGAATTGAACATCCTATCTATTATTTAAGTAAAAACTTAAACGATACAGAAAGTAAATATTCTTATGTGGAAAAACTAGCGCTTGCAGCTGTTCAAGCGATTCAAAGGTTTCGACATTATGTCCTCTTTCGGAAAACTACCGTCTTGTCAGATTGCAACCCCATGATTTATATACTGTCGCGACAGTTTCTTGGGGGCAAATATTCAAAATGGATAGCGATCCTTCAAGAGTTTGATCTGGAATTTGTAAAATCCAAATCAAAGAAAGCTCTAGTTTTCGCAGAATTATTATGCGATCTCCCGTCATCGTCCAATGATGAAACATCAGAAGAGTCAATCGTGGACGAAAGTTTGTTTCTGATATCTGTAAGCGATGAGTGGTACGAAGATATCATAGTTTATCTCCAAACCCAAAAGTTTAGGTCTAATACCTCTCATTCAGAAAAAAACGTATACGATACCAAGCAAAAGACTACATGATCGTCGGTGATACACTTTACCGTCGTGGTGTCGATACAGTTCTGAGGAGGTGCCTTACCCATGAGGAGGCCGAAAAAGCCCTGAATGATTATCTTTCAGGCACGTGTGGGGGGCATCAGTCTGGATATGCAACAACACAAAGAATCTTACGAGCAGGATACTTCTGGGCAACTATGTTCAAAGATTGCATAATAGCAGTCAGAAATTGCCATGCTTATCAAATCTTTGATAGCAAAACCAGACGACCACCCGCACCCTTACAACCAATAGTTGTTGTTGGGCCCTTCGCCAAGTGGGGCATCGATTTCATGCAATGTAACCCCAACTCGACTGGGGGGCATGGGTATATAATAGTCGCTGTTGACTATTTTACCAAATGGGCCGAGGCGATGCTTACATTAGATAACACTGGTGAAACAACTGCCCTTTTCTTTTTCAATCATGTAGTCGCCAGGTTCGGCGTACCAAAAGCTATAGTTACAGATCATGGATCGCATTTTCGCAATGACATGATGGTTGAATTAACTGCCAAGCTAGGGTTATCTCACGACAACTCTACCCCATATTATCCACAAGCCAATGGACAAGATGAGGCAATCAACAAGGTCCTGAAGCGTATGTTGCAAAGGATGATCGGGGTTCATAAAAGAAGATGGCACCTGATCATGTACTCAGGTCTGTGGGCTTACCTGACCTCGGTAAAGAACGCAACTGGGTTCACACCTTTTCAATTGGTGTATGGCCTGGAAGCAGTCTTGCTAATCCAGTGCGAAATTTCGTCGCTTAAACTCGCGATCGACCTCCTCCCCGGAACTTCAGAGGAAGAGGCTCGTTCCTTGGAATTAATCCAGTTGGATGAAACCCGTCGTGATGCCGCTTTGGCTAACGAGGCCCATAAGAAATGAGTCAAGGCTCAGTTCGACAAAAATGTCAAACCCCGTGTCTTCTCAGAAGGTGATTTGGTCTTGCTTTATGATCAAGAATCCGATAAATTGGGAGCAGGTAAATTCAAGTCCTTATGGATGGGCCCCTATATTGTTAAAAGGGTGTTAGCAAAAGGAGCCTACGAGTTAATGGATTACGATGGAATTCCATTGGCACAGCCCCGCAACGTGTTGTATCTCAAGCGTTACTATGCTTAATAGTAACCTGTATGCTTTTGTTGTATTTTTTTTTCGCTAAAGTATTTGTTCTGGTCGAGTGATCCACCTTTTTCATTGATGGCAGATGTCGAACCTTATGGAGACATGTGTTGGATATGCTGACGGAGCGAGTCGTAGTTCACGGAAGCTGTCCTCCGCAGCCTGGGCCATTTTTGATCCAAGCGGCGAGTTAGTGAGTTTCAGAGGTGTATGTATTGGGCAATAAACGAATAACATCGCTGAGTATAGCGCATTGATAGAACTACTCTCTGATGCCATCACACGTGGCATACGCCGACTAATTTTCAGGCTAGACTCACAACTCGTCATGCTACAACTCAATGGTATATATTATGTTTGCAATCCAGCTATTTACCGCATGTTCCTAAGAGTTAAGATCTTGGAAATACGATTCAATATCAACATATTTCAAGAAATTTAAACACATTAACTGACTCATTAGCAAACTATGTGTTAGATCGACATTTGCAACATTTATAAAAAGGACACATCATCAAAGATTGTACATATGGATCACATGAATCAACCAGAATAAAATCCGAAAATCAAAATATATAAGCTGTTTATATAAGTTCATACATAATGTTCTGTAACCAAGGCAAAATTGGTCATGTGACCTAAAAACTCAAAAAGATGCTA
Source organism: Pinus tabuliformis (assembly GCA_031772625.1). Classification (NCBI taxonomy): domain Eukaryota; kingdom Viridiplantae; phylum Streptophyta; class Pinopsida; order Pinales; family Pinaceae; genus Pinus; species Pinus tabuliformis. The sequence goes on along the minus strand of CM062819.1, from coordinate 1,817,727,147 downwards.
GGGGTCACCCTAGCCTAGTGGTGCTCATGATAGTACGTCACGGCCTGTGCAATCATGTGCAAGAGACGAGTCCATCGTCTAGGTACGCCAATGGTATGACGCTGCATCTGTAAAGGTAACTCGTCGATCTGTACGTCCGGAAGGCCACGAGTAAGGCTCTCAACATGCTCCTGCACAGCTGTAAGGGTCTCGGTGTCGTCAAGATCGCGCATAACAACTCTCCTAGCAGGCTCCCCTACTGGGGCAGCAGCTGGCGATCTCGGATGAACTGCTGGACGAACAGGACCAATATCTGCATGCACCCAAGAGTACAATTAAAATTCTTGATAGAATAAAGCACAACAACATTATGAATAAGAACAATAAACAATAATGTGGTCAAAGAATTTACCAATGGCACCCCACTGATCGCCATCCGGTAGAGCCAAATCCGGATCACCTCGGAAATCCATACCCACATATGGATACTCAGAAAACGCCATCTCCTGGCGCTCGAACCACCTAAAGAAGGCCTCAGTGAAAGTGATCTGAGGTTGACCTGCATGCCTAGACATGTGGTCAACCCACCTCTGCATGCGTGGCTCGGTCGGAGAAGGCAAGTCAAGTATGATGTACTGAGGCTGCATCAGTGGGATTTTCTCCAAGGCAAAGGCAGTCAGAATAGAACCAAATCCAAAGTTCTTCAGCTTCTCGTCCTTTATCTTGGTCAATTGACTTTTCATCTGAACAAGTACTGCATCACACCAGTTGAATACTTTCGGTTGGAGACACTCCAGGGCGTGCTGCATATAAGACCTGTTGGCAACATGTAAAGCTGCACTACCGGCCATCCTACCAATAGTGAACAGAATGGACCTGAGAGCCCGATCAGTAATCTCACGGATAACAATCTTGCCGTCTCTGCTCGGCTGAGAACCTTCCCTGCAATACTGGCGGACATAATCTCTGGTGGAATCAGTCCCCCGGGCCGTACCTGATAAGGAAACGAAGGCACCACGTCTTGACAACCCAGTCAAGAAGTACATGTCCTCTATGGTCAAGGGGATGGTCTTCCCCCTAATCTGGAATACTTGGTTAACAGGATCCCAAGCATCAAGCATATACTGCAGTAAAGAAATCTGTGCTCTCATACTAGAGATCCGGAAAAACTTCAGCAAGCCACAGTTCCGCAGCGCGTTCACTGTGACCGGGTCATGGAGGGCAATCATGTCCTCCTCTTCATGTTCTCGTTCTCGCCATGTAAGGGACATTTTGCTCAAGTCACCCTGCAAAACAAACAAGAGAGAGAATGAGTTCCTGTTTTGGTGAAAAACTGGCGAAAAATCATCAAAAAATACCCTTAAAACTCAGTCCTTTTGAGCCCAGCGCAGGCAGGAAGTCTCCCACTTGCGCTGAGGGTCAGGCTGCCTTAAGGCAGCTTGACCTTCAGCGCAGGTTTCGAAAGGGAAACCTGCGCTGATCCTAGGGCGCCCTGGCAAAACCCCAGGGGCTCAGAAAGACCGAAAAAAGGGCAAAAAATAGGAAAAGGAAACCATGAAAAGAAAGAGCTAGGGTTTAGCTCCTACCTGGTCTAGACGGCGCCGAAAATCGTCCGCAGAATCTCCCAGAATCAGCTGGTGAAAATCAAGGGGGAAGAGGCACCTCCAGAGCTCCAACAAACCAAATGAAAATGAAATGGTAAATGAGAGGTAAAAACACCTTTTTATGGCTTTTTACATAGTACAAAGTAAAATATTATGGTTATATTCTCATTTTCATGCAAATATTATCCATTTCTAACATAGTTTGTTGCAGCAATTGAAAATACAATACTATATTTGAAAAGAGAAAAGCTAGTAATGGTAAAAAATCAAAAATTTGACCACAGTTCGACCAGTTTTAGCATAAAGTTCATGCTCGTTAAAAAATAAACGCAGGATCCGAGCAGTTTTAACGCGGTCTTCATGCTCGTTAAAAAATAAATAAAAGCAGTGGGCAAGGGTTCCACCAGCGTTCAAGCTCATTAAAAAATGAACCTATCCCGGTAAATAACCATTGTGATCGTAAATTTATTAGCCATAAAAGCCTTGGTCGTGTTTACACCTGCCACCTCCATTCCATTTGGCCGAGCATTCACCCCCATACGATTGTTTACCCATTTTGAGGAACAACTGCAAAGAGTGATTTCACTTAGCCATCCTTGTGACACTGCCATGATTGGAAAATTCCAACCTGTACCTGGAATCTGCTGCTATCCCTGTTTATCACTCGTTCCTCAAAAGACGAGTTTTCTTTAAGCTCTTTTCAACTGACTCGTAAAATATGAAAAGATTGCCGAGTTTTGGCCTTCCAGCTCGTTAAAAGGACCGGAAGAGCTATCCCTCCTCTAGATTTTAATCTTTTTGGACCTGAGGGATTATTGCACAAAAAGGTCGAGCACTTGTTTTATTCGGCTCGTTAAAGTTATCGAAAATTCATCCCTTTTGTATTGTTTTATACTTTTTCGGACTTAAGGGATTAGATGACGAAAAAGGAATTTTGGAGTTAACTTTCTGTACCTTTTCAGACTCTCTAAAAATGAAAAGGACCGAGTTGTATTTGTCGCTAGACTCGTTAAAATGATTAAATAGCGACAAACTTGTCTTTAGACGAGAACGAGTTTCCCTATCGCTAGGATCGTTAAAACATAGCGATGGGCTTGCCCAAAGGGCAGGTTATAGAACAAGCATATGTTATCCTCCTCAAGCTTGACAAAAAATAAAGAGGTACTGGTCAGAAATGACTGGGGAAAAATTGGGAGAACCTCGAAGCTTTGATGGTAGCAAGTCGCTCTTGAACATGACACTTTGTCCTCCGTACCACATCAGGTTGGGTTGTTTCATTCATCGGTCTCATCACCATGGTCCTCGCCAAACCATCCGTATTTGGGGTAATGCTACCGATCCATCACATTAGTGTCGTTATATGTTCAAGAGATGTGTTCAGAAAGAGTCAACCGTGTCCCATCCACTGCCATACATTATCCTTCATCCACCCATGATCGCCACCCTGAATCATATCTCACAGTTTGTTTTCACCTCCACTAAAGTCATTAGCTCCGTTCTGTGTCACTGATGTGGGATTCATTAAGGCCCTCCTTTGACAGATCGCTTCTTGTCGACTTCAGCTCATTATCCAAGAAGTTGATCTAGGAACACCCCCCCAGTACTTTGAAGCTTGCATGCCTCAATGGCAAGTTTCTCACTTCCGGCGACAGGTATACATCAATGACCTTCGACCAGAAGATTTTGCGTGGTGTTCGACGCCAATTCCTTTATTCACACCACGTGAATTGTACTGCAGTACCTTGAGGGTCATTGTCATTATTGGTGATTCCTCTCGCGCTTGTTAACGGTTTACATTATTGACCGGTAATCAAGCGATGTCTTTCCATGTTCGACTTCAACGCAATTCTCACATGGATCAACTTGTACTTAGAGTGAAGATCGAATGAGATTGAAGACCCTGGATCTAGTTTCATCCATCCGGGCTGCGATATATATTCAGGATATAAGACATTTGATATGTACATCATTGCAGCAGACGATCATCCTACTCAAAGGATGATAATTTCAGCAGAGAATTATCAGTCTATCATCAGACGGTCGTCTGTTATATGTACCAAAATGAATTTATAAAGTTGAGCATGGGAATGCCCGCCTCAGCTAGATCATGAAAGCAGAATGAAAAATAATGTATTGTATTGTATTTTATTGCAGGGCACCTCTCAGCCGATTGAATGAACTTCAGATCCTCCTAATAAAGCATTTCACCCGATAAACGACCTCATACTTTAGGGGGCAACTGTTATGGACATTTTTGTGCCTATCAGCATGGAGCATGAAATGTCAATAATCTGAGGGATCCAAAGTCCCTAAACATGTTGTTCTTACCCTTAGAGAAACAAGGTCTGCAAACCACAGCACTGAAAATCAGCTCTCCACCTAAAAACACTCAAAAACAGGCTATTTCTGGATCATGTCAGCTGCTCCACTGAGCATCTGCGCTAAATGTCAACTGCTCCTCCTTGTACCTGCGCTGAAGGTCAAAACTAATGAAGGATACCTGCGCTGGGCGAGATTGGCCAAGTGGCACAGTCATTCTGCAAGGTGTCAACTACCCAGGAAGCTTCCAAACTAACACTTGGGTCAATGAATTCACCTAGTGATGAGTAAGAGGGTCTTGATCTCCAAGTGGAAGCAAGATTCTCCAAGTGGACTCAAGAACTGAAGATTAACTAAAGTGGGAGAGGACACAAGTCAGCTTCAGGCCAGTCTCAAGATGACTCATCCTTTCTCCAAAAACCTATATATAGAGCTCTCTCATGAGGTCTAAGGAGGCTGGAATTTTGTGCAAGTAAGGAAGTGCTATTGGTTTGTGATTAGAGCTATTGGGTGTTTGCTTGAAGGAGGTGAAGAGGAGATTTCTTTCAGCTGGGAGGTGTTGCTGGATTGGGCCCATTGTGGTTGTAACTCTCTCAGAACTTTACTTCTATTATCAATAAAGTATTTGAGGTTCTTCTATATGCATGTGTCTTTATGATGAATAGATGCTTGTATTTTTGATTTATGCTAATCCTATAATCGATTATGGATGTATGCTTCTTGTAGTTTCCTTTTCTTGTGCTTTTACAGGATCTGTGTGTAGCTGGCCCGGTGAAAGGACAAAGAGCTAGGAGCAAGCGGCAAGGAGTGAAGACTGGATCGACTATTAACGCAAGATAACGGATAGTAGATCATCCTTTTCTTACCTCTCTCATCTCATAAAGAAGAATCCTTGAATAGCTTTGCATTCTGTTGTTGCTGGAGTACTATCACCTTTAGAGTGGGATAGAGGCATTCTGCATTAGATACTTTTCCCCCCAACACTTGTTGTTCATCTTGTGTTCTGAATTTAAATGTTTTACCTAGTAAAATAATAGTTGAAAAAGAAATACTGATTCACCCCCCCTCTCAGTATTTCCAACAGAAATCACGGAGGCCTGATGCTTATGACAACCAAAGGGAGAGACAAGAAGAAAAGGTCGAAAATTGCACTTTTGCTACGCCAAAGTGGTGTGACGACCTATAAAATTTCGCTATGAATAGGAAACATAGAGAAAGGGTATGAGATTTACAGAGGTGAAAGTTTAGAGAGATTGATTGAGAAGTTGAGGTAGGTTATTTTGAGAAGAAAAGAGAGAGGCACAATGAAACTTGAGGAAGATTTGAGAACCTCAAAAAGAGAGAGGGGAAAATTGAGAAGGAAAAACTCGGCAAGTGACCATGACCTAAGCGATTCAAGGACTAGAGAGGGGAACTTCTCAAAGAGAGGAAGGACACAGTCAGAGGTGGAGAGGACACAGAAGGACCAAAACACCACAGAGATGAAAAATTTCTCAGAAGGAGTAGAGCTGGAGGAGGAAGAGGAAATCCACGCACAGTGTAAATATGGAGGATATAGTGAAATTTTTGGCAAGTGGAGGAACCCTAGCATGTAACTGGTCATTGATTTTATTTGAAATTTGGGAAGCAAGATGACAATTGTAGGAAAAGTAGGTCCCAATGGCATAGCTACATGAAAAAAGAGCTATAGAGAACCAATAGAGTTCTCAAAGGAAGTGGCAGAGGACATGTGCAGCAAGAAAATATTTAGTGGAAGAATAAACCCGGTTGTGGTTGAAGAGCGCAGGGGGTAGACGACCTCCTAAAGATTTTAGAACCATAGAATTTCTCAAGAAGTGAGCAAGGTGCAACCACTAGAGAAGAGGAAGGGGTGCTCAAGAGGTTCCGGAGGAGGGGGCGAGAAGAATACCAATAGCTAGGTGAATGTGAGGCATTTGTGTAATGAGTAAGAGTAGACTTTTTATGGTGCTAAGTTGTAGCTTGAAAGGAAGCATGGAGAAGCTCAATAAGTTGGACACTGATGGCCATATGAAGGGTTCAATGAAAATCCACAAGGTAAAAGGAAAAGATGCTAAAGTGGAAATCCATACGAATGATTCCCTCATAAAAGACACCAAGTGAAGAGAGTTAAAACAAGCCGATTTTGATAGATAGATAATTGAGTTGAAAACAAGAGTTAGATAGATAAGTATGTTGCTACAAAAGGGTGATAAGGATGACTATAAATATATATTACCTATCAAGGAATATTTTCAAGATGAATATCCTTAAGGGGCCAGGGAAGAATATGAAGCACCTATTGAATGCTTCATTGAAAGAGGAAGAGTACAAAGAAGCTGAAATAAATGCTAGATTAGTTCACACTTGTGAACAAGAGGAAGGGGACATCCTCAGAGAAAAGAATGAATATAGACTATTTAAAATCCTCATGGACTATTTCCAAAGTCTAGAGTAATATAGGGAGCTCCAAATAAGTGACAATGATGAGACACGAAGTAAAAGTATCATGAGAAATCAACAGTAAATGTTGATAGAGGAACTGATGAAAAAATAATGAGGAGAGCATAAAAGGTCTTTAATTTTTAAAATTAGTGAATTTTATGTGACTGGAAGTTTTACAGGGAAGGATAATGGACATATGATCCAAAAAGAGAAAGAGGGAACTAAGTTGTTCCAAGAAATTCCAATTAATGCAATAGATGGTGAGCTACATGATTGTAGCAATGACATTGCAACTCCTGGGACTCCCTTCTTTAATTTTATCAACCCGGTAGTTCGTAACAAACTTGGAAGCGACGGTGCTGTATGCACAAGTACTAGCTCTTGCCGCAGCTGTCACTTCGTCTGCTGGCACAAGTCCGCTAGGAACTCAAGCAAACTTCTATGAGCTCTGAGAAGAAGCTTTCTAACTGATGGATGGAAGCTAACTCAAAGGAGGCTAATCTACTTGCAGAAAGAAACTGAAAAGCTAAAAGGAAACGCAAACCCTAGCAAACCCTAATTTCACCAGCTAATCCCACTGATGCGGGAAAGAGGATGAAAGCTACTGAAAGAGATGCCATTGACTTCTAAGAAGGTGAAATGCATGTTTCTAAGCTACTTCTACAGTAAAATCTGAAAAAAAACTTCTTTTTGTATTTTTGAGTAAAGTGTCAGAATTGTCACGCATGTGCTTTAACTGGTTTTTTACTGTGCAGAGGTCGATTGGCAAGAGGAAAAGCTTGCAAGAGGTTGGGAATGTTAGAAGAGGGCCTAAGGGGCCCCTAGCATCCTTATAGAGAGTTTCACAGAGTTTTGCTATGAGGAAACCGCTTTCGTGAGCTTCTACAGGAAGTCTGCAGGGGTTCTACAGGATGTTCTGTATTTTCTATAGGATGTTAAGAAATGGGATTTTGGAGGGTGGATGGAGAGATAAATGTGGAGAGGTGAGTATGGGGGTAGGATAAGGGTGTGAGGAAGTCTAGGACTTGGTGGATGGAGCTGAGGAGAGATGAGGATCGCTAGATTTGTTCAAGGAGGAGTGGAGCAATGTTGCACAAAAATATAGAAACTAGGTCAAAGTGAGGGAATGTAGAAAATGTGAGGCAAGAATCAGAGTTAGGGGATGGAGCAAATGGGATTGATGGAGTACAAGTAGATGGAGAGGTATTACAGGTGCTCTGCAAGTTACTTCTCAAACTGAACAAACAATGACTTGGAAAACGAATGACCTAGCTACTTTATTCTAATCTGGCCTAAGTAACAGCAAAGGAAATGAACAGAAGTTTATTTTCAATGAAATCTCATTAAATAGCTATGCAAACTGAGAAATCATGAATCTGAACGCTTGACAACAACTGGTATCAACTTCTACAAATGAGAATCTAACACTAATAATTGCATGGTGAGGCAAAGACAGTGTTTTTGTTGGTAGCAAGGTCACCTTTGTCCCAGCTCATGGTCCCACTGAGGGAGAGGTGAGATCAAAGGTGTTTGATGGCCTTTTTCTGAAGATCTTCCCTGTTATTAACCTATCAACTCAATTTGAACATAAAAAGCCTTTCTAATCATCAACTTTGACCTAGGTAACTAGCAAGATTTTAATCTACTTAACAGAAATTATTTTGCAAGGACATAAAAGACAAATAACAGTACACAAAGGAAGCCTTGGCACTTTGGTTGGGCCCAATCCTAAGATCTCTAGGCTCCTAAGAAAAACTCAGAACTGATGGCAAATAGAGCTGCTTTCCATTACTCAAAAATGATTATGTCACAAGAAAGTTATACAACAGTAGCTACGAAAATGAGCTGAGACAATGACAACACTATAGTGCAAAACCCAACAGTTCAAAAAGTAACCTACAAAGGCTGAAGCCTTAATATTTATACACTACGAGGGTCCTCAGCAGCCCTCCTTAACTCAAGGGGCTCGGCTGTCCAAACTACTAGTGAGCAGTCACTTTTCCCAAAGCTGCTCATCTGCCTTTAGGATTTGTTTTGGTGGCCTGCTGAGCTCCGAGTTGAGTGTGGAGATTTCGAGGAAGGGCAATTTAATGCAAGAGACGACCTTCCTACGAATCCTCACCCTTGTTCCTTCATGCTTGGCTGTCATCTAGCTCATAATTTCTTGGCCTTGTTCCAAAATTTGCCCAAAAAACCTGAAATAACCGTATTAGCCTTCTTGGTAAAGTGATCACCCTCATTCGTTCGAATAACATAAACATACTCAAAAAACATGCATAAAATATGAAAAATGGTGGATTGATGAAGAACAGTAGGCAAAATGAGCCCAATAAGTTACCCATTTTTGGGGCTCATCATCACCCCCCTGCTAAATGGGTTGCTCATCCTCTGAGCAGCTAGTCTAGCTCATCATCCTTGATAGCTTTGACTGCCTCTCTCATGTCCCAGGCTTCCGCGGTGATGTATTCTTCCCGGTCGTGAAATCCTGCTTCCTTTCCACTTCCTCCCACTATCTGTTTTCCTCCTCTTCCTTAACTCCTTCTAGCAATCCCAAAAGCAAGGGAGGACTGAATTTCAGGCCGATCCAATTGGCCTACAGATTTTGCATCAACTGTTTGTAGAGGGGTACCCTTGCCAAGGCCTCCCTCATCCTTGTGGGAGAATGGTATTCTCTTATCTTCAAGCTGTGGGGTAGTGTGTTCCACCGCCTTGTGCAGGCATGAAGGTAGTTATCCCCCAACAGTCTCTCCATGTCCTCGAAGTGGGCAATAGCTTGAGCCTGTTGCTCAATGTACTCTGGTAAATCTTGAGGGATGTTGGCCAAGTGATAGTGGGCACTTATCACTGCTGAGGGGTCGTCTGGCTTTGCTCTAACCATTAGTGGCTCACTGAGTACCCTGCTCATAATAATGCAGACCTCTGCTGCTCATTTTTCCTCATGATTCATCCAAGAGGCCATGGCCATAAGTTGGAAATCTCCTACCATAGTATTGGGATCCCATGAATTCATATTTGGAAGGGCTAAGTTGTGCAAATAAAACTTTGATAATTTATCCTTGTCCTCTGATGAGCTACTGTCACATAAGGCCACAAATTGATGATAATTTTGAAATGGAGTGATGCGCCATTGGGCCAAGGTGTTAATATGAAAATGCAACCACTGATCCTTAAGGTATAGGGAATATGATTTGGCAGGTTGCCTATACTGTAGAGCTTCCATCACCTAGTTGACCATGTAGGCCAGTTGGGCCTTCTTTTCTTGCACCTGCTGTTTCAGAGACTGTATCTCCTAGGCTGCTTGCAAGTCCTTCTCCTGTAGCTGTCTAGTTAGTGTCTCAATTTCAGCCTGCAACCCATCTCTTCTCTGCTATTCATCAAGGGTTTCTTTGTCTGTTGTGGGCTCCTCCTGCTGTTGTTGTTCTCCCAAGATGTGGGGCCTGTCTTCCTTATACTGTCCCTATTGTTGTGGCTGCTGTTTAAGCAGCTCATTTTCTTCCTGTAGCTTGGTCCACTAGTTGCTTTCCACATGCCGTACCATAGTCAATTCCTTTCTCACCTCTTTTGGTTGTTCCTCCAGGGGACCTATATCTGCCACACCCTTGGACTTGGTGATCTTCATCCAAGTGTGGGTCCTCACTCTCTCTTCTTCTAGTGCAAGGAAAAGTGGGATTGCGAATTTTTTGGGAATGATCTTTCTGACCTCTAACAAGTTATAGTAGGAGCCCAAGCTAGGTTGTGGACTTGGTTCCACAATGTTCTATGGATTTTCTTCCTCCTCTGGTGATTTAGCTACATTTCCTTCCATTTCTTTGGTCTCCTTTAGCCTAGCCATCATTTCCTGTAGAACAGTCTCAACATCGTGTAGAGAGGTCTTTGTGTCCATCATTTTCATCCTTTCTCTCCAAGTGGATGTTTTCGGGCTTCCCCGTTCATAGGTGATGGATGCCTTTGAAGGCGACCTTTCCTTTTGTTTAGCTGGGGTTTCCACAATCTTAATTAGCTCCTTTGACTGTGGCTGGGGTCTCCCAGTATTTATCCGCATGCTCCTTCTTGCCTTAAAATACATGGAAGGCTCCCTTTTTTTCTTCCCTTTTTGCTTTGGAGATGTGCTTAAGGCAGCCAGCGCTGTTGTCACCTCTCTGGACAAAATCTCTAGTGATTTCTCCTTTTGCTGCTCTGTTTCTATGGTTCCTGTAGAAACTGTTTCAACTGTCTTGGTCTGCTTGGCTAGATGTGTCTTTCCTTTTAATTTTGGTGTGGTTTCCTTGGTTGTTCCCTCCTTTGTCAGGTAGTCGTTGCACACAATGATGTAAGACATTTGCTTTGAAGGAGGGTTGATAGGACCCACAAAATCCATGCCCCACTTCTCAAATGGCTCGAAGGTCACTTGAGGTTGGAGAGGAATTTCATCCCTTGGAGTCGGTTTCCCCTTCCTCTGACATCAGTCACACTGGATGATGTATCTTCTGACATCTTGATGAAGAGTAGGCCAATAGTAGCCTGCCTGTAGAATTTTGAAGGCAGTCCTTTTTGCTGCAAAGTGGCCTCCACAGGGCCCATCGTGATAGGTTAGGAGGATGTCAAAGACTTCCTCCTCCCTAACAAAATGCCTCAGGATCTGATCTGGGCCAAGTTTGAACAAGTTGCCCCAGATCCAAGTGAACGGGGCACTCTTCCTCACAATTTTTCTCTTCTCCTTTGAGGATAGATGTGGAGGGAACTGTGCTGAGACCAAGTAATTTACTATAGCAGCAAACCATGGAGAGAGTATTGAGATAGCAAATAGGTGTTCATCTGACATCTGGTCATCCACTGTCCCTTCTTCACCTGTAGGCAAATCCAATCTAGACAAGAAGTCAGCAACAACATTTTCCTTACCTGGCTTGTTGACAATAGTCAAATCAAATTGCTGCAACAAAAGTAACCATCTAATGATACGAGCATTTACATCAGGCTTATTCATTAAATATCTATTCGTAGCATGATCAGTGTGTACGAATGTTTGATAACTAGTGATGTAGTGTCTAAACTTGTTTAGGGAATGGACTACGGCTAGGAACTCTTTCTCGGTTACAATATAGTTCATCTCTGCCTTGAACAGGTTTTTGCTAATGAATTATATGGCATATGGTAGTTTCTCCTCAACTTGTCCTAAGGCTACCCCTATGGCTTTGTTCGAGGCATCAGTGTGGATGTGGAAAGGTAGGGCCAAGTTTGGACCTCTCAAGATCGGGGCAGACACTAGCTTATCTTTCAACTCATCCAAAGCCCCTTGATAGTCGTCAGTCCATTTGAACTCAACATATTTCCCTAAGAGTCCAAACAATGGTGAGGCTAGCTTACTGAAATATTTAATGAATCTTCTATAATATCTTGCTAAGCCTAGGAAACTCCGACCATCTCTGACCTTTTGAGGAGGTGGGACCTTCTGGATGATAGTAATCTTGTTAGGATCCACCTGTAATCTTTGCTGAGAAATTGTATGACCTAGCACAGTCCCTTCAGTCATCAGGAATTCAAATTTCTCAGGACTGAGGGATAGGTTCATCTCAATACACTTGGTTAAAACTTTTCCCAGGTTAGTCAATGCTTCTTGGAAGTTGGACCGATAGGGAGTAAAGTCATCCATATAGATTTCTACCGAATCGTGGACCAACTCAGAAAATATGCTCAATATTGCTCTTTGGAAAGTAGCAGGAGTGTTGCATAGCCCAAAGGGAAGGACTCAGTAGGCAAAGGTACCCCATGGACAAGTTAAGGTGGTTTTATCTTGGTCCTTCGGGCTGATTTGGATCTAATTATACCTGCTGAACCCATCTAGGAAAGAGAAGAACTTCTTCCCTACCAGTCCATCCAACACTTGATCTATGAAAGGAAAGGGAAATGGTCTTTCTTGGTGGCTTTGTTAAGTTCTCAGTAATCTACACAAATTCTCCACTTCCTGTTTTTCTTGGGCACAAGCACTAGAGGTGAGACCCACTCACTGTTGGAAATGGTGTAGATGAATCCTGCATCCAAAATTTTTTGAAATTCTTCTTTGACAATGTCTTTAAGGGCTAGATTCATTCTCCTCTAAGGCTGCCTGGCTGGTTTACAATCTTCTTTAATGTAAATGTGATGGGTACAGACCAAGGGGTGGACTCCTTTCATCTCCTGTTCAGTAAGCTACACAGCTCCTTCTCCTGGGAGGGGGATAGGGAGGAGCTGATATTTAAGGTTCTTTCGGGGCCAAATTCCACATTCTTAACTATGGGAGAGGTCGGATTAGTCACACAGAGGTCCACTAAAGCGCTGGCTTGGATACCTTCCACTAACTCCTCTAAGGACAATGCACTGGGAGGTGGATTTTGAATCAAATTCTCAATCAAGTCATCCTCAGTTTGAGGGCCTCCCCTGGTGGTTTCTACTGTGCACAATGTTGTAGAGTAGACCTCATCCTCATCTCCCTCTTCCAACCAGAGTGGTAAGTCATGTTCTAGTAGAGGTTGGACAGGAGGGTATAGGACTAGCTGTTTGGACATAGGCCCATTCTTGATGGTCATGCTTCCAGCTCGACAACTGATGTAAGCATCCGCAGTAGCTAACCAAGGCATTCCCAAAATGAGGGGGTATCTAGTGAGCTTTGCCTTTGGCTGAAGGACCAAGAAGTTTGTAGGTTACTCCCAAGACTCAACAGATACTAGGACATCTTCCACAATCCCTTCGGGAGTCACGGTGGAGCAGTCTGCTAACTGCAGTACTGTCAAGGTCTTCCTTAAGGAACTCTAAAGGTCGAGTTTAAGCATAGTGTCCCTGGTCATCAAATTAATGGCAACCCCTAGATCAATCAAGGTATGGGGAATTATGGTGCCATTGATGTGGACATCAACTACAGGATTCCCAAGGTCCAAATACTTTGGACAGATTACTTGCACCAACATTAGATCGGACGATTGTCCTATGACATTGATAGTTGAGGCATCTCTCTTTCGCTTGCCTAGGTGCCTGAAAAACTTCTCCTTGATCAATTTGTTGTATATTGACACATCTTTTATGGCATGGGGAAGTGGTATTTTCACACACAACTGCTTAAGTTCTCCCAGAAGTTCAATCTCCTCTGGGCTTGGTTGCATGGTTATTGTTAGTCACTCAAGAAAGGGTGGAATGGCTTTAAGTTCACTTTCTTATTTCTCTTCCTCATCCTCCGGGGGAGGAGGTTGGCGATCTGGAAGGACCTTCCCAGATCACAGGTTGATCTCCTGGATCTCCACAGCATAGGTAGGGCATGTTGTCTCCCCAGTGTATACCTGCTGGGCCTGTCCGTTGTTGGGGTTTGGGTTCGGTTTAGCAAGCATCTGGGGTTTTCTTGGAGGAGCAGGAGGTAATGGTTGTGGCTGAGCCAGTGGTGGAGGCAGAATGGTGGGAGGAGAATTGTATTGGGGCCTCCACCCCAGTTGAGGTGCATTCCACTGAGGTTGTGGCTGGACATGTGAGTAAAATGAATGAGCAGTGGGTTGAGTATGGTATTGAGATGGATAAGACCACGGAGGAGGTGCAAACCAGGAAGGATGAGTAGGGGGGCCCCAAGAAGGCATGTGAATAGATTGGTTGGGGCTATAATAAGCTTGGGATGTCCCTTGCATCACCTGCTGATAAGGGCTGGGCCCATGCGGCCTCCTTTGGTTGAGGAAGTAGAGAGGTTCAATGGTTGCCTCAGTCCCTTGGCACATGGCTTTAAATCTGGGTAAGGTTGGGCATTGGCTTGTGGGGTGGTCTTCCTCACAAACGAAACATACCTCTACTGAGTGCAATGGAAACTTGTTCTTAGGGTGCTTTCTTGTAGATCTGGGATAGAAAATGGCCAAAGCCCTCTCAACTTCCTCTTTCTTCTGTTGGATTTTGAAAGTATCAAGTTGCATGGCAATGGCTTGTCTCATCTCACTTTTGTGGTCTTCCATCTAATTAGCAAACTCATGTTTGGAGAAGGCAGCACTCGTTGAAACTATATTCCCCCTACCTCTTTTCCGGGCTGCCCTAGAATGGTTTCTAAACACAGTCTTTATGTCCTCATAAGGTAGTTGGTAGATGTCCCCTCCAGCTAGCAAATGAAGGGTATCTAGAAGGTCTTCAGGGACTCCTCAGAGTAGAACCAGCTTCAGAGATTTAGGGTCAAGTGTGCACCTGGCCCATTTATAACTAAGTTGGAACCTTTCCTCATAGTCTTCTAAAGACTCATCATTTCCCATGGTCATTCGGAAGATTTATCCCTTTGTTTCCTTGGACCTACAGTAGTCCCGGTATTTGTTGTTAAAGGCTTGTTGCATCTGAGCCCAAGTGGTGATACTATTTCCAGCTAACCCCATGAACCAGAGTAGTGCTACATTCTTGAGGGTAGAAGGAAAGAGTTTCAACTTTTGCTCGCCCTTAGCATAGTCATAAGTTTGACAAAGGACAACAAACTCAAACAGGAAGGTATCAGGGTCTTCAGTAGTCAATCCATGGAAGTGCGGTAAGGCTTAGGGACTTATGCTTTTCATTTTCATGTCCCCATTGGTCTCTCGGATGGGGAAGGCACCTTCTATTCTCTCATCATCCTCTCTACCATTTCTGTTTTCAGCCATGGTCTCAAAAGGAATGTTTTCTCGCTCTACCTATGTTATAGGATCTTCGTATATCTCAGGAGGTTCACCTATAGGTTCTTCTGGATCAATGCCACCAAAGAAGAGAGAAGGGTGACTCAGTGATGTGGTGGATGTGTTGGGTAGGAATTTTCTGGTATTATCTCTGTTCCTATGAGGCATGAAAATATTTTTGGTTGCTTTTGCTTTTTTTTCTGCTTGTACCTGCAAAACTGAAACAGATGGAATTGCACCTAACTAAAATCTATCTTGTGGAAATGAAAATGCGGAATTGAAATGAAAGCAGGAAAGGACTAACCTATTTTGTTAAAATGAAACTGCAGAATTGAAATGCTAATCTATGCTTGTAGAATTGAAATGCTATTCTACGCTTGCAGAATTGAAATTGTGGAATTGAAAGGCTAATCTATGAAAGTAGGAAATGCCTAATCTACTTTTGCAGAAATGAAATTGCAAAATGGAATTGAAATAAACTACTTAGCAGAAGGTTGGAATAGAAAAATAGAAGAAAAGCAGCAATCACAAATACTATGACGCTTCCCTGGCAATGACGCCAAAATTATGGTGAGCTCCAGCATTGCAGCAATGATGCTGCAACTCCTGGGACTCCCTTCTTTAATTTTATCAACCTGGTAGTTCATAACAAACTAGGAAGTGACGGTGCTGTATGCACAAGTACTAGCTCTTGCCGCAACTATCACTCGGTCAGTTGGCACAAGTCTGCTAGGAACTCAAGCCAACTTCTATGAGCTTTGAGAAGAATCTTTCTAATTGATGGATGGAAGCTAACTGAGAGGAGGCTAATCTAATTTCAAAAACAAACTGAAAAGCTAAAAGGAAATGCAAACCCTAGCAAACCCTAATTTTACCAGCTAATCCTACTGATGCTGGAAAGAGGATGAATGCTACTTAAAGAGATGCCATTGACTTCTAAGAAGGTGAAATGCATGTGTCTAAGCTACTTCTACAATAAAATCTGAAAAAAACTTCTTTTTGTATTTTTGAGTAAAGTGTCAGAATTGTCACGCATGTGCTTTAACTGGTTTTTGACAGTGCAGAGGTGGATTGGCGAGAGGAAATGATTGCAAGAGGTTGGGAAGGTTAGAATAGGGCCTAAGGGGTCCATAGCACCCTTCCAGAGAGTTTCACAGAGTTTGGCTATCAGGAAACCGCTTCCGTGATCTTCTACAGGAAGTCTGCAGGGGTCCTACAAGATGTTCTGTATTTTCTACAGGATGTTTAGAAATGGGATTTTGGAGGGCGGATGGAGAGAGAAAGGTGGAGACATGAGTATGGGGGTAGGATAAGGGTGTGAGGAGGTCCAAGACTTGGTGGATGGAGCTGAGGAGAGATGAGGATGGCTGGATTTGTTCAAGGAGCAGTGGAGCAATGTTGCACAAAAATATAGAAACTAGGTCAAAGTGAGGGAACGTAGCAAATGTGAGGAAAGAATCAAAGTTAGGGGATGGAGCAGATGGGATTGATGGACTACAGGTAGATGGAGATGTATTACAGGTGCTCTGCAAGTTACTTCTCAAACTGAACAAACAATGACTTGGAAAACGAATGACCTAGCTACTTTATTCTAATCTGGCCTAAGTAACAACAAAGGAAATGAACAAAAGTTTCTTTGCAATGAAATCACATGAAATAGCTATGCAAACTGAGCAATCATGAATCTGAACACTTGACCACAACTGGTATCAACTTTTGCAAATGAGAATCTAACACTAATGATTGCATGGTGAGGCAAAGACAGTGTTTTTGTTGGCGGCAAGGTCACCTTTGTCCCAGCTCATGATCCCACTGAGGGAGAGGTGAGATCAGAGGTGCTTGACGGCCTTTTTCTGAAGATATTTCCTGTTATTAACCTATCAACTCAATCTGAACATAAAATCCTTTCTAATCATCAACAATGACCTAGGTAACCAGCAAGATTTTAATCTACTTAACATAAATTATTTTGCAAGGGCATAAAAGACAAATAACAGTACACAAAGGAAGCCTTGGCACTTGGTTTGGGCCCAACCCCAAGAGCTATAGGCTCCTAAGAAAAACTTAGAACTGATGCCAAATAGATCTGCTTTCCATTACTAAAAAATGATCATGTCACAAGAAAGTAATACAGCAGTAGCTACGAAAATGAGTTGAGACAATGATAGCACTATAGTGCAAAACCCAATAGTTCAAAAAGTAACCTACGAAGGCTGAAGCCTTCCTATTTATACGCTACTAGGGTCCTCAACAGCCCTCCTTAACTCAAGGGGCTTGGCTGTCGAAACTGCCAGTGAGCAGTCACTTTTCACAAAGCTGCTTGGCTGCCTTTAGGATTCGTTTTGGTGGCCTGCTGATCTCCGAGTTGAGGGTGGGGATTTCGAGGAAGGGCCATTTAATGCAAAAGACAGCGTCCCTATGAATCCTCACCCTTGTTCCTTCATGCTTGGCTGTCATCTGGCTCATAATTACTTGGCCTTGTTCCAAAATTTGTCCAAAAAACCTTAAATAACCATGTATTAGCCTTCGTGGTAAAGTGACCACCCTCATTCATTCAAATAACATAAACATACTCAAAAAACATGCATAAACTATGAAAAATGGTGGATTGACAAAGAACAGTAGGCAAAATGAGCCCAATAAGTTACCCATTTTTGGGGCTCATCAGCAGATGGTGAATAGTCCTCAAGAAATGATGAGGTAGGTCATGAGAAGTAGAAGCAAGGAGAAATAAAGTCGTTCCCTAAAGGAAAATGAGGAGGACTAACCTGCAAGAAGAAGTCAAGTAGCCATGCGAGAGATGAAGGACATAATCAATATTTTTTGTGAAAAGGAAGGAGGAAGGCTTACCCTTGAAATGCAACCAATAAAGAGACCTTGTAGAAGATACAACCATGATTGAACACTAGTAGGAAGCAATTTTGTTCTTGAGAGAAAGAAGAGAAAGGAACATATTTATGCCATGATGTTTGACTATTGGCTGCTTGGTCCAATGTTTAAAGGTTGGACTATGAATTGTTGCAAAGGGTATGGAATTAGGTGACCAGAGGTGCTTAGAGTTGTAATTGGAAAATATCGTTCAACAACAAGAGTTGTGGATGCATGTACCCAAGGAATCGTACAAGGAATAGAAAGAGTAGTTATTTGTCACTCAGTTGTCAAGTGAAGTCCCCAAGATGAAGACTACAAGAAGAGAA